>JAHRHJ020000093.1:0-104802 GCA_019776745.2 Taxus chinensis
TTGTGATTTGTCGATGATGGTATAGTTCAAAATTTTTGTTCGACCTTCCTCCTTTAGAAATACATGTAGTGCTTGGATGGTATGGCGGCACACATGTAACATTAGGCTCATCCCCTCTGGGTGTCCATTCTAGGTCATCATATGAAAAAACTGATTGTTTTCTCTGTAATCTACGTGACAAAAAGATGGATCATGCTCTACCATTTGGGCCCTCCTTCCCATCTAAAAACTAAGTTTTGACTTGGATTCGTCATAACAAAATGAATACCATCTTACAACATTAGCAGAATTCAAATTTTTGTCTAATTCAAAAAGGCACGGGTATAAAAGACAAGAGTGAAATGCAAGGAAAAAAAAAATTATGGACCTGCCTATGGCCTTCTAGGGCACAAAAGCATATCACAATATGGTCTCTATAATGTGACAAATAATTGACATTAGATAAAAACATAAAAAACTATGAAAAAGAACATGGTTTATTTATTTAAAACAGAAGTTAGAAATAAAAAAAGTAAAATATAATAACATCTTTAAAATATGAGATAGAAATTCAGGACATGAATTTCCTCGAAAACAAATAATTAAACCATAATAAAATAATAATTATCGCAACACCCACATACCGTTCTTTTTCAAAAAATATGAACTTACAAACTAAAAAATTGACGAATATAGAGAAATTCAAAATTTCACACAGTATTGAATAAAATAAGCATTGGTGCAAAATTTTGATCGTAAATAAAAATTATTTGCCGACATTCTAAAAAACTAGTTTCAATGACATACTGAACTTATCGATAATACATATAATTATAAATTATAAATAAATGATGAACTATTTTTTAGGAAATCTTGCAATTTTGAAACTGCTTTGTGAACACCTTCAACTTCAGTTTAAGCGGCAGCTCGTATTTTTGTATCTCTTCATTTTACAAACAAGATCGGGAGAAAGAAATTAGGCTCATGGTATTATATTCACTGCCACAAAAGAGTGACTAGTACCAAAACAAAAATATATAATTAAAAAATTATACGAGTAAATGCCAAATCAATATATGTCAATCCAAATGATTAAATTAATCACAATATCCATGACAAATTCAAGGATCGATAAATGCCAATTTCAGCTTCAACACAAGAGCACCCTCAAATAATATAAAAAACAGTACATGAAAAAGGGACCCCCACTCAACGGAGTTGGATATTACGAAGGAGGGTGCATTTCTACGTGGAAGGTTAGCGGGTGACTTTAAAAACCTCTGACGTTAGCACAAATACCATCCAATATCGTGTGGAATCCTCAGGGGCAGCCCATTCAGCATGCAATGATAGGTAGGCGTATCGATTGTGGGTCCTAAGGGGCAAGCCCCTTCAGCATGCACTGATTCTATCTTACAGAGGCACGTATCCCCTATGCCAAAATTGAGAGTTAAAGTAAGATATCACATAATTTTTGATATCTTCAACTTTCATTAACTATTCACAAACATTAAAATTCCCAAATTAAACTAATAAAAACTATATAAATATAAAATGATCTCACATTCGTAATAGTTACAACTATAAAACGCATCAAGAAAATCAAACTTTTCCTAAGTATTTAATTTAAAATAGTAAGAGCAATGAAATCACAAACTAACACTGAAAATCGCAGGCATATTTAACCAATACCAACATAATATCAACATAATTAACTGTCTACCAATGATTAATAAACATAATTGTAGAATTTACCGAACCCTCGTATCATTTATCAACAAACATGTGAATACAAATCATATCGGAATAATAAACTAGTTCACACTATTATTTAGTGTCTATATACTAAACAAAATATACAATAATAAATAGTTCACACTATTATTAGTGTCATTAGTTGTTTTTTGGCCCACATGTACTCCTAGTGTTTTGCAGTTACTTAGAACAACAATAATTTTTAAGGGATGATTTCACATGCGCATGTCACATGACACTATAGAGTTCAAGACATGTGGAGTAGAATATAATCGACATCACATGTTGAGCTGAGGTAACTTATGAAATTTTATAACCATATAACATAGACTATCAGGTTGTTTGTTTTGTGCCATCTTTCTAGACCAAATATTTGGGCATCCTCCACGCATTCCAAGCAACTATGTAAATTTGCCACAAGGGTTTGTAAGCCATCCATGTGCTATATCGAGAACATAAATTTGTTCCTCCAAATTTTCACTGTATAGGGATAGATATTTGTCATCGATCTCATTAGTATCATACTATGTAATTCTACTATTGTTGGAAATATTATATGATCACTAACATCAATTAGATAAATTGTCAGATGATTGTAATCCTTCCACATAACAACACATTTTAATTTTTTTACATGTTTTTTATATAAAATGAACAATAAATTTCAAATTGTTTAGAACACTAACAAAATCTCTAGAAGTATTAGCTAAAGAATTCAATTCTAAGGATGGAATGGAAAACATTAATATTAGCTATACTTATTCTATCTTCCACCATAAATCATATAAGTCACCCACATTTAATTAATTTAAGACAGTTAGACACTTATACTCACACTTTTATGCATCTATTAGTCCACCCCACTAAAATACAATTGGATTACACTAACCACTAATTTAACACCCTAAAGACTGATACATCCCTAAAGTTGATGTGGTGTGTCTTGTGTTTGAAATATAAGATAGTTTATAGGTATAAATGAAATTAATATATACTTCATTGTCAAGGTTTTTTTATAATGTCATTAAGAGTATATGAGACTATTTCTTATTTTTAGTATTTAATTTTCTATTTTGTATTTTTTGGGTATACTAGAAGATATTTTATATTATTGTGACACTTTGTAAACGTGTCTTTCGTGTGTTCAAACTATGGAACTTCTTTTTCAAAAGTAAGGTCTTCAACTTCAAGACTCCGTAGAGCCATATATAGAAGGGTCAGTTTTTTTTATCGTTGTTCTATGTGTATAAGTGAATCCTTTTATCTTGTGATTACGTATCGACAATATTTAAACCACACACTATACTATCAAAGGTCACGATTACAAGAATTTTAGAGGCCATTTTGAGATAAACCACAAAGGTCAATTTCCAACAACATCTAGATTTAATTTAGAAGATGTTGTTGTATTGTTTGTCGTTTAGAGATTCATGTAGTGTTATTGATTCATCAACTAAAGTTAGCCGCAATAACTATAAGATCATGTTACATGTAGTATTGTTGAGTCATCAACTAAGTTTTAGCCCAATGACTATAAGTTCATTTACATTATAGCACGAATCTCGTTCAATGTGTTAAAGTGAGATCTCCCTTCATGCCGGTATAAGGCCACTCATTGTTATGAAGAATTACATAAATAATTCTCAGGGATTCTCTATACCAATCTGTATAAGTCACGAAATTTAAGGTGGAAATTAGCAACTTATGTTATACAACATATTAATGCTTGTTTGAGTTTTTACAATTTCAGACCATATTTCTGAGGGGCATGGTATAGGCCATGTGTTGCAAGAGAAAAGATTGACATAATGTTTGCAAGGTCATAACAAAAGATCATAAAATTTGGCTAGCAATGAAGCAACATTACTTTGTGGGTCTATAATAAGTACACAAGTTCTAGAATGTACAATTGGTATGTTATATGTTGGAAAAGACCAATGCTAAGTTTTAGCTGATTACAAGATTATGTTAAGGACACTAACTCTAGAGGAGGAAACAAATTAGGCAATTTGTTATGTGTACAAGACGACCCTAAGTTTGTTAGGATGTAACGAGAGTTTGAATTCTAAGGTCTCCCTCAGTGTGGACTAAGTTTGTTAGGAAATACCCTTGACCCTAAAATCCCTAAATAGCATGCTACTGATGGCGTGTCACGTAGATGGACCTTTATGCCCTGAGGATCACCTAACTACTCCAACTAAATTATCGAAAAAATCTATCACAAATAGCAAATCAAATTCTAACTTGCAATCCTGATTAGTGTAATTATGTGCAGTTGAATAGAATACAGCTCACAACTCACCCTAATTAAAAAATAAACCTCCACCACACACAATATATCTATATATTCACTTTCCATGATTATCTTCCCAGTCTTGTATTATCCCTTTGTACCATTTCTCTAATACTCTACCTTGACACATGAAGTGGAAAAATATCAGACCGTATAAGGTTTGAGAAATTTACACCCACACATATGATAGTGCTTCTTAATGGGATGTTATATCACTGAATTCTTCCATGTTATGATGCTTTGTCCCCATACACGAGGTCAAAAACTCGAATGATAGTAAATCTCTAAAGATTGGATTGGAGACAATGCTGCTTGAGAAGTGTGTGAGGAGAATAATAATATATTGAAACATTGTTAGAAGAGGTGTAGAAGGGAATACGAGGGTTATCTAGATAAGCGAAAGGAGGTAGTTGAAGGTGTACATGGTGAGTGTATTACAAACCTACTAAACATAAAGGATCTATTAAAGACCTCGTGGAATACCCGAGGAAGATTCATGGTTCATTTATCTTACCTGAGTTGTAGGATGTAGGAGCATTAAGAATGTGCAGCAATGCCATCACTCAAAACCATTAGGGAACCACTTGTTTTATGCAAATTGTGCATGCACAATGTAGTGTCCTAGACTAAAGATTTTTGTTTCTTATACATAGTAGTCTCTTGCATAAAGGTTGAGTTACTCCCTAGGTGTATAAATATTGAAGTAATGGCATAAGTGAAGCTGTGCTCATAATGGGAGTAATTATAACACTTACAACATCTTACAAAATGGGGCCATGCAATGGGTTAGAAGGAACATTGGTTACTTACTTGCATAAACTTGAGCAATAGAGATGAAGTGACATGAGTGTCATATTATGTGTTGGTTAAATGTCAATAGTCACCAAGGAAGACCATGATGGTTGAGAACCACACAACAATCAAATGTGATGAGTCACAACATATATCAAAAAACATCCCCAATATTTTAACGAGGATTAAGAAGGTTGAAACCTTCAAAACTTTGTATTACTTCTTGTGCCGATAATTATGATCGTTGGAGTTATTGAAGGGGTGGTAGCGCAAATGAACATTAGAGTCATCACAATGTTAAACGCCTCCTAAATCCTCCCATCGAGACCAAAAACACCTAGTTTTAGTGTGGAACAGTTAAGGAATATTTTTTTTTATGTTCCCAACAAAAATTCTAGAGTCCCATTACAACGGTTATCAACTCCTCCCAAGTCTCGGATAAGAATTCATCCCTAGCGCAGATGATTATCTTCTTGTGGGCCGCGCCGAATAAAATTTCCCTAGGTGTGGAAGAGAGGCGTGGAAATGAACCTTTCTTCCAGGCGTGGAAGAGAGGCTTGGGAGAAACTCTTATTCTCCTAGGTGCACAACATGGGTGTGGAAAAGACTCATTCTCTCCCAGGCACAAAATATGGGTGTGGAAGAGACTCATTCTCTCCCAGGCATGCAAGATGGGCCCAGGCACACAAGATGGGCATGCAAGAGGCACAATTTTCTCACTGGGCGTGCAGCCAGGCGCACAAGAGGCTTGTTTCCTCTTCTGCAAATTCAGAAGGCCATAACTTTTGATAGGGTTGTGTTTTTAAAATTTGAAAACAAGGACTTTCAAATCTCTTGATGTTCTCTTTGGCACAAATCACCTAAAGATTTAATTAAGGATAAAGTTGAGTGACATTTTTTTAGAACTGCCTTTGCAAGCTTTAAAATGAAAACGGTAACATTTGACTTATAAAATTTTGTTCCCATTCAACCTCCTTCCTTTCTCAACATGCCAAACATACATGGAGGTTTTCCCTTAGAGGAATTTAAGGATGGATTGAAAGGGTCCAATTTTTATATTGAAGGTTGATTCGAAATTTCTCAATTTGACAGCAAAACGACAGTGAGAAGTTTTGGGCCCAATTCTGAAAGGTTCTAAAATTTTCTTAATTGTTTTATTTTTTTGAGGTGGGGTCATTTTAATCATACAAAGTTAAATTTAAAGTGTCATTTTATTTTTCATTGATGTAGAGTTCATTCTATACATTTTGAATAAAATATTTGCCAGTTTACAATAAAACCAAGCAGAATCTATACTTCAACCAAAACAGATCTTATTTTGTATTTATCAAATTTAACCTATGCATTCATTTCCAACTTCAATCTATAATGTTAATTTTGTTTCACATCACGCTTTGTAAAAGCCAAAATTTAGATTCTTATTTTCCAATCATTCATTTCTCCAGAACAGAGCATTATACATTTCTTCATACATATTTCTAGATTTTCAAATGGATATCTCATAATACATTTCAACAATGAGATTCCAAATAAAACAATTTCATTTGAGAATTATAATACAATATTCTATTAATTCAAAATGATATACTTACAAAATTCGTTTCCATTCCATTCCCCAAAAGACAGAATACAATTCTTTCTTTTCTTTCATTCAAAAATAGAACACAAAGTGCATCTCTTTCACATTTCAAATTATAACGTTCATAGCCAAATACAAAAACTTCGTTTCAACATGAAATATATTACATTTTCATCCACTTCAAGTTGGAAAAAGGATCTACAAATATAACTCTCACAAGGGACTGTCAAAACTGTCTTTTTTTCTTTGCTCCATAACAGAAACATGGAAGATCCTCCATTTTCAATTTTGATCACAGAAAATACAGGGTAAAGGAAATGCTCTCCAACCAACCAATACATCCAATGAAAGGAGAATCCATCCTTCTTCATTGGCCCCCGAACCCCAACCATAATGCAATAATAAATGTGTTTCAACTTATGACAACAACCGGCTTCAACAATCAAACACACACATGAAAATTTCACATTTAAAAGACCAGTCCATAATAGAATGCATTTTGTAACCACATTAAGACATATCAAACAAAACTCAAGCTTCATCATGCAAGCCAAATGAGCAATAAAATATGGGGGATACTACTTATGCCTCCCAAAGGGGAAATGGGTATCACCACCTAAAAACAAACTGCCAAAATATAACATTTCAAATCCCTGACATGCCCTTATGCCTCCCCCAACTACCCCTTATTCCTCACATTTCCTTATGCCTCCACAACCTCTTATGGCACCCCATAATGACTAAAGAAATGTAAGCTATTTCTTAGTAAGGTGGAACCCAAATCCCAACTTCCTCCACACTTATACCTCCCAAATAAAACATATGCCTCCCATAAAATAAACCCCATAGCCTTCTCCTACACCATTCCTAGGCCATCTACCCAAAATTCCACAAACAATAACAAACATAAAAGCAATTACATATTCATAAAATGGAAATAAGAGAATTTCCAAGAGCCAAGCTCTTACCTCTCCATGATGGAGTTTGTTCCAAGTTAAAAACAGCAAGCTTTCCAATGTAAAATAGTCCAAGAGATCAACAATCTACCAGTGTGCAACAATCTCCAAACTTCTCCAAAAGAAAGATCTCGCCAAACCCCCAAAACAAGTCTCCCAAAAAAATGAAGTGATAAAAGTGGAGCAACCCCAAAACAAGGTAAGGAATCTGAATTTTATAGAAGAGGGAAGAGAAGAGGATGAGGTGGATCTATGTAGGATGCCACTTCACACATCCTCAACCCCAACACAAATTCAACTTTAGTTTCCAATGCATAATCAATAAGTAGGTGAATAATATGACAATTTTACTTACACACTCAAATCAAACCCACACCCCAAAGGACTGAAATTAAAACATGTAAGAAAAGTGCAATAAAAACATTCAACTTGACTTGCAAAAATGCATAAAGAAAGTCTAAATTTAACACTTTAACCATAGGTAAGGTTGGTATGAAAATTTAAGAGGTATGGAACAAGTTTAAATTGTCCCACAAGCCTCCTAAATCAACCTCCAACAATAAATTCGAATTTCAAATAAGATGGAGTGTTTCATACTCCAAAATCAGCTTACACATCTCTTACACATAACTTACACATTTCTCACAACACTTTAATTTTAGGACAACAACTCTAATAATTAGTTTCTTATGACCCAATTTGATTAATTAATTTTTACCAATATGATTACTCACATTAATTAACACACCATTTAATAAATAAGGAAAGGGGTCAAAGCACCAAAAAATAAACACATGCAACATTAAACCAAGAAAAATAAATAAACGAAACATAAAACCCCTTTGTCACATTTGAAGGTGATCCCCCCCATGGGAATCCCTAACAACAATCAAACACACAAAAAAAATATAGTTTCCATGGTTACACTGTTGAATTCATTTAGAATTTCAAAGTGGTTGGTCTCTAAGCCCCTGATGTGTGTTGTGATATTTCAACATGCAAAACAAAAATACCTCCTTTGGCCTCATGGCCTCATCAGAACATCCAAATGAATATAATATACTTCCAAAGTTATCAATATATATGTGAATCACAAAAATCATCAATTTAATCAATAGTGTCACTTAAAATTTCATCAACAACTATATCGTCATCAATTTTAATTCAATTTTCATTTTCTAGGTCTACTCAATATGTCCAAATATCACATGTCTGAAAAATATCTATAATGTAACCTTGTCAGGCAGTATATCAACATCAATATATAAAATGTATCTAATAATTATCATGCATCATATATGAATCAGAGTCAGCAATAATCCATGCTCTAACATCTAATCATCATACTAAATCAAAACTATAACAATGTCCATGGTATAGTCAACAGTGTCATGATAAGTATCAAAAGGTTTCAAAGGGAGGTGGGCACTACATCCCCCTCCCCTTAGACTTGACTTCCTCTTGGAAGTCACAGGAAAGAGAGATAGGAACAAATGCAACATAAAAAGGATCACTCCCATTATGGGATTTCTTGCTTCAAACAAGTGTGGGTCCATAGAATCCAAAGTTTGGTCCAATGCAATTTAGTAAGAAGAAGGGAGATTGCAAGGGATGAGTTATAAACTTTCTGCATACAAGGCTACGAACATTTAAATCTAGAGAGTAACTTTACGCTATCAACCAAGATAGAACACATACCAATATAACATGAAGATTTCAAAAGAGTATTAAGAGTAACCACCAAGTATAGGAATAATAAGGATAATTCCATGAGTTTGAGAAATACCACATAGTTTCCATGGAATACAACATACTCCAATAACAAAAGTTAAGGTTTCCACTAAGTTTAAGTTATGTTTTTATAGTTTATTGTTTAGACAAGTCTAGTAGAATCAACCATGGCCAAAATTTTCTACGAGGGACATTTCTACTCAAGGTCCCTCAATTTTAGATCACACAAGATGAGGTTAATCAACAAGGAAGGACACCTAAAACAAAAAAACATTTACAATCGAAGAAAGTATTTATGGAAAGCACTTATATAACTCGACAGGGTAGAGTCAAATTTTCATGGTAATACTAAGAAAGTTCATGACCACAAGGTTTCCTATAGTCTGGTTTTTACACTTTGTTTTAAGAATCGAACACACCACACCAACCAAAATCTAGATACGTCAAACATTTAGTAAACAACTCCACAATCATACAACATAACAATGCAAGAAGCACCATAAACTATAACACGATGGGATTTATTTATTTTATTTCCTTCTTAAGATCGGAATAATCAAAAGTAGAGCACAAGCATAAATCGTAACACCAAAGAGCACTCAAGGTTGATAGGGAGAAGAACAAGTAACACTGGGTCCAACTACAATCCAAGGGTGCATCATGATGAAAGCGAATAACATCATCTTGCACTTTCCATCTGAACAGAAAAGGTGCAACAACAACAATGTGTGTTAAGAAGAATAAGAAGAAAATAAGACTTCCTAATTTTATTTTATATCCTTAACATATGTTGCCTTAAAATTACAATAACTTAGGTTTCCAAGGATAATATAACATGCAAGGAGGTTGCTTCTTAAACAAGAGATAAGTCTCAATCCAAAAAGGCCACAACTCACACTCATCGAGCTATGGGACGATAAGGGTGTGATGACCCAAAACTACCACAAAAGAAAGGCACATACATCTATAAACAAGAAAGTAATATGAAACTTAGAAAACATTATTAACCACTAGGTGTTTCACAATTCCAGGTAGGAAACAAAACTACAGGTTCAATTATACATTGCACTCAATACACATAAATCTTACTTATTTTATAACTCAATTAATTAAGCCAAAAGTTGTAGTTTCGTTTGCTAAGAACATTCCTTTACGATTTTTCTTAATTAAACTTCCTCCTATTATGACATCACAAGTTGTGTTATAAGGATCACTAAGGGAGCATGATATCTCGACATTTTGTAAAGGCGGAAAAAGACAAAAAGTATTTATTTTACTCCTAGGGGAGGTAGATGGAAATTTTTTTCCCTTTTTGTTCTTCTACATGCTTTTTATTTCTTCTATTAATCTACCAAGTTAAAGCAAGGACCATTTTCTCTTTCTATGTTCCAGTTTAATTGTTAAGCTTCAAGGCCAAATATCCTCAATTATAGTTTTATGATGTTTGGGTGAGTCAACTTGTGAATTAAAAAATTTAATGAGAAGGAAGGGTAAACATATCACACTATTACTTTTATCGGAGAAAGAGGTAAGTCAACACATCACATTTTTAATTCTAAGAAAACAAGGTACATTCAACATAGAAAGCACATTATTAATTTTGTAAGACCTAGGAAACAATCAACCAAAATGGATCACAACGATATTTCGAGATTTTCCCACTAATTACAAGTATCATAAAACATTCCTAGTGGGTTTCTACAAGTTCTCAACAGAATTTACAAGGCCCATTAAAAATGTTGGTTGTTTTGGGAAAAACTTTTTAAGTCACATGATAAGACAAGGAAATTTTTCAAATCTACACCCATATTACCACAAGATACCACTAACCAAGCAATCAAAATGACAAGGAAATATTTTAACTATAAGAACACCACATACTCACTAGAAAACATCAATTGTAAGTAGCCAATCAGCTATCTATTCAACATGGCTTTACAACCAAGAGTTATAGTTTCGCAAGAAGAATCCCATTATAAAATACCATTGATATTAATTCATCAAGGGATAATTACACTAACATCACTAGTGCCATGGTCCAAAATACTCAAGGCATCCATAAGTGTCTCCACGTAATTTTAAATTAATAGGTCATAGAGTGTTATTCATAGTAACTTAAAAAGTTTAAGGAAAGGGTAGACTTATTTATAGGTCAATAGGGAAAAAAACCCACTTAACTTACACACGATACTTGAATAGGACTAATTCTAACCATAATTTCCAAGATTCATACAACCCCCAAGTCACTACTTTATATATTGAAATAAGAAAATCCTGATAAAACTTAGCATGCCATCGAAAAGAAGCCACTATCAAACACACACTTTTGTACTAACATCCAGAGCTAGCCAAAATCAATCTGATCCTAACATAATTCATCAGCCCAAAATTAAACGCCTCTACTCTGATGAGGTTCAAGCTCTTACTTGATTGTAAGAGAATCAACCCCACCACTAACAGAATGTCAACTAGAATGCACAACACAACGAGCTCTCTATCTATCAAGGTCGAGCAATGAAAAATTCACTCTAAGATCCTATACACCCTCAAGTTTCCATTCATCCAAAACCAAGGAATAACTTTAAGCACCTAAGAGGACATTCAAGATACCTAGGGTGTACCCCCATACGATGAAATTTCACAATACAAAAACCATAGAACCAGCTCATCATCATGCAAGAAGGAACCATGTAATGTTTAGCTAAGTAGCCAACAACATAATGAGCTCTGAGTCACCAATCAAAATAAAATCCAAGAAATGTGGAAAATCAAGGAAAGTGGCTAAGTAGCCACATTGTGAATTCTTAAAATTCTCTTAAAATAAAGAAATAAAAAGATCCTCAGAGCTTCTCAAATCAATCATAAAATAATATGTTGGTCCTTGATAAAATAACACAAGATTACTCTCATGGGTGCGCAAGAGGTTCTTTCTCTTCTACGAACTTCAGAAGGCAATAAATTTTGATAGGGAACTCCGTTCTTGGAAAACAAGAAATTTTCATAAATATCTCAACGTCCTCTATGCACGAAATCCTTAATAATTTAATTTGGTAAAAATTTTAATGGTCAAATTTGAGAAAACGCTCTGCAGGCTTATAAATGAAAACTGGTAACATTTGACTTATAAAATTTTATTCAATTCCAACTCCTTCCTTTCTCAACATTCCAAAAAAACATGGAGCGTTTCTCTTAGAGGAATTTAGGATGGATTGCAAGGGTTAATTATTATATTGAAGGTCGATTCAAAATTTCTCAATTTGATAGCAAAACGACTGTGAGAAGTTTTGCGCCCGATTCTGAAAGGTTCTATAAAAATTTCTTAAGTGTTTTAGTTTGTTTGGGGTCATTTTAATCATACTAAGTTCAATTTAATGTTTAATTTTATTGTTCATTGTTGCAGAGGTCATTCTGTACATTTTGAATAAAATATTTGCCAGTTTAAAGTGAAACCAAGAAGAATCTATACTTGAACCCAAACAGATCTTATTTTATATTTATCAACTTTAATCTATAGATTCATTTCCAAATTTAATCTATGATGTCAAGTTTGTTTCACATCAAATTTTGTAAACGCCAAAATATAGATTCTTATTTTCCAATCATTCATTTCTGCAGAACAGAGCATTATACATTTCTTCATACGTATTTCTAGACTTTCAAATAGAGATATCATAATGCATTTCAAAACGAGATTCCAAATAAAACAATGTCATTTGAGTATTATAATACAATATTCTATTAATTCAAAATGATATCCTTACAAATTTCTTTTCCATTCCATTCCACAAAAGACAAAATACAATTCTTTCTTTTCTTTCATTCAAAAATAAAAAAACAAAGTGAATCTCTTTCACATTTCAAATTATAACTTTCATATCCAAATACAAAAACATCTTTCCAACACGAAATATATTACATTATCATCCACTTCAAGTGGGAAAAAGGCTTTACAAATAGAACTCTCACAAGGGACTGTCAAAACTATCTTTTTCCTTTGCTCCAGAACAGCAACATGAAGATCCTCCATTTTAAATTTTGATCACAACAAAGATAGGGGAAAGGAAACACTCTCCACCCAACCAAGACATCCAATGAAAGGAGAAGCCATCCTTCTTCATTGGCCCCCGAGCCCCAACCACAATGCAATAAGAAATGTGTTTCAACTAATGGCAACAATAGGCTCCCAGACACACACACACACACACATGCAAATTTCACATTTAAAAACACAGTCCAAAATAGAATGCAGTTTGCAACCACATTAAAACATAAAAAATAGAACTCGAACTTCATCATGCAAGCCAAAGGAGCAAGAAACTATGGGGGATGTTACTTATGCCTCCCAAAGGGGAAATGGGTATCACCACCTGAGAAAAAACCACTAAAATATAACATTTCAAATCCCTGACATACCCTTATGCCTCCCCCAAGTACCCCTTATTCCTCACATTTCCTTATGCCTCCCCAACCTCTTATGGCACCCCATAACGAGTAAAGAAATGCAAGCTATTTCTTTGTAAGGTGGAACCCAAATCCCAACTCCCTCCACACTTATACCTCCCCAAAAACACTTATGCCTCCCACAAAACAAACCCCATAGTCTTCTCCTACACCATTCCTAGGCCATTTAACCAACATCCCACAAACAATAACAAACATACAAGCATTTACATATTCATAAAAGGGAAAGAAGAGCATTTCCAAGAGCCAAGCTCTTACCTCTCCATGATGGAGTTTGTTCCAAGTTCAAAACATCAAGCTTTCCAATGCAAAATAGTCCAAGAGATCAAAAAATCTACCAAGCATGCAACAATCTCCAATCTTCTCCAAAAGTAAGAGCTCTCCAAACCCCCAAAATAAGTCTCCCAAAAAAATGAAGTGATAAAAGTGGAGCAACCCCAAAACAAGGTAAGGAATTCAAATTTTATAGAAGAGGGAAGAGAAGAGGATGAGGTGGATCCATGTAGGATGCCACTTCACACATCCTCAACCCCAACACAAATTCAACTTCATTCTCCAATGCATAATAAATAGGTAGGTGAATAATATGACAGTTTTACTTACACACTCAAATCAAACCCACACCCCAAAGGACTGAAATTAAAACATGTAAGAAAAGTGCAATAAAAACATTCAACTTGACTTACAAAAATGCATAAAGAAAGTCTAAATTTAACTCTCCAACCATAGGTAAGGTTGGTATGAAAATTTAAGAGGTATGGGACAAGTTTAACTTGTCCCACAAGCCTCCAAAATCAGCCTCCAAGGAAAAATTCGAATTTCAAAGAAGATGGAGTGTTTCATACTCCAAAATCAACTTACACATCTCTTACACATCACTTACACATTTCTTACAACACTTTAATTTTAGGCCAACAACTCTAATAATTACTTTCTTATGACCCAATTTGATTAATTAATTTTTAACAATATGATTACTCACATTAATTAAAACACCATTTAATGAATAATGAAATGGGTAAAAGCACCACAAAATAAACACATAAACATTAAACCAAGGAAAATAAATAAAAGAAAACATAAAACCCCTTGGTCACATTTGAAGGTGATCCCCCCATGGGAATCCCTAACAACAATCAAACACACACAAACAAATATAGTTTCCATGGTGACCTTGTTGAATTCATCTAGAATTCCAATGTGGTTGGTCTCCAATCCCCCGATGTGTGTTGTGATATTTTAACCTGCAAAACACAAATACCTCCTTCGGCCTCGTGGCCGCATCAGAACATCCAAATGAATATAATATACTTCCAAAGTCATCAATATATATGTGAATCACAACAATCATCAAGCCAATCAACAGTGTCACTTAAAATTTCATCAACAACTATATCATCATCAATTTTAATTCAATTTTCATTTTCTAGGTCTACTCAAAATATCCAAATATCACATGTCTGAAAAACATCTATAATGTAACCATGTCAGACAGTATATCAAAATCAATATATAAAATGTCTCTAATAATCATCATGCATCATATATGAATCAGAGTCAGCAATAATCCATGCTCTAACATCTAATCATCATACTAAATCAAAACTATAACAATGTCCATGGTATAGTCAACAGTGTCATGATCAGTATCAAAAGGTGTCAAAGGGAAGTGGGCACTACATCCCCCTCCCCTTAGACTTGACTTCCTCCTGGAAGTCACAGGAAAGAGAGATAGGAACAAATGCAACAGAAAAAGGATCACTCCCATTATGGGATTTCTTGCTTCAAACAAGTGTGGGTCCACAGAATCCCAAGTTTGGTCCAATGCAATTCAGCAAGAAGAAGGGAGATTGTAAGGGATGAGTTCTAAACTTTCTACATGCAAGGCTATGAACATTTAAATCTAGAGAGTAACTTTACGCTATCAACCAAGATACAACACATAACAATATAACATGAAGAGTTCAAAAGAGTATTAAGAGTAACCACCAAGTAGAGGAATAATAAGGAGAATTCCATGAGTTTGAGAAAGACCACATAGTTTCCCATGGAACACGACATACTACAGTAACAAAATTAAGGTTTCCACTAAGTTTAAATTATGCTTTCATAGTTCGTTGTTTAGACAAGGCTAGCAAAATCAACCATGGCCAAAATTTTGTATGAGGGACATGTTTACTCAAGTTCCCACAATTTGAGATCACACAAGATGAGGTTAATCAAAAAGGAAGGACACCTAAAAAAAACATTTACAATCGAGGAAACTATTTATGGAAAGCACTTATATAACTCGAGAGGGTACAGTCAAATTTTCATGGTAATACTAAGCAAGTTCATGACCACAAGGTTTCTTATAGTCTAATTATTACACTTTGTTTTAAGAATCAAACACACCACACCAACCAAATCTAGAGACGTCAACCATTTAGTAATATAACTCCCCTAGCAAGCTAACATATCAATACAAGAAGTACCATACACTATAATAACACAATGGGATTTATTTATCTTATTTTCTGATCAAGCTTGGAATAATCACAAGGAGAGCACAAGCATAAATCGTAACACCAAAGAGCACTCAAGGTCTCTAGGGAGAAGAACAAGTAACACGGGGTCCAACTACAATCCAAGGGTGCATCATGACAAAAGTGAATAACATCATCTTGTACTTTCCATCCTAACGACAAAGGGGCAACAACAACAATGTGTCTCAAGAAGAACAAGAAGAAAAGAAGACTTCCCAAAGTTATTTTATATCCTTAACATATGTTTCCTTAAAATTACAATAACTTAGGTCTCCAAGGACAAGACAACATGCAAGGAGGTTGCTTCTTAAACAAGAGATAAGTCTCAATCCAAAAAACCACAACTCACACTCGTCGAGCTACGGGACGATAAGGGTATGATGACCCAAAACTCCCACAAAGAAAGGCACATACATCTATGAACAAGAAAGTACTAAGCAACTAGAACACATTACTATCCACCAGGTGTTTCACAATTCTGGGTAGGCGACAGAACTACAGGTTCAACTATACATTGCACTCAATACACATAAATCTTACTTATTTTATAACTCAACTAATTAAGTCAAAAGTTGTAGGTTTGTTTTCTAAGCACATTCCTTTACGAGTTTTCTTAATTAAACTTCCTCCTATTATGACATCACAAGTTGTGTTATAAGGACCACTAAGGGGGCATGATATCTCGCCATTCTGTAAAGGTGGAAAAGAGAAAAAGTATTTATTTTACTCCTAGGGGAGGTAGATGGACAAATTTTTCCCTTTCTATTCTTCTACATGGTTTTTATTTCTTCTATTAATCTACCAAGTTAAAGCAAGGACCATTTTCTCTTTCTATGTTCCAGTTTATTTGTTAAGCTTCAAGGCCAAATCTCCTCAATTATAGTTTTATGATGTTTGGGTGAGTCAACTTGTCAATTAAAAATTTAATGAGAAGGAAGGGTAAACATATCACACTATTACTTTTATGGGAGAGAGAGGTAAATCAACACATCACATTTTTAATTCTAAGGAAACAAGGGACATTCAACATAGAAAACACATTATTAATTTTGTAAGAACTAGGAAACAATCAACCAACATGGATCACAACAATATTTCGAGATTTTTCCACTAATTACAAGTATCATAAAACATTCCTAGTGGGTTTCTACAAGTTCTCAAAAGAAGTTACAAGGAAGGCCCATTAAAGAAGCATAATTACTTTTACTGATCTACTAGGGTTTAACAATGTTTGTTGTTTTGGCGAAAACATTTTTACTCACATGATAAGACAAGGAAAGTTTTCAAATCTACACCCATATTACCACAGGATACCACCAACCAAGCAATCAAAATGACAAGGAAATATTTTAACTATAAGAACACCACATACTCACTAGAAAACATCAATTGTAAGTAGCCAATCAGCTATCTATTCAACATGGCTTTACGACCAAGAGTTACAGTTTCGCAAGAAGAATCCCATTATAAAATACCATTGAGATTAATTCATCAAGGTCTAATTACACTAACATCACTAGTGGCATGGTCCAAAAGACTCAAGGCATCCATAAGTGTCTCCACGTAATTCAAAATTAATAGGTCATAGAGTGTTATTCATAGTAACTTAAAAAGTTTAAGGAAAGGGTAGACTTATTTATAGGTCAAGAGGGAAAACAAACACACTTAATTTACACACAATACTCGAATGGGATTAATTCTAACCATAATTACCAAGATGCATACAATCCTCAAGTCACTACTTTATATAATGAAATAAGGAAATCCTGATAAAACTTAGCATGCCATCGAAAAGAAGCCACTACCAGACACACACTTTTCCACTAACATCCAGAGCCAGCCAAAATCAATATGATTCTAACATAATTCATCAGCCCACAATTAAACACCTCTACTCTGATGAGGTTCAAGCTCTTATCGGATTGTAAGAGAATCACCACCACCGCTAACAGACTGCCAACTAGAATGCACAACACAATGAGCTCTCTATCTAGCAAGGTCGAGCAATGAAAAATTCACTCTAAGATCCTAGACACCCTCAAGGTTCTGTGCATCCAAAACCAAGGCATAACTTTAAGAACCTAAGAAGACATTCAAGACACCAAGGGTGTACCCCCATACGACGAAATGTCACAATACAAAAAGCATAGAACCAGCTCATCATCATGCAAGAAGGAACCACGTAACGTTTAGCTAAGTAGCCAACAACATAATGAGCTCTGAGTCACCAATCAAAATAAAATCCAAGAAATGTCGACAATCAAGGAAAGTGGCTAAGTAGCTGCATTGTAAAGTCTTAAAATTCTCACAAAAAATATTTAAAAAATAAAACTAAAAGAGCCTCAGAGCTTCTCAATCCAATCATAAAATAAGATGTTGGTCCTTGATAAAATAACACAAGATTACGAATGTAAAACACAAAAGTTAACACCACATTCACTCTGCAGCCCTTCATGGCTGCCAATAGGGGTACTCTACCTCGAGGTTAGTTCCAAGGACACATACACAGGATTGGGTCCTAAACGACACCCAGACTTAATGTCCACTCTCCCATATGGGTAACAAAATGGAAAACTGACAACCAGACCATCTTTCCTAACCACTGAAGGAAGGAAGCTCTAAACAACTTCTAATTAACTCTTCCTGACCCCAGAACACAACCACTATTGTCCAACCACAAGAATCACACCATACAACTTATCATTCCAACAACTTCAATAAGGAAGGGTCTCAAAAGGGCTTAACGCATCATACAATTAAATCAAGATTTAGGACTTGTAAAACAACACATTTTCAAAGGGGAACCAAGTTTCCACTACACTAGAAGTTCACAAAAATCAATTTAATTTGACATTCTTAGTTACCCGGGTTTAGAAAAAATGCCACTAAGCAAGCACAACAACTCAAACAACTTATTATTTTATTATGATTTTAATTCTGGCAGTTCAAATGAACAGAGTAATGTAATATTTCTTCATACGTATTTCTTTTTTTTTCAATTTTCAAACAAGGTTGTTTTCTAGATTTAAAAGTGTGCTAGGTTTACAGTTCATGTCTCAAGTTTTTCTAGTGTGCCCAAGGGTCCAAGCTTTGAACCCACAGCTCTGATACCAAGTGTAACGCCCACTAATTCACAGACACAAAGACCAACATAGCAAAGTACAGGATAATTTTTTTTGACTTGTTTGATGTACAGAATGACGCAACAGGTGGTCACAAAGGTTACAACTAACTCTTCAAACAACTTGACTCAACGATGACCTTATGGACAACACGGAAACAACTAACACCCATCAAGGACAGTTCACTTTACTCTTTGACAAGGCACCACGAAACAACTCAACCATAATACACAGTCACAGTTGGATACACTCCACGGTTTACAATCCCTTAAGGTTATGCATTTACCAAAAATGTTTTTCAAGACCTGCCTTAACAATCTACAAGATTCATGTTTGGTTCGAGCATTCTTCTCACAAAGGTGAACTTATTACTTTGGTAATCTAGACTAACTAGCCGAAGCACAATATTTCTGAAAGAGGTTCAACTAAAGACTGGAAAAGCTAACAAAATTTTTTTGACCAAAAGGGACACCTTTCATCTCTCACAAGGTTGCATAAACATGCCCGAGATGAAAAATCTTGATCCGGACCTCCATTGCACAATCGATGAGCGTAAGCTCTAACTGAAGTGGAGTTCCATTACAACAGTTATCAAAACATCCTACAAAACACTAAGAGAGAGAAATTCATCCCTAGTGGAGATAGATTATCTTCTTGTGGGGCATGAGGAAGAAATTTCCCTGGGCGCGGAAGAGAGGTGCGAAAAGAAAATTTTCTTCCGGGCGCAGAAGAGAGGCATGGGAGAAACTCTTTTTCTCTCGGGGTGCATGCACAAGACAGGTGCGGAAGAGACTATTTTTCTCCCTGGGGTGCAAGACGGGTGCGCAGAAGATACTCATTCTCTCCCAGGCATGCAAGACGGGTGTGAAAGAGACTCATTCTCTCTCGGGTACAAGAAGCGTAAGAGCGCTCATTTTCTCATGGGTGCGCAAGACAGGCGCGCAAGAGGCTTTTCCTCTTCTGCGAACTTCAGAAGGCCATAAATTTTGATAGGGAACTCTGTTTTTGGAAAATGAGGACTTTTCAGAAATCTCTCGACGTCCTCTTTGCACAGAAACCTTAATAATTTAATTTGGATAAAGTTTTAAGGGTCAATTTTGAGAAAATGCTCTGCAGGATTATAAAATGAAAACTGGTAACATTTGACTTATAAAATTTTGTTCAATTCGACCTCCTTCCTTTCTCAACATGCCAAACAGACATGGAGGGTTTCTCTTAGAGGAATTTAGGATGGATTGCAAGGGTCATTTGTTTGATTGAAGATCAATTCAAAATTTCTCAATTTTGACAGCAAAACGACTGCAAGTTTTTCCTTTGTTCGATTTGAAAGGTTCTTAACCATTTCTTAAGTGTTTTAGTTTGTTTGGGGTCATTTTAATCATATTAAGTTCAATTTAATGTTTCATTTTATTTTTCATTGTTGCAGGGTCATTCTGTATACATTTTGAATAAAATATTTCCAGTTTTGTGAAACAAATAGAAATCTATACTTAAACCCAAACAGATCTATTTTTCATTTATCAACTTTAATTATGCATTCATTTTACTTTTACCATGTTAATTTTGTTTCAATCAAGCTGTGAAAATCCAAAATGCAGATTCTAATTTTCCAAATCAAGCATTTCAAAGAACAGAGATAATATATTTTCTTCATACGTATTTCTTTTTTTCAAATAGAGATTTCATAATACATTTCAACAATCAGATTTCAAATATAAAAAAAATCATTTGAAAATAATACAACTTCTATTAATTCAAATGATTATTTTACAACTTTCTTTTCCATTCCATTTCCAAAACAGATACAAATCTTTCTTTTCTTTCATTCAAAAATAGAAAACAGAGTGCATCTCTTTCACATTTCGAATTATAACTTTCATAGCCAATACAAAAACATACTCTTTCATCACAAAATATATTACATTGTCATCCACTTCAAGTGGGAAAAAAGGTTTTACAAATAGAAATCTCACAAGGGACTGTCAAAACTGTCTTTTTCCTTTGCTCCAGAACAACAACATGAAGATCCTCCATTTTCAATTTTGATCACAACAAACAGGGGAAAGGCAACGCTCTCCACCCAACCAAGACATCCAATGAAAGGAGAATCCATCCTTCTTCATTGGCCCCCGAGCCCCAACCACAATGCAATAAAAATGTGTTTCAACTCATGGCAACAACAGGCTTCCACATCACACACATGCACATTTCACATTTAAAAACACAGTCCAAAATAGAATGTAGTTTACAACCACATTAAGACATAACAAACAATACTCAGGCTTCATCATGCAAGCCAAAGGAGCAAGAAACTATGGGGGATGCTACTTATGCCTCCCAAAGGGGAAATGGGTATCACCACCTGAGAACAAACCACCAAAATACATATCATTTCAAATCCCTGACATACCCTTATGCCTCCCCCAAGTACCCCTTATTCCTCACATTTCCTTATGCCTCCCCAACCTCTTATGGCACCCCATAATGAGTAAATAAATGCAAGCTATTTCTTTGTAAGGTGGAACCCAAATCCCAACTCCCTCCACACTTATACCTCCCAAAAACACTTATGCCTCCCTCAAAATAAACCCCATAGTCTTCTCCTACACCATTCCTAGGCCATCTACCCAACAACCAACAAACAATAAAACAAACATACAAACATTTACATATTCATAAAAGGAAAGAAGAGCATTTCAAGAGCCAAGCTCTTACCTCTCCATGATGGAGTTTGTTCCAAGTTCAAAACACAACAAGCTTTCCAATGCAAAATAGTCCAAGAGATCAACAATCTACAAGCATGCAACAATCTCCAATCTTCTCCAAAATCAAGAGCTCTCAAAAACCCCAAAAGAAGTCTCCCAAAAAAATGAAGTGATAAAAGTGAAGCAATCCCAAAACAAGGTAAGGAATTCAAAATTTATAGAAGAGGGAAGAGAAGAGGATGAGGTGGATCCATGTAGGATGCCACTTCACACATCCTCAACCCCAACACAAAGTCAACTTCATTCTCCAATGCATAATAAATAGGTGGGTGAATAATATGACAGTTTTACTTACACACTCAAACAAGCCCACACCCCATAAGGACTGAAATTAAAACATGTAAGAAAAGTGCAATAAAAACATTCAACTTGACTTACAAAAATGCATAATAAAATTTTAAATTTAACTCTCCAACCATAGGTAAGGTTGGTATGTAAATTTAAGTTGTATGGGACAAGTTTAACTTGTCCCACAAGCCTCCAAAATCATCCTGTAAGGACAAATTCGAATTTCAAAGAAGATGGAGTGTTTCATACTCCAAAATCAACTTACACATCTCTTACACATCACTTACACATTTCTTACAACACTTTAATTTTAGGCCAACAACTCTAATAATTACTTTCTTATGACCCAATTTGATTAATTAATTTTTAACAATATGATTACTCACATTAATCAACACACAATTAATAAATAATGAAAGGGGTCAAAGCACCACAAAATAAACACATACAAACATTAAAAAGGAAAATAAATAAAAAAACATAAAACCCATTGGTCACATTTGAAGGTGATCCCCCCATGGGAATCCCTAACAACAATCAAACACACACAAAAAATACAAGTTTCCATGGTGACCTTGTTGAATTCATGTATATTTTCTATGTGTTTGGTCTCCAACCCCCTGATGTGTGTTGTGATATTTTAACCTGCAAAACACAAATACCTCCTTCGGCCTCGTGGCCGCATCAGAACATCCAAATGAATATAATATACTTCCAAAGTCATCAATATATATGTGAATCACAACAATCATCAAGCCAATCAACAGTGTCACTTAAAATTTCATCAACAACTATATCATCATCAATTTTAATTCAATTTTCATTTTCTAGGTCTACTCAAAATATCCAAATATCACATGTCTGAACAACATCTATAATGTAACCATGTCAGACAGTATATCAACATCAATATATAAAATGTCTCTAATAATCATCATGCATCATATATGAATCAGAGTCAGCAATAATCCATGCTCTAACATCTAATCATCATACTAAATCAAAACTATAACAATGTCCATGGTATAGTCAACAGTGTCATGATCAGTATCAAAAGGTGTCAAAGGGAACACTGTGCTCCCTTCAAAAATGCCTTAAATTTGACTATAATAGCACTACACAAGATGTTATATACAATTTAATGCATCCAAGTGAAATTTTTAGGTTTAGAGGTTTCTTTTTAAGATCTTCTGAATTCTAGTAAAAGAAAAACCTCAAAAAATGGAGGAGAACAACATGTAGAAAAACCTAAACTTTAAAAATAGTTTTGTTTCAATCTGAAAAACAAAATATCTCCATCAAAAAATAGTAATTATTCAAGGATTTTCATGTCCAAAAATAGTAAGTTTTAAAAAATGGTAAATTCTTAGCACACAGACTCTCCTTAAAGAAAAAATTATCAAAAGGTGAAAATTTGGAAAACTTACTAAAAATGGACATCCTAGTCAAGACCTACTAAAATAAAAAGTCTTAAAATAAGGCTCATATCACTTGTATCAAATCACAAGAAGCTAGATGAATCAACGCATCCAATTTTAAAAGAAAGGGATTCATCATAGTTTAGGGTTCATTTTAAGAAGCTGCTGGTAAAATGGAGGTGGAAAATCCTCGACAAATATACGTGGATCCACTTTTGCGTAAAGGTGAATTTTCAATTTTTTTGAGAACTAAAATTTCACATTCTATTATTTTGAGCGAGAGTAACTGTACAAAGCACACAAATCAGAAGGCTTTTTTGCAAACATTGATGCCTTGCTGCAACAAAAGGCACACATCAAGAAGCCTTCCTGATGCGTGATAGAAGGCTTATTGTCATGTCAATAAAGAATCCTTCTTGATGCACGACAGAAGGCTTTTATCACGCATCAGGAAGCCTTCTTGATGTGTGATAGAAGGCCTTTTTTACCATGCGTTCAAGAAGCCTTCTTGATGCGTGAAACAAGCCTTGTTGTCACGCGTAGGAATCTTTCTTGACGCATGATAGAAGGTCTTGTTATGCACATCAAGAAGGCTTCTTGACATGATAGAAAAACCTTCTATTGACGTTAGCAAAACCTTCTGTCACACGTATAGGAAGGTTTCTTGACATCGTGACAGAAGGCCTTTCTATCGCATGTGTCAAGAAGCCTTTTTGACACACCAAGACCTTCTGTCACGCATTGTCAAGAAGGCTTCTTGATGCATGACAATGAAGGCCTTTATTCACACATTAGGAAGGCATCGAAACCCTATTTTGTCCTATAAATACCCTCTCGCCGGTCATTTTCACATTTACACTCTCCGGCTCCAAAAATTTCTCGTTCACAGGAATCAATTTCAGGTACAATCAAGTTCAAGGAAAAGTACAATGGCGACTACAAGTGCAACCCAAGGCCAAGCTCAAGATCAAAATCAATTGGAAAATCCAATTAACCCCCAAGCCCATTCCAAGGGCAAGATACTCTATAGGAACTTGTTGTGCCCCCACATTCAGATAGTTTTGCAAATGAATTCAGAATACAAGGATTTGGTCGATGCATGTGATTTTGATGGGCTCGTTAAGATGCCCTAGTTTGAAATAGATCATGATATTCTGAATTACCTACTCTCCTCTTACAATACAGAGGACAATCTATTTACTGTTACTGTGGACGATGGTTGTATGTTTCAATTCGGTGTCGATCCAACTGATATTCATTGCTTAACAGGCCTTCCATACAAAAATTCCCCCATTGTCACAATGAAAGCAACCCTTTTCGAAGCTGATAAGAAGTACCTCGAATCTACTTTTGGTTTCCATGTTGATTGTACGTATAAATTGTTTTCAATTTTCATTTTATATTTTTAGTTTTTGATATTAATCTCTAATCTATAATCTCTAACCTGTAATCTATTTTCGATATTAACTAAATTGATCTTTTTGATTTTTGTAGCTCATGTCAATAAATCAAGATGTGGTGTGGATACACAAAGAATTGCACACCACTTTCTTATTGCTATGATTTTTTTCTTTCAAGCCAGAATTGTTTTATAGGGTTGACAAATGGATATACCAAACTGGGTTATTGCATACATTCTTGCAACTATTGGAAAGAAAAAATTTGATTGGTGCACATTTTTATCGAATAAAATAAAAAATAATATTACAAATGCATCACTTTTTGAAAAACTAGTTATTCACTCCACAAACTATCTCCTTGGCCTTTATTACGAGGCTCTTTTTAATTTAAAAGACAAACCAATTCCTACTTGCACAAACAAGACAATGAAGAATTTGTTGATTCCATTTCAAGAACAACAGGTATAAGTTTGTATTTTGACATAAGACTAACATTATGTTCATCTAGAATCTGATTAATTATTGACTGTTTGCAGAAAATATTTTTGGAGGCCCTTCTGTGAAAAAAAAATTGCATCAAGAGGAAGAGGCCAACAACACGCTGAGGCGTCAGCAGATTCACAATCTGAAATGGAAGTTCACTCATCTCTGAACCACCAAGTGTTTGAATTTGTTAAACGCTAGAGACGTAATACCCTAACATTTACTATTTACAAATTCCCATTTTGTATTTTCAATTTACCATTTACCATATTGAATTGACATACAATCGACTGTTGTTGACATTGCAGGAACTTTGGACAATACCAGGGCTTCTCAAAGTCAACCGTCTTCACCAACTCACTCAGTTTAGTCGCATGCAATTGTCTCTTCTCAACAACCCGCATAGCAATCCCAATAACACATAGCTCAAACACAACCAACTACTACTCCAACATGGCCACCTCAAGCTCCGCAAAACATTACCCCTCAACAAGGTATGATATAATTGCTTAAATACAAGACTCAAGTTTTCAATAGTTTAACAGTTTTTCATATGATTTTTCTTGCACTTTTCAGCACATTGCAGTCCTTCACATTTTGTACAAACAGTGGCACCACCCCCTCCACCAATACGATTCAAAATGCCAACCAGAGGTTCAGGGAAAAAGAACATTGGTAAATGCATGCCAATTCCTCCGGCCCCTAGTGGGACACTAAACATTGCCTCCTCATTTTGAATTCCAACCCTCTCTCTCGGTGGCTTGCCCAATGCAACGGGCATATCAGTTTTAAATAATATAAATTTAGATGAAGATTACTTGGGCATTGATAGCAATGACCCATCAGGATTTTTTAATACACGTGAGATGATTCAAGGCCAGCAGGTATACTTCAATTTCAACTTTCATTACTTTTCATTTTAGATTTATTTATTTGAATATTGATTTATTTTATCGTAAATAGGATCAGGCCACCCAAAGGCAGAAACAGGTAGCAGTTGATGATCAACCAGAAATCCCCCATACCTCTCCAGCTACATCATCTTCTTCAGATACAGATGGTGAACAATTGCTACCATTTCCTTTAGAGAACTTAATTGGTAATGATTGTCAATCCCATGTCATGGAGTTTATTGTACCTCATATCAGTCAGCTTATAGAATGGGAGAGATGGGATAAAGTACTAATCAATGAAATAATAAGTTGTTATGAAAATTATTGGCAAAGGGAAAGTTTATACGCTGCAGTCTAGATACAACCTGCGAAGATCGATTCCTTACTTACCCAAGTAAGAGGTGGGATAGTCACGTATAACAACAACTATAAAGATGATATTTTGGATAAAGCATTAAACAAATTGGAAAATATTAGTGTTGAAGCCCAGGCATATTTTAACAAATGGTCTAAGGACAAGGATCTGGTAGCAATTGCAAATGCTGAAGAGAGATAGAGCGGTTGTAAGTATTATCACTTTGAAACAATATTTTTTGTTAATTTGACCTTTTCTTATTTTAGTAATATGTTTAATTGAGATCACTTTTTTTTGTGTAGTTGAAATATGAAAATTTGAAGAGTCAAGCAAAGGTGTTCCAAGTTCACTTGGAAACCGCTAAGAACAGTTTATCCGCAGCAAAGAATTTGAAAGAAAATATTGTTTTAGTTAATAAACAAAACAATACACTAAAGCGGATAATTAAAGAGCATGGCTTTGACCCAGAAATTTTATTCAAATCCAAGGTAGCTGCAGATCCCAGTTTGCTATCCCATGGAGATGTGACAAGGGAAGAACAAAGGATCGTAAAGAATCTAGATAGTGTTACGGAAGATCTGATTAGTTATTGGATTATTCAAGCCATTTCGGAAAGGGGTATAGGATGAGAATCCATTGGGAAGGAAGTTCTGGGATTACAAGCCTATAGGAGGGAAGCCATTGGGGAAAGGGGAAGCCATTAGAGACAGGGGTAAGAAAATTGAGGGTTGAAAAATTTCATGATTGAGGGTTAAAACTTGAAAAATTGAAACTTTAAATTTGAAAGTTTGAAATACTTTATAATCTATATTTGAAAATTTGAAACTTGAGTTTGATGGTCATGATGTTTGAAAATTTGAAATAATTTATTATCTGGATTTGAAATTTGAAACTTGAATGTGATGGCGTTTGAAAATTTGAAATACTTTAAAATCTGGAATTTTATATCTTCTTATGTATTATGTATAGAATTTCTAGATACATTCATTTGAATGTGATGGCGTTATGATAATGGTTAATTATTTGTTTTAAGAAAATATGGAATGTGGTATGACAAAGGCATCTTAATACTTGTAATGATGATTGCATAGATGTGGATGATGACATTAGAATAGAATCATAGATATGGATTATCAATAGTTGTATGTGGAGGTAGATTTATCTTCAAGCACGATCATGGAATCTGGATGATGATAATGGATAATTGTTTTAAGAAAATTTGGAATGTGGTAGGACAGAGACATTTAAACCTTCTCAAAATATTCTAATGGATATGATATGATGACATTAGAATGGATATAGATGATGATGAATGATGATAATGGATAATTGTTTTAAGAAAAATTGGAATGTTAAAATAGATATGGATGATGATGATGACTTACAAATGAAGAAAATCATGATGATAATGGATAAATAATTGATTTAAGAATAATTGGAGTGTGTCAAGAGTCTAGGACTTACATCTTCTTACTACTTGTAAAATTTGAACTCTGTATCAGGTTTTTCAAAATCTTCTTCTCTCTACTTGTCAATTGAACTAGGACTTACATCTTCTATGATGACATTAGATGTGGATGGAGACATTAAAACAAATATGGATTATGATGAATTGAGTGGACATAGATTTTTAGCTTTAAGCACGATCATGGATGATGATAATGGATAATTGTAAGAACTTTGGTAAAATTAGACATTTAAACCTTCTCAAAATCTTCTTCTCTCTATTTTTAATGAATCAATTATATGATGACATTAGATGTGGATGATGAAATTAGCTTCAAGTACGATCGTGGATGATGAATTATATGATGGATAATTGTTTTAAGAAAATTTGGAATGTGTTATGATAGAAACATCTTAATATGGAAAAATCTTCCTCTCTCTACTTATAAAATTTTAATGTGAAAAATTTTATCCAACAAAGTTTAAACACTTTATCAAAGAATTTTGCAAATACAAAAATAAATTAAACATAATTGTAAAAACTCAAGCAATGTCATATGATAGGGTTTAAGTTACCTCTTGTCTTTTAGATGGTTGTGACAAAGCATATGGAAGGAAAATGAGAAATCATCCTTCGTAGTGTGCTGCATGCTAGAAGATCTTCGATTCAAGAAAACTCAACATGAGAAATAGATTAGTATATAGATGGGTGAGTTTCCTGACATTGTCAGTCCTGAGAAGTGAGAGCTTCCTAGGATGGATGTCAACCCACGTTTTCAAAAAAATAAATGAAATAATGATTGATCGGATTAACGAAGAAACAAAAGATTAAAGAAAAATGCAAATGATAACATGTACATGTCTGGATAGTAGAAGTCTGGAAGAGTATAACAGTGGAAGAATATGCAGATCTGAACTCTGAATGTCTTGCAAATTAGTATGCGACAAATGCATGTAACAAACAAATTTTTAAAACATAATTTTGTATTCGAAAAATCCAAAATAGTAATTATATAAAACATATTTTTTATAAATAATTGTATTTAAAAATATGTAAATATATATACCTGTAACATATTTAATAATAACAAGAGCTGAAACAAAATTTTGTAAAAAGCCTCCTCAGTCAATATTTACATCTGTAGAGTTAATATGAAATTGAATAAATAACCACAGTCAATATTTGCATATGTAGAGTTAATAATTGAATAAATAACCACATTCAAACAATAAAATTAAGGTCAAGGAGATACCTATTTAAAGCTGAAACAATCCATTATCAATAGCTGATTCAAAGTCGATGTTCTCTTCTGTAGAGTGTGATGACACACCAATTCCAGTCTCATCGTTGGGAAAAATTGTACTTGTAGCTGTATTATTTACACCTCTTCTTTCAGAAAGGGAATTCCAATGTGACAATTTCTCTGTCGAAAGGAAATGTTTCCATGGAGTAGCGAGAAACATAACACCTCATGCAACTTTCCATATTTTTATCCAACCTGTTTCTCAGTTTTGATTTTATAAATGATAAAGCACTGAAAACCCTTTCATCCTCCATAGACCCCAAAATCATTGTTTGGCATAACTCATATAATCTGAAATATTCACTGATGTCTTCTTGTAAGACAATACTTTGATAGATTCCTCGCCAGAGCCTTGTAATAGCACCACTCTTAGAAGGTTCATCTAAATTTTTATATTGGTTCCTCATTGTTGTTGCAAAATTTTTTGATTGAGACTTTAATAAATGAACATTCAATATACCTTTGATTTCCATACCCTTGACCTCTGAAGTCTTTGTGAAATGTTCCATTATTGTACCCATGGATTTATGGAAATACTTTCTTACAAATTCTGCACGAGCACCTTCAGTATTCCAAAAATTAGGATTCATCACACCCATTGCTTCAAGAATTTTATCTTTGGAGAAATGTTCTCTAATTTTTGATGATAAGGATTGTGAAATTTTTTTATTAAGCTTTATTCTTGTTTCAACTATAACAGACTCAAAGAGATTACGTGTCACAAGAACATCTTCTTGTTCGATCCTGTAATATCTTGACGTTTTCACAAAATGTGCAGTGGTATGTCCCTCCCATTAACATTGATGCAGAGGTGATCATGGATATTAAATCTCAAATAGTTACTGGGGTTTTTAAGATCTAATAAAGCTTTCCAATTCTCGAAAACAGGTGTATCAAAACTATCTTGGGAACAGTACAAGACATCAAGACTTTGACATACCATTTTTCTCATCCGTATAAAATCCACAATATAGATTAATCTCCCCTGTGCATGCTTCATGAGTGTATTGATCTCCTGCAACATTGGAAGAATACCAACCAATGTAAGCAATGTCTCAAAATCAGTTAAATGGAACAACAAGTCCCTCACCCTGTCAACTTCATGATGATATTTGTGCATGAAACCAACCAACGAAGGATACTCCTCACGAATCTGCATGCAGGTTCATACAAGAAATCCATCTCATCTCAACATCCTTCAAAAGTTTTTTTGCCATCTGTAATTCCAATTGTGAATTTATGGAAACTCAAGAAATCACTTTGGGATGCTTGCAATATAGGCATGAAGTTTTCTTATAAGGTCTTCTACTTTAGCAACATTTTCATAGTTGCTTACCATTTTATACACTAAATTCATTCTGTGAGCCATACAGTGAATTGCTAGCATATAAGGGGCCCTTGTTGTTTGCAATCTAACACACAACCCTGTATGGTGACCTTGCATGACTGATGCACCATCTGCTTGATGCATACCAACTTCGTAGCAATTTCATAATCAGTCATTCCAGCAATATCTTTCAAATGAGAAACAACTATTTTATGTAGGTTTTTGGCATTACAGTTTTCAACCATTTTCATAACACCCAACAGATGAGGTGTCCTTATATGATTTTCTAATGTATAGACATGGATACATACCCATGCAGTGTTGTCAACTACTGTCACTTCATCAATTGAAAGAGAGATAAACTTATCTTTTTTTACATTCTCTTTCAAATCTTCCTTCTCTATCATCGAAAGGCATTTTTCCATTTCCCATGCACTACTGTCAGACCAATGAGCCTGAGGTATGTTGGGCATTCCATTATATTGATACAAAACTTTGAAATCGAGGAAATCTGAAATTGGTCTTCCTTTCTTTAGTATGTGAAATAAAGTAGAGAACTGTATGAGTTTTGCATGTAGATTTGTTTGATTCATCTTACCAATTTGTGATGTGATTGTTCCTCCCTTTTCTATGAGATGTCTACATTTTTTCTTTTCTACTTCATACTTTGCTGCGTATTTAACATGCATGCATTCTTTTCAGTTTTCCACCTGTGTGTTTTGATTTTCTGGCCATCCTCCCCCGTTACAGTCAAATATTGTTTTCCACAATGTTTTTCTATAGTGTCTAGCTTCAGTTGCATTTTTTTGTTGCTTTCCCAATTTCCACGTACATATTGTACATGTACATTCAGATGGGATCTCTTCTAAATTAGATGACTGTATAGGTTTGATAAATGGAAATTTGGAAGCCCAATCGAACTTGTAAGTCCTCCCAATTGTCCACATATTCTTGTTTGTTTTCAATGTTTTACTTTTTTGAGTAGAATTCTGAGCAATATCACAATCACCTGGTTTCCTCTTTCATGAACCAGAATTTGAATTTGATTTTTTTGTTCCATTTTTTTGAGTATTTGTATGTTGATATCTTGATGCACTCCTGGTTGCACCCCAATAGGAAGAATATCTTTAGATCTGGCATCTCAACAGGTATATCTTCAAGATCTGGCATGGTATCATCATAGGTGTCATTTGGTTGATACTGTGTAGAATGCATGTCCACCTCAATATTACCTTCCACACAGTCAGTACTTTGATTCTTTCTAGTGGTAGCTATATGGGTGCTAGTGGTTGTGGTATCTGTAGCAGCAGAGTTTCCAAAATACTTGAATCGAGACTTCTGAGATTTCTTAGTTACTTTTTGGGTTTTCCCATTCTGAGCACTAGCACCTTCCATTATTTTGAACTGAGTCGTGCATCAGCAAAAGAAAAAAGTCACACGTCAGATAAAATTTAGTTTTCCCTCAGAGTATACTAAGTCGCACGTCAGCAAACACAGTGAGTCATGTGTCAGAGAAACCTATGTCGTGCGTCGCAAAAAAACTAAGTCATGCAAAAAAACTAAGTCACACGTCAAAAAAACTAATATCCTTTGTCATGCATCAAAAAAATGCAAATATTATTAGTCACACGTCAAACATAATATCCTTGTCAGATAAACCGACAGGTGTCAACCAAACAAACTTAGTCTATCGTGTTAGCAAGATCTCAACAGTCACTCATCCAAGAAATTTTTTGTCATGCATCAAAATATTATTGTCAAACGTGCATAAACTAAGTAATCAAATGATAAATTTGTACTGTGCTCTGGTGCTTAGAGTATGCAAGTTCACAACTTCATGGTATTGGTAAGGTACTAGTAGTCTTGTCATAGTATACTACCCGATGAATCACCTAGGTTTTTATAGGAGATGTTTTCAAATGTAGGTGAAACCAACCCCAAAAAAAAAAAATATATACTGTAAATTTTAGGCAAACAGGACACTGACCTGCTCCAAAAAATTTCCTTTTCAAATTTTCCTAAAATGAAATTTTTGCCATATTACAAATATTCACCACTAAAATTATCCCTAGATGAACAAACTTTCATTATGAGAGAAATTCTTCTATCCAAAGGAGAAGACTTATTTCAATGAGGAGAAGATGAGAATAAATGTGTTTAGGTATCCTAAGTATGTTTTCATTCAAACAAAGACATATTTTTCATGAAGGTAAATAAGTGGATGATCTCCATGTCCTCACTCCAACTTTGTGTTCAAATAGAATCATCTTGTTTGTAAGAATAAGAAATAATCTCAATTTCACATCGTGTAATTCACCTGGTAATTTTTTTAACACTCATTTGATGCCTTGGAGTGTACCCATATCTCATATGAGGAATCATTTTTAATCACCATGGTCGTCAAAAGAAAATAATATCATTCATGGAAAAATCCTTCCATCTTGAGGATAAGACCCTTTTCATTGAGTCACACACAAACAAGAACATGTTTAAGCATCTTGAGGTTTATTGTAATTAGGGTGACATATTTATCACAGAGGTTAATTTCAAGTCCAAGAGGAGTAAGATAGTGATCTCCATGTCCTAAATCATACCTTGTGATCAAATATGATCATCATGTTCCTATCTCAGTACATGTCTCATAATAGTCTTTTTGAACACTTATTCAATAACCTGGAAGGTGTTTATGTCTCCCAAAATAAAGAGTTACAATCTCAGTATTCCAATTCAACATGTAGTAAAGTGAAATGAAAATTCATTCATGATCCATCATAAACAAGTTCTTCATCGAAAGAGGCTTCGTCTTCATTTGATTAAACCATCCTCTCTGTCTCTCTCTCTCTCTCTCTCATTCCTCTCTCTCTCTCTCTCTCTCTCTCTCTCTCTCTCTTCTCTCTCTTCTTTCTTGGGTGCATATTCTAATTCTTCATTAAGAATGCCTTTTTTAACTATTTTTTCTTATTCACTTGAGTGACCCTCGACTTAATGTTGTAAGTTTCCTTTTTTATTAATAAATAAAAATTCTTAGTTTTATTCCCTAGGGATATGAAAGGTCACAAGTGATGAGGAAATGTTAAAATTCATGTGGTGGGGATGAAAATACATTTGTAATGTTATAAATTGGGATTGTTTCTCCATTTGAAATAGGTTGGAAATTATTTTAAGTTGTAATTTTTTGGATTTCACTACTACTGCAAGCTATAAAAGATGTATTCTTTCATCTCTTTTTCTTTCCTATGTTCTTCCATACTCTCTTTTCCAATTTTGTAAGCATTGTGTACTTGTAAAACCAAGAAGGAACTTTGTGTCCTTGATTAATGAATCTATAGAACTTTTGGTCTCTAATTTATTAGTATTATTGTTGATTTCATGATTGAATTAAATTCTAATTTAATGCCTACTCTAGATAATGTATGTGAGTTTTGTAAGTCTACTAATACCATTAACCCTCTCCCCTTATTTCTCCTACTCCTCTTTACCTCTCCTCAAATAGAATTACTCCCTTATTCATTGTACAATCACTTTTCCATAGGTTTAGTGGAGTATTTTTGTCTATTCTCTGACCTAACAGACACCCCATAGTTTTATCTATTTTACATTCAATAATGGGATTCTCCCCATACCCAAGAAGGAGGGGCTTAACCCCATGACGGTTGGTGAAAACAAATAATTTGCACTACAATAAATTATTGTGCCAATATGTTTTAGCAACTTCACTGGGGAGGATCTGAACTTTGTGCACCTTAAAAGATCTCTTAATAATAAGATATTTGAAAATCCAAAAAATCATAAATCAAAAATTTTATAAACCTGGAACCTCATTGCTGAAAATTCATTGTTGAGTTCTACTATAAACTTGTCATTTTTAGGATGTAAGTTTCCATGTTAGATAATATTTTACAAACTGGAAGAATAAATATTCACTAAAGAATTCAAATCAAGAAACACTTTGGTATTTCATAATCCCACATTTGAGTTACAGGAACTAGCTAATTTCATACTTACTCTCATAAATATTCAAATGAAAGCATTTGATTCTTCACGTCTTGGCTCGATTACATCTTCACTCTATTCTTAAATATTGAACACTCTTCCTCTAGAGATGGTTGCACTTGTGCCATGGGGACAAAACACCAGTCCACTAGCATTAGCTCCACCACTTCATGAATTACCAAAAAGATCAAGAAATAACTTTCCTAAATTCTATGGAGATGGAAAACAACATCAAGATGCTCACATTACAACTTTCATCACACCCTGTGGAATTCTTGGAGTAGGAAATGAATATGTTTTCATTTGACTATTGATGTAGCCATTACAAGATGCCATGACAGATTAGTTTTACTACATGTCATTATGTTCAATTACTAACTGGGATGATATAAAAACCTAGTTTGAAGTAAGATTCAAGACTGCGGAAGATGCTTTTACAATCCTTTCTTAATTGGCTCAGATAAAGAGAGAACCGCAAGATCCGATGAGATAATTTGTTGAAAAATTCAATAAGTTGATCAACAAGATTCCTAATGGCACTCATCCAACTACGAATAATCATAGAGGTTATTTTTGATTGCTCAGTTACCTAAAGTCAGTTTCTTGCTATGGAGAGCTCAACCAAATACTCTAGAAAATTCTCAATAAATTTCCATTGAAGTATAAGATGATATTATCATGTTAAGGAAGATCAATAACTATTCAACGAATAATAATGGCCAAAGTTCTAAACATGAAATAATTGATCCATTGCTACAAATATTGGTTAACATGACTTCATTACAGAAGAAAACTTCTCAACATGCCTCATACCAAAACCAGAATAGGAATCAGATTGTAGGATCACCCCAAAGGCTTACCTTGGAAGCTCCACTAGTTAATGAAATATGTGGAACCTGTGAAGATGAAGGAGAAGAAATTACTAAATCATAAATTGAATAATAAGAAGAAGATGGATGTGTTAGGATTGGGTTTTTTTAATACACACTGGATGAATATTCTGAAGAAGCCATGGATGATATTAATAGATACTCTTATGTAATGTTCACCCAATTGAAAAAAGTGAAAGAATCCTCTTCTTCCACTGCCAAAGCTACAAATTTGAATCCTCAAATGGTTAATCTACAAAAAACAATAATTAAATGAGGATCTGTTGACTATTTTTACACTTGTGCAAAAATGGGAAACTCGAAACTTCGTTACAATGGATAGCATTGGTGAAGTTGACCTAAGCCAAGGGAGATTATTTTAGTTTAATATTTTTTATGTTGAATTAATTAATGATTACATGAAATCTGCAGCTATGTGTGTTGTTACAAAATGTAACAGATCACATAGTTTGCAATTTCATAATTATCTTCAGCAAAAGAACATAAAACCCTTGAAGGACATATGTGTTATCTTGATAGAGGAATGCAGTGCAGAATAGATGAATTTTTAAGTTTTGGAATAACAATCGTAATTGCAGATTGTAAAAGTTAAAGTTCATTGCTAAAATTTATAGGTATTTTAAAGTTCTTTCCTTCATGATTAATACATTCAACTATGTTATTGATTTGTTTAATTCATCATACAATCCATATACAAATCTGAAATGCAGAAAGAAATACACAACTCAGTTTTAGAATTCAATGTTTTATTCGTAAGGAATTTCAAATATTCCCACACAAGCCGTGGGATGTAACTTGAAAGTAAATTGCAACTACTGAATTAAGAGGTACATATGCATGAAAAAGAAAATAGAGGAGTATGAAAGAACCCATCATTTCCTTGAGTTTCTTTCATTTTGGTTGATGCATCTCTAGCTCCATATTTGTTCCATCTTCATCCTTGCTGCTTGATAAATGACAATGTACCTGAAAAAAGGAAAGAGAAGACAGTCAATATTGAGATCAGGGTTGATCCATATTCCTATACTATCCAAATTCATGTAGGTGGATCTCTTAACAACAAGAGGTATAAATTACATCAGATATCAAAGTAAAAACTAATAAAATTACTTTTCTATAGCAGCATACATGATTTATTCATTCAGAAATAAGGAGAGAGAAGAAAAGAAAAACTATGGAACATAAGAGAGGCCAAAAAGCCTAAATATTTTCTAACTATTTTCTTAAGTGTAAAGCACCCAAGTAATAATAGGTTACAAAATAGGTCCTCTTACCTTGGTTGCAAGGCACAACCTAAAAAAGATAGGACAAGATCAAGTCCTATTGGAGTGTTATCCATTTCTCCACAAACCTAAGTGCCAGCTAAATCATATCCATGGCTACCAATGACATACAACATGGTTTAATCTGTCTTTAAGCTCCATGAGATATCTATGGTGGTGCTCAGACTGAAAAGGAGAAAAAAATTGGATACCAACACCTTCAAAAGCTTGAATGGCAGCCTCGTCCCACCTGATAACTTGTTCCTTCTTTAGCATGCCTATGATTGGAAGATTCAACTCAGAAAAGTTGGAAACAAACCTTCTAATAAAATTAATTTGACCAAAGAAAGATTGGATGCCATTCTTGGTTCTTGGGATAGGTACTTTGCTGATTGCTTCCACTCTCTTAGGGTCTATCATAACACCATTTTTTGACACAATGTGACCAAGCAGCTTTACCTTTTGCACGCGTAAATGACATCTCTTTGGATTAAGATAAATTCCATACTTCCTACATCTTATCAGCATCTTCTCCAAGTGATGCAAATGATCACCTCTCTGCCTTGAAAACATAGTCACATCATCTTGGTAAACTGCAATAAAGTCATTGATGTAACTAGCAAAAACAACATCAATTGCTCTTTGAAACGTGACACCAACATTCATCAAACCAATGGGAATCCTAAAAAAAACATATGTTCGCCAAGGAGTAGTGAGTGTTGTCTTAAGTCTTTTTGATTCTTTGACTACCACTTGATTGTATCCAGAGAAACCATCCAATGTAGAAAGCAACTTAGACCATGTCACAAGCTGCAACATGTTCTCCATGTTTAGCAAAGGATAATTGTCTTTTAATGAAGCTCTATTTAGGTTTCTGAAGTCTACAAAAAGTTTGATATCTCCATTCTTCTTTCTGACTGGCACAAGGTTTGTAACCCAAGATGAATACCTTGTGGGAAAAATGATCCCTCCCTCCTTCAGTTTCTTAAATTCTTCTTGCATTTTTATGGAGGAGTGGATTGATTGGCTTTTGCTTATGTCTGAATGGTTTGGAATTTGTTTCAAGAGTAATCTCATGTTGAAACAAGTCTTCTCTATATGCTTTCAGTTCTGAATAAGACCAAGCAAGGCAGTCTTGATATTGTTTCAACAATTGGAGGTAGAACTGTTTTTCTTCCTTGTTTAAACTACTTCCCAACCAAAAAAAAATTGGTTTGTCCTTTGTTCCCAAGTCATGATCTTCCACATCCCTTGAGGCAGACATCTTTATATTTATGATGTAATCAACATTTTTAAAATTTGACTCAAGTGCAACAAGACCTCTAGGAATGGTGTTTGTTTTCAATTGGATGATGTCTTTCTCAAACAAAGTTTCTCTTCCTTCAGTCATACACACCATTAGTTCCCAATCAATATGTTGATCTAAAAACTCACCTTGATTTTGTAAGAACCTCTGCACTTGAGAATCATCATCAAACACTTGCCAATTCTTGATGTTGTCAAGAACAGTTGGCCTAGTCAACACTTCAACATTATACTCACAATAAGGTGAGATGGTGAAAAATCCAAATCTTGACCCCAACACTACCAACTTTTCAGCATCAGCATTCAAACTTTTTTCATGATGCACAATATTGAAAGAATCAAACATTTCAATTAGATCCCAAAATGCATGCTTATACTGCTTCATCCGCTGATTTTTGTAGCATACAATTTTCTTATTTGTTTGACAACTAACTCTGAATCTCCCTTTACAATGATGTCCCTGACACCATACTTTCATGCAATTCTCAGACCCAACAACAAGGCTTCATACTCAGCAATGTTGTTAGTACATTCAAAACTAAGCTTGAAAGAAAAAATAAATTCTTCCAATATAGGAGAAATCAGAATTACACTAGCACCATTTCCAAATTTGGAACAAGCTCCATCAAATAGCAAGGTGCAAGGAGAACATACCTTCTCAAGACACTTTGACTGATCCATTTTTTTTTCTTTTCCATCAGCAAAACCAATAAAAATCTTAGCATCTACATTAGCAAACAATACTTCATAGGAAGCATTGTTTGGGTCCTCAATTAGATGCAACATTTTCTTTTCTCCATAGAGCTTAACTAGGCTACCCTCAATGGGATTGGTGGAAAAATAAATATCCATTTCAAAACTCCCTCCAACACTTGCATCCCACTTTCTTGACAAAAGCATACCCCATTTGGCATGGCAACCAACAATCACAACATCCAATTTTAAATTCCTCCCTAGATAAGATGCAAGTTTCACTACCAAACCTTTCACACAACTAACAACCAACACCTCTCTCAAGTCCATGGTAGTACACTTTCCATAGGATTTTGTCACTTTGATGTCCAACTCATTCATGACTTCTAGAGGCATGACATTACATGATGCACCGGAATCAAACATACAATTGTGAAGTAGCTTATCCTTTATGATCAAAGTTGTGAAGAATGGATCAACATTCAATTTTGAATCAACCAAAGATGTCCCAAAATATACCTTAGGTGGCTCTCCAAGATCTTCTACTGCTAATGGTGTTTCAAGGTCAACAATGATTTGAGGTGGAGTTTCAACAACATTTACATTTCTACCTAGAGTGATCTTATCTTCTTTCAACCCCAAGTACTCAAATGCTCTATTCTTATGCTCAAGAATTCTAAGAAACTCAATGACTGGAACACTCACTTTGATTTAGCTCAATACTTGGGTTATGTCATAGGGGACACTCTTTGGAAAAACAGCATTGGGAGGGAGACAAGAAGATTCATTAGATGGCAGTGGATTCTTGGAAACTTGGGCATGAGGAGGACTGTAGTTTTTGTTTGGGACAGCAGAACTTCTGACAGGTGCTTCTTTCCTAGGAGATTCTTTTGGAATGCTTTTGAGAAAGGGTTTTTTAGGTTTGGCTTGAGGCCTAACTCCCTTAACAACCTTGCGTCTAGTGTTATAATCTTTCTCTTGAGCAACAACAGCATTCATCAACAATTGTCTATCTTCCTCCGAAATGATACCACCATCATACTTCTTAATCATCAAAGCTCTTAAGTATTAAAATTCATTGTTAGGAATTTCAAAATCTTGCACTACATCAAATTCAAGAGCATGAGGGGTAATAAATATTTGTACCCATTTGATGCAATCCCAAAAAGTTACAGTTGTCCTAGCACTTATTACTTCAGTAGATGTTTCTCCTCCTTGTGAGCTTGAAGAATAGCCCATCATGCAAATATCATCATTAGTACCATCATCATTATTAGCTTCACCTTCTTGCTGGTCCACTTCACATGGAGGATGGGTAGAAAACACCTATCACACCAATCAATATCAGCAACCTCTTCAACAACAACAACCCTAGCAGTTAAGGGATCAGGTAACTCTCTTCCTTCACGTGCTTGAGGATGTCTATTTGCAAACCCCATAGGTCCTTTCCCTCTATCATATTGTCTTTGATCACCCCTAGGATGATTTCCAAATCTTTCATGGTTTTGTGCTCTTTTCTGACCTTGTGAAGTCTGCCCAATTACCTTCTCAGCACTTTCCAACTTATATGATATTTCTTTTATAGCCCCTACCAAAGTTTTCACGACCTATTCTAAATCAGCACCTTTGTTAGCTTCAAGATTTTCAGAGTTTACCAATTTTACACCATCTCTCTTGAGAGGTTTCCCAATTGATTTGATATTGTTCTCAATTTGAAGTGCCATGGTGAAAGCTTGTCTTAGATTGGTTGGGTTCTTGTCTCTTAGGTAATAGGCTGCTTTCTTATCAAATGCATCTACATATTTGATTAGAAAAGATTCATCACAAGGCCTCAAATTAACAGGAAGCCTTCTAAAAGATTTGTTAAACCTTGTGTTGAAGCCATGGACTGATTCATTAGGGTTTTTCTTGATATTCTCAAACTGAGATTAAATAAATCTAGGATCAGTCTTGTCACCATATTGCAACCTAAATGCATTTTTCATTTCATTCCATGAATCAATAGAATTATCAGGTAGAGCCTTGTACCAATTCCTAGCATCTTCTTCTAGTGTATGAATAAACAATTTTACATACACATCCTCAAATTCTATCTCAAAATATTCCATCATATAATCAAAAAATTTGAGATGTTGATCACCAGTAATAACATTCTTACCCTGGGATTTTGGTAACCTATTTCTCACATCTTGAGGGACAACATTTGGATACCCAACCATTCCTCTAAAATTGATGGGACCAAAGGTGTTAACGACAAATGGGGGTCTAGGTGGACGATGAGCCATTTTATTTTGTGGTGGTGATCTTGGAGGAGAAACAAAATGATAAGGAGTGAGAGGTCTTTAGGGAATGGGAATGAAATCTTCAAAATAGATCTCTCTTAAGAGCTCTCCTTCTTGATGATCTCTAGCAAATTTAGATAATACAGGAGCAGATTTAGGAAAAAGCATTTCAAATGCACAAGAAGGTCCCTCATCTGATGGGGAATTCAAATCAGTAATAGGATTTTCTAAATAAGATCCACTTGAAGAATAATTGTAGTCCTCAGTAATAGGCTCCTCACTTTCAAACTCAACAATAAGGATCTCCTTTCTTGAAATCAAGTCTCCAACAACCTTCCACACATTTCTCCCCTCTAGCTATGAGTTTCTTGAATCTGTAAAAAACTTCTTAGCAAAGTCCATGATGAAGAGAGATCTTCTTCCTTCCTGTTTTGCATATTTGAGCAAAAAATTATAAATGACAGAAAGGTAAGACAACTGGTATTTTCAAGATCAAATCAACATGCATTCCCCACTAAGGAATTTCACCTTAGTTGTGCAAGAATGCACTAAAATAATTTGTCAAATGTTTTCTAGTACTAAAACCTTTGCAAGGCTTTATAAATCAAACCTTCTTCTTAAATCAATCAATCACAATGCACCCAAAGTGTATGAACTACTAGGAAATGGAAAAAGGGCTGACAAAACTTGAAACCCATGTTTAAAACTTGCAGATATGAAGCATAGAATGATATTTTAACTATGTACCAGCTCAAATACTTGAATACAAAAATTCTCAAACTCTTCAAACACTTCAAAAAAACCAAGAAATTAAAATAATTACCCAGCAACGGTGCTAGAAGGTGTTGGTACCCAAATTTGTTTTCCTTTTCAATCTGAGCAGCATCAGATATATGGCATGAAGCTTGAAGTCAGATAGATCATGATGTGTGTCATTTTGTAGCTGGGGATATGATCTAATTGGCACTCAGACTTGTGGAGAGATGGATAGCACTTTGAAAGGATTTTGATCTGACCCTCACTATTTTAGGTTGTGCCTTTTTAACCAAGGTAAGAGAACCTATATTGTAACCCCCAAATGGTGAAGGAGATGAAGATATCCCTCAATTTATGCAAATAGTATGAAAAGGCCTTGGGAAAATATGATCAACACTCCAAATATGACTTTCACAAGTTGTCATTCTCAGATTGTGGAGATATTTTCAATGCAAGGCAAGGGTTACTAAAGACATTGTATAATATTTATTTGCCTTGTGCATTTTTGTAGATGGGTTAGATCCTTTTTTTGACACATAATGCAATGCAGGGGTAGTATGGGTAGGATTAGTTTGTTTGAATGAATTTTTTGGTGGGGTGTTGACAAGACAAACTGGGATATATCAGATCTTTGATAACCTCTACAATACTTGAAACAACTATCAGATAAAATGCTTCAAATAATCAGGACATTATTTCAAATAGAAGAGGCATAAATGGAAGCCCAGGTAGCACTCTTCACACAATATTTGAGAATTCACCACAAAATCTTGAAGTAAAGAACTCAATTAAACATAAAAATCCATGATCAAACCATGCCTAAGGTACCCCCAAAGGCTTACAAGCAATCTCTGTAGTCAAGGAAGGTAAAGTGATTTTAAATTTGTTTATCTCTTTATCAAATGAAGGCTCTTCTGAACATGAGATTACAAATGCCACTAAACTATCAACAAGAAATGGAGATTCTGTGTGATTTCTAAATACTTTCAATGCAATATTGCAACAAGAACAATGGAAACTATTTGCAGACATTAAAAAATGATAACAGACATCATATTGCCCAGATAAACATAGATTAACTAAAAAACTTGTTAGATTCATTAGCAAGGGAGATTTTTATAAACAATCTCAGATCTTTGTGATGGTTATACACTTGTAACCAACTCACATACATGAAGATCCAAAACAGAAGAAATTATTCTTGTTCTTTGGTGGGTTTTTCAGAAGAATGAGCTTTCTCATAATTTTCTCATGATTTTCAACCCCCCCCCTTATTACAATTTCTCTAAAATGCATTATATACCTCATGCCACATTGGAGCCTTATTTCCCAAGAAAATAATATGCCATGGGATCAATTCTGTTACAACAATTCTTCATGATTAAATGAAAATGACATCAAATAGAAAACAACTCGCAGGTTGCAAGGTGTGCCCAAAACAATTAAATCATTACAAATATCTAGATCATTATCCATCCTAGAGGCATGTTTTTCATCATCGAGGCATGCAAACACCTCTTACTCATCATTTTCATCTTTTTACCTTTTCAAATTACCTCTACAACTTTTGACTTTTACATTTCACGTTTTTTCTCGGGCTTGGGCAAAAATTTACTTCAAAAACATCCCAAATAAAATAATTAAGCCATGAAAGTGATGTAAATGATCCTGGAAGGCCAAGACGACACAAAATAACTATAAATTTGATGAATTTTGATGTAAAAATCGTGATTGCAAGCTTCCTAGAGCTCCCATGGATAGTCAAAACAAATGGATGCATTGGAAACAACTGTCGATCTTATCCATGGGAAAATTTTAACCCCCACTGCCATATTGCATGAAAGTGATTCCCCGCACCTTTGATTTCTCCCTCGCCACGTCTAGTCAATTTTCCTTGAGCCTGATTGTCATGGGCCAGCGCTCCAAATTTTTTACTTTAGCCTCTTTTGTACCAAGTTCCAAGCTACCTACGCCATCCCGAAGACCCACCCTGGAGTTATTTGCAGTATCAAAACAAATGTTGATCATCTATGATTTGCTTTCCATGCATTAATACCTATAGTTTCTCAATTATTTAATACTACTTCCTATATATTCACATGAAAGGACCCCACATCTAGTCTGATCCTCTTGCATATACCAAGATGGTAGTTGTGTGTTTCAGTTTTCTAATTTTTCTATGTTTTAAAACATCATGCAATGTTGTGTGTTATAAGAGTTGTGCTTGGTTTTCTTGTTGTGTCTCGTGTTTCTAAGTGTATCTAGGGTCCAAGCGTTTGACCCATGGATCTAATACCAAGTGTAACACCCAAATTTTTGTACCCTTAAAAAAAGGAGAACCAATAAATTAATAGTCAATTTTACAGTAAGAATTTTTTTATTAATTGTGTTTGTAGGGTTAGACATTATCACACTTAATAAATTTCTCAGTTAGGGGTTTTCTACACAAGCTTGTGAACAATAGAATTAATTTAATAATTCAATATTATAATTTACTTCCTAATTTATATTTACATTTTAACACATCTACTAAGTCCCATTAGTTAAATTTATTATCAAGCAGTAAGGTTATATTATTTTCTAACTCAAAGGTTTACTTTTTGTACCTAGCCACTAAGTGGCCCCATTCACCCTATTACCCATGTACTTTCTTTTTATTTAAAACTTACCTTCCTACAAATAAACTTCCCACTTAAGTGAGGTAGGGTTTAATTTAGGCCATAGGATTGGATCTATCCTAACCCTTAGATTTAGGTTTCCCTAAATTTCCTTATGGTTCTCTTTTAATTCCTATTTTCCTCAAAGAACCTCATTTATTCTTTTTTAATTTGTAGGTTTTTGAAGAGAAGAAGAATGATCCATGAGAGCAAGGGGGGCCACCATGGACAAATTTCTCTTGATATAAGTTGTAGAGATTTTCCATTGTAATGTTTCCCATTTACAAAATGTATAGATCCTATCTTTGATCTATTTTGTTATTTAATAAAATCATTTTCTTGTTTTTGAGTTCACTTTTTGGGAAACCCCATTTATTTTAAATCCATGATTTTTACACATTTGGGGTCAAAAAGAAGATTAGAATGCTAGAAATTTTAAATTTAGTTGATTCCTAGTTGCTAGAAGGTTCCTTGTTGTATTTTTAAGCTTAGATTTTACTTAAATTTAAAATTGGGCTTTTCACGGATGGAAATTTATTTTTCTGTAGAAAGTGACACAACCACCGCCCTATGTAGGTGGAAGGTTCTATGAACGCTTCCCTTCCTGGGGGATGGTTCATCGACCGGAACTCTATGTTGAGCGGTGGTTTTCAAACCATCATTTTACACAAGGTGGCGGTTCTGTTCACCAAAAATAGAACATTCAACAAAACATTATTTTAACAGTTTTTCTTCTTTAGTTGATTTTTTTAATGCAATAGTAATTTTAATGAGGGATTATTCTATTCATTTGTTGGTAAGGTGATGTAAGATATAGTTTTCTAATTCCAATTGCATAGCATCAACTCAAACTTTGTTCTACCCTTTGCAATAAAATGTAAAAATTGAGTATAACATTACTTCAATTCATTCTATTTCACATATTCCATTTTGGCAACAAAACAAAAAGAATTAAACACACTTCCTTTTAATACATCTTTGTTTTTCCAAATATACATGTATATACATTGCAACTTTAAATACTTACAACTTTAGGAGAGTTTCATTTATAGACAAATAAACAACTTAAGATTTCATAATTTCATAATTTATCATCTACTAATCAATGTATCATAATCAAAATGTCTAAGTATTAGTCCAAAAGTAATATCAACATTATGAAAATAGCGTCGAAGCGGAGTGGGAACTACATCCCCATCCCCTTAGACTTGAATTCCTCCTAGAAGTCACTGAAATAGGTGAGGAAAATGGTTCTATAACAAAGTAAAATCATCCCATGTGGCTGTAATCTCATCATACCTATCCCACTAGACTCGAAAATGGTCAATCTCATGAGCTCAATGGCCCAGGGTCCTACGTTCTATTATGCTCATGGACTCCACAATCACCTGCCCCTACTCTTACACTTGCAATGTGGTCCAATCCAATACATGACAGGGATTTGGAATTTATCTCCTAATAATAGAAATATGAAATATATCATGTACACGTGATAAGTTGGGTGGCAAGGATAGATGATAAGCTAAGGGACAGATCTACTCCAAGATCTCGAATGGACCCATGAATCTAGGAGCTAACCCAGAGAATTTTCTATAATGGAAAATGCTCTTATAAGGTCTAACACGAATAAAAACCTTCTTGACCACCTCATAGCTACGGTCAACCATCTTGTTATTTACATATTTAATTTATTTATCATGTGCCTCTTGAATCCTCTGTCTGATCAAAACCACCTAGATCTCCATGTCCTATAACAAAGCTAGCCCAAGAGATACTTTTTCCTCCAATCTATCCCAACTCAGTGGTGTCATGCACTCCTTGCCATGAAGTTCCTGAAATGGAGCCATATCAATAGAACTCTAAAAGTTGTTGTTATAAGTAAACTCCACTAGGTACAAATACTCCTCCCACCTTGACTAATGGTACATAACGTACATCTGAAGCATGTCCCCTAAAATATGATTCACCCACTCTGTCTATCCATCTGTCTTTGGATAATAAGTTGTACTTAAATTTATACTCGTCCTAAGGGCATGTTGCATGGTAGTCAAAAAATGAGAGGTGTATAAGGGATCGCAGTCACAGATAGTCTTTCAAAGAATTCCGTGCAGACTGACAATCTCATCTAAGTATACTCATGCCACTACACTAGTTGTATAGGTATTCTTCAGCGGAGAAAAATGAGCCACTTTCAATTTCATTAATCTATCCATCGTGGCCATAATGGCATCGTGGTGGTATCTCAATGTCGGTAGCCCTACTATGAAATCCACATAAATGGTGTCCCATTTCCTTTCTACTTTATCATGTGGGTAGAGGAGGCCAGCTGGATGGTGATGCTCGTCCTTCATCCTCTGACACTCTAAAAAACATGATAGAAATTGAGCTACATCTCTCCATAGACCTCTCCAATGGTAAATTTGTCTAATGGTGGGTGCATCTTCTTCACCCCTAGATAAGGTAAATAAGGTGCACGATGAACCTCTACCAAGATATACTTTCTCAAACCTCCATCCATAGGTACATAGATCTGGCTTCTGTGTTTGAGAAGTCCTTAAGAATCTAATGCAAAACCATCAAACTTCCCCTCAAGGGGTATCTGAGACTCAATCTTTGATCTATCTACAAGGTAGAAGTTTTCATGTGGAAGTTGTCACAAAATCCTACTCCAAAAATTTGTACCAACTGAAGTATCTATAACCAAATGTATCCATCTGGTCATAGCATCTTAAACCACATTCTTCTTCCCCTTCACATGCTCTATATCCATGTCGTACTCACATATCAACTCCATCTAGCGCCACTGACAAGAATTGAAATTGAGCTACGTGAAGAGGTGACGTATGCTCAAATGGTATTTCTTGAGAATAAACCTCATGCTAAGAAGAAAATTATTCCAATACACCTAAGCATGCACAACGGCCACAAGCTCAAGGTCGTGAGTCGGATCATTTAGTTCATAATCCTTGAGTTTGTGAGACTCAAAGGAAACCACACATTGAAAGCCCTCCAAGGAAGTATCTGTACACATAAATAAATCCTGAGGGTCCGACATTGCAAGGGTCTGTGTTTTCATAAATCTTCAATGCACTAAAGGTATGCTCACATCTATGAAAAAACAAACTTCTTATGTTTCCACTAAGTGATGGGGTGCACAATTTGAGAAAAATCCTTAACAAAGAGCTGCCAACCCCATTAAAGCACCTCACTCACATTGGTTGGTGTCAATCCATAAAATCTCTAATCTTGGAAGGACATTGTGATACCTTCCCTAGAAATGATGTGACCCAAGTATTAAAGAACAACATAATACTAATGTCATATGATAAAAAAACGGGTGCTTACCCAGCTTTCAAGAGCTCTCTCTCCAATGGTGACCATGTACATTGCACCCATAACAAGTACATGGTCCTCTCCACTCAGCAAATAGTCCTCTAAGTAGTGTTGTATAACATGATGATCCTACCATAAATCTCTATGGGTGTTGCAGTCGATGTACTCTTGCTGATTTTTTTTGAGGTGGATCCTGTGTCATGTTGGCCCCCCCCCATCTGGATTTCCCATAATACGTCCTCTCTGAGCATCATGGCATTGTTGAAAGGGTGGTCGAGTCTTGTTTATGAGGAGGAGGCCTAAAGGAAGACTGTATTGAATTGTATCTTCCACAAGGGGGAGGAGTTGATCCCATTGACCTACCATCCTGTAACTGTTCTATGCGGCTCTTCACTCTTTCACGAGCCTACTAAGTCTTCCCCCTAGTTTCTTTTGTAATATAAGCCTTCTCCAAAGCCTCTGATAGTGTCTGTGGGAAATGAATGTGTACTTACCCACCTAATTCTAAGTTCAGGACTAATGAACCTGTGTAACCTACTCTCCCATGTAATCCACATATGTGCCATCATACTCTGCCACTATCATGGAATCGATCGATCCATTATTGGATGAATCTCTTTGATATGTATCTACTCCTGAAGCACTCATCAAAGAGCTCCCAAGTGGTTGTCTCAGAATCTACATGGAGCTTATTCTACTAAGTCATGCACCAAAATATAGCTCCATCTCTCATAAGGTGGATAGTAAAACTAGATTTTGTGTTCCTAGTATAAGGACATAGCTTGAAGCATTTTATCAGGATAACCAACCATACCTCGGCCTAAAATCCTCCCATGTCTCCAACAAAATGTGATGGGTGTAACTTTAGTATCTCCTTGATGTGGTCTACCACTATCGACTGTTGGCCCCTAGGTCTCTCTACAAGAACATCCCTCATCCTAGGGATTTTAGATCTGTCTATGTGTTCTAAAGCTCTATCTCTATGCTCTCCTGGTGTTGACTCATGTCCAACTGACCTCGCAAGGGAGTGCTCTGTCTTATCTTCATAATTTTGATGTGATAGTGCATTATCCTCCACTCATGGCTCTCCATCCTTTTTCCTAGGTCACCCTCTTAAATATCCTACACGTAAAGTGGCATTAACATCTTGTAGTTTCTGAATTATCTAAGGTAATATGGCTGCTACTGCCTGATCTTGGGGTGGTAGATCTAGGGTCACGTGAAAGGATCCCTCATCTATTTTTCACCTCCTGTACAGACCAAGATGGGAGTTATTTTATCATTACTTGGGATGAGTTGGGAGAAAAATTACTTAAGAACTTGCAAGATCATTCTGATCATTTATCTCTCATAGAGCCATTTTCTACAATTAAAAGAGTCCCTCATGAATTTATCGCCAATTTCAATATCCGTTTTGCTAGAACTTGGGAAAGAATTCCAACTAGTGTTAAGCCTCAAGCTGATCATGCTTTTCTTTATTATCTTAGATCCATAAACATTGATATTTCAACTATGATTCAGTCTATGGGAGGAGATACTCTCCCAGTATCTTATGATATTTCCATTAGCGCTAAAAATAACCTTATTTAAGCTAGTAAATTGGAACCAAGGCCTTTAATGCCTCTTATAGTAGATTTATCACCTATTTCAAAGCCTATTATCATTATAGAGCCTATTTTTTAGCTCCATTAGATGATGTATTCAAGGCTCTGCAGACTATGGGTAATAAATTGACATCCATTGAAAACAAATTGTACCAGCCTAACAAGCCATATATAGCTTCTTATTAGCAAAATCAACGAATTCAAGAGAATAGAGCCTTAGAAAAATCAGAATTATAGACAGACATATCAGCCAAGGTAGTTTGACCCAAAAGCCTCTAGTTCATCTAGCTTTCTTGTTCCAGTTAACATGGTCACAGAAGAATGGTGTCAACCTTGTAATCAACCTCATTCAGCTATCAATTTTCCAAATGCATTCTTGAATATAAGCCTTGTTGCACAACCTCAACCTGAAGCATCATTCATGCCTCAAATGGAGAGTGGGGAAAAAGAAGCTCATAGTTAGAAACCACCAGAGACAAAATTTGGTAAGCTTTCGAGAGGAATATTTTATTGCAGTCACAACTAGATCCCAGAAAAGGATCAAGAGAGAGAAAAACAACAAAACAGACCTGTTCTACCCACAGTCACTGATAAAATGCCAACTACAGGTCAAAAAATAGATGACGGTCTTGTTGTTCCTCAAAAAACAACAAGTATATCAGCTCAGAAGGACCAACAAAAAAAATTGCACCCTACCCCTAGAAGAATTTTCATACCTCAGGATTCAAAAGCTACTAAAGTAGAGTTGGTTTTTGCTAAATCCTATGCTAAAAAAGTAGAAGTTGTTTCAAAAATGGTTTCTTCTTTTAACATTGTTGATGTAATGAAGAAGCATAATATTAATATTTCACTATGGGATGCTCTAAGTATTCCAAGGAAACAAGATTTACTTTCTCACGAGCTTGCTAAGCTGCAGATTTCATCCAAACTAGTAGAAAAGGAAGCCTAGAAAGTAGACATGGTCCTTGGAACAATGGAGCAAGACCACATTAAAGAGGTTAAATGGATGGTTCAAAAGGTCTTAAATTCTCATGATATCAAGAATCCACCACCATTTTATCTATCTCTGATTATTGGAGACCATTTAGTTCATAAATGCATGGTTGACAGTGGTGCAAGTAGCACAGTTATGCCAAAAGTAATTGCAGAAAAATTAGGCCTACAATATGAACCTACAGAGAAAAGCATGTTGTAGCTAGAGGGAACAGCTACCAACATAGTTCACATTATCAGAAATCTGGAGGTAACCTTACATGTTTGTCCCAATGTCACTATTTTACAAGATATGACTGTTGTAGATTTACCTCCCTATTTTGCCTTATGTTTATCACAAGATTTTACAGAAAAAAGGAGGTTATCTCTCTTCAGATTGGTCATTTTTGTTCTTCACTACAAGGTATGGAACCAAAGTTACTGTAAATTTAGAGCCTTTGGCTAGATTTCATATTGAGCCCCATGCTTTAAACACTGCAGCAAATTATGTAGTGTTAGATCAATATGATTTTGATGTTACAACACATGTTTCTGCACTAGACGGTGTTTCTAATCTTTTTATGGATGAAAAAAATGAAAGGGAACATCCTTATGACCCTTTCAAAGAAGTAGAAGAAGATTTGTTTGGTGTTTATTAGTTGCATGAAGAAAATGCACCAATTCCCTTACTGTCCAAAATAGAAAAAACAACAGAAGGGCTATGGAAGCTTCACTTCGATGGAGCTAAAAATAAGAAAGGACAAGGTGCAGGTTTAATGCTTACTTCCCCTTCAAATGAAAGGTACTTTTCAATTTTAAGTCTACAATTTTCTTGTACTTGTAATGTAGTTGAATACAGAAGCATTAATTCATGGCTTGCAATGGGCCAAGAAAGAGAGGTATAATACTTTACAAGTTTTTGGTGATTCGGAAGTTAGTTATTAATCAAGTGAAAAACTTTAATGTGTGTAAGAATTCATTGTTGAAATCTTACAAACATAGAGTTTCAGACTTAATGGATGATTTTGATGTTATTAACATTCAATCTATCCCAAGAGCTGAAAATAACATGTAGACAAACTTGCAGCAGTTGGTGCTAGCTTTGATGTGCTAGATCAGATCAAAAACAATAAAGTACAGTCACATATAAAGTTGATTATCAGACCTTCAGTACCTGATAATGAAGAAAATTGGCAAGTTTTCGAAGATGATGAACAGATCTGCAGATTTTGCAGCAAGAAGCTAAATTTTCTATAGTAAATCAAGAAAAACTGCAGCACTTCTATGGTGACCAAATTGTTCAATTGAAGACAAACAAGTTTCCTCAAGGATTGGTCACACTAGAAGACAATTTCAGTTCTGATGATCAGTTAAGAAAAGACAAAGGCAATATTTCAACTCATGCATAGATAACTACAAAGAAATCTTGGTGGATGATGAAAAGAAACTATTTATTGGAAAGGTATGTTCCTCAGCTGAAAAACAGTCATTTATCAAATTATGTAAAGAATTCAGAGATGTTTTTTCTTGGAAATACCAAGATCTGAGAGGATTTGATCCAATTTTAGCTCAGCATATAATAGAGTTACAACCAAATTCCAATCCAGTTAGGCAAAAGCAAAGGCCCGTAAATCCAAAGATTGAGCCATTAATGAGAAAAGAGTTATCTAAGTTGATCGAATCAGGTATTATCTTTCTAGTTAAGCATTCAAGTTGGGTAGCTAATCTTGTTCCTGTTCAAAAAAAGAATGGAGAAATTAGGCTATGTGTGGATTTTAGAGACCTTAATAAAGCTTCATTAAAAGATCATTATCTGCTGCCCAATATGGATCAAATTTTGAGAACAGTTTCTGGTTCAGACAGATTGTCTCTTTTGGATGGTTACAGTGGATACAATCAGATCCTTGTGTGTGAAGAAGACAGATACAAAACAACCTTCACCACAAAGTGGGGTACTTATGCTTATAAAAGAATGCCTTTTGGCCTTTCAAAATTTGGTGTAACGTTTCAACGTGCAATGGACATGGATTTTCACAACTTATTAAATAAATGCATATTGGTTTACTTAGATGATGTCACCATATTTTCAAAATATTCTGATGAACATCTAATACATTTAAGGCAAACTTTTCAGCTTTGCAGACAGTTTGGAATATCTTTGAATCCCAAAAAGTCCATTTTTTCAGTACATCAAGGTAAATTGCTTGGTCATATTGTTTCTAAACAAGGTTTATCTATTGATCCTTTCAGAATCGAAGCTATTTCACAATTTTCCTTGCCTCATCATAAGAAATCATTACAATTTTTTCTTGGAAAAATCAACTTTGTTAGAAGATTTGTTCCAGATTTTGTAGCATTAGTCAAGCCATTAACAACCATGTTAAAGAAAGATAAGACTTTCTCTTGGACTAGCGAAGGGAGAAAAGTATTTGAAGCCATTAAGTCAACCATTTCACAAGCTCCTACTCTTGCAAATCCAAATTTTGATAAAGATTTTACAATGTATGCACTTACAGGAGCTGAGACTATTTCAGCTATTTTAACTCAGGTTAATGATGAAAACACTGAGTAGCCAATTTCTTTCTTTGGACAAAGTTTGCATGACTATGAGACAAGGTACACCTTTCTTTAAAAACAAGTACTTTCAGTAGTTAGAGGATTGAAAAATTTCAAGTACATGCTTTCCAATAATAAGATACATGTTTTAGTCTCTCATCCAAGTGTTAAAGCATTCTTGTTGAACAAAGAGCTGAATGAGAAGAGAGCAGACTGGATTACAAAGGTTATGGAATATGATGTTGACATCCGTGTTGTAAAAATAGCTTGAGGAAAAGGTTTGTGTGAGCATCTAATTGCTGATATGGAAAAATAACAGGCTGCAGAATCAGAAGATCTAGAACAACATGCTGAAGTTACGTATCAGCAGTCAGATACCATGGTACAACAAGAAAATCAGCAACCCGAACTTAGTCAAGAAGTTCAGGAATCAAGATGGATGACTGATTTGGTTAACTACCTACAACATGGTACTTATCTGGAAGGTATGGACAAGAATAAATGAAGATATTTTAGGTTACAAGTTGTACCTTATGTTTTCATTGATGGCGTGTTATTTAAAAGAGATATAAATGGAATTTTCTTGAGATGTATTGATTATGATAGAATTCAGCAACTATTATCCAAATTTCATGAAGGACCTGTAGGAGGTCATTTTTCAACATGTACTACAACCTTAAAAACTATGAAAGTTGGTTACTATTGGCCCAACATATTCAAGGACTGTCTTCGAATGGATCAGAAAGTGTAAGAAATGTGCTTTCTTTGTTGGAAAAGAATGTTTAGCTTCGTTGCCCGTACAGCCTATTTCAGTGGATCAACCATTCATGCAGTGGGGTCTTGACTTTATTGGCATGATAAATCCACCTTCGTCACAAGGACACAAGTGGATCTTGACTGCTACAGATTACTTTACATGTTGGACTGAAGCAATAGCCTTAAAAGAAGCTAATGAAACTTCAATACTATCCTTTTATGAAGGTATAGTTTACAGATTTGGTGTTCCAACAACTATCATTTCAGATAATGCCTTAGCATTTCTTGGTGCAAAGGTAACAGATTGGGCTATCAAGCATGGAATTTATTTAAGTACATCATCTAATTATTACCCACAAGGTAATGGATTAGCTGAAAGTACTAATAAGAATATTTTGAGGATCATCAGAAGAACACTCAAAGACAACCAAAGAGCTTGGCATCTAATGTTGAATTCAACACTTTGGGCTGACAGAGTGACTCCTAAAAGATCAGTTTGGCAATTCACCATACAAGCTTGTTTATGGAAGAGAGGCAAGAATGCCCATCTTAGTTGAGTTTCCTGCATTGGATTTACTACATCAGATGGAATTACTTGAGAATGAACCATTGCAGGTTCGTTATGCAGAGTTAATGGAGTTGTAGGAGCTAAGAGATCAAGCTCATCTGAACATGGAAAAGAATAAAAAATAGATAAAGAAAACTTTTGATAAGAAGGCTAAGTTCAGAGTCTTCAATGAAGGAGACATTGTGTTAAAATGGGATGTTGATCATGCAAAGCCAGGAAACCACATGAAATTTTGATACAATCTAGAGTGGTCCTTACATGATTTCAGCTTGCAAAGAACACAATGCATTTCAACTTTCAAGGTTGAATGGAGAGGAACTTCCCATTCCTGTGAATGGTATGTTTCTTAAACATTGTTATTGAAAATCCTACAGTGTTTGTTTAGAGTAGGATTTCCCTTTCAATAAGTACTTTCATGCACATTGCAATGTTTTTCAATTCAATAAGTGCATTCGTGCATGTGATCTGGTTTCCAGATCCTTTCTCAGCTTTAGTTTTTTTTCAGAAAGGTAGTTTTGGTTATATGCTTTAACTCCATGCCCAATGGACAAGAGAAAGGCACTAGTCTACAAGCTAGCAGGAAGCTTTCCCCACAGGATCTCTAGAAATGTTGACAATTTTTACACTTGTGCAAAAATGGGAAACTCAAAACTTCATTATGATGGACGGTATTGATGAAGTGGACCTAACTAGGGGAATGCATTACAATTTTATCATGTTTTCAGTTGCAGCAATTGATTAGTTACATGTAATCTATAGCTATGTGTGTTGTTACAAAATGTAACACCTCACATAGCCTGTCCATTCCATGTTCATCTTCAGCAAGGAAACACAAAATCCCTGAAGGACTAATGCATTGCCTTGATGAAGGTGGGAATCACAGTTTAGGTGAAATGCTAAATTTGGGAACAACAAACAGAGTTGTAGTTTACAAGAAAGAGAGTTCATTATTAAGTTACAGGTATTTCAAAACTCTTTATTTCTACATGTAAATACATTTAATTATGTGTTTGAGTTGTTTATTCCATTATACAATCAATATACATGTCATAAAGCTGAAAGCAGAAAGAAGTATACAACTCAAGTACATAAATTAAATGTTATTTATTCATGAAGAAGTACAATATTTCCCACACAAGCCGTGGGATGTAACTCATAACTACTGAAGAAAGAAGTACATATGCATGAAGTTAAACGTAGAAAAGTATAGAAGAAACCCATCATTTCCTTGGGTTCTCTTCTGGTCTTCTTCACTTCAGTTCCAGCTCCATCTTTTACTCAGCTCTCCTAGCATCACAATGTACCTGAAAAATGAAAGAGAATTGTCATCAGACATTGAGCTCAGGGTTTAATCTATACCCTTGTACTATCTAACTACATGCAGATGGATTTCTAAAAAATAGAAGTATAAGGTACATCACATACAGATACACAATTGATAAGAGCAATATTCTACATCAGCACATATGATTCCCAGAATCATTTCAGAAAAGAAAGAGAAAAGAAAAACTATGGAACATAAGAGAGGCCAAAAAGCCTAAATATTTTCTAACTATTTCTTTAAGTGTGCAGGTACATGTAGCAGATTAGAAAGAAAGAAATATTTTGCAAAATGATTACTGTACAAAAGGAAATGCTTGGAAAGGAATTTAGGAAAAAGGAAAATCTACATGGTAGAAAACAAAGCTTTATCAAAGTTTTCATCAGATTAAGTCAAGTGTAAAGTACATAATGAGTATCAGAATATGTACTTTTCAAAAGAAAGTATGATCATAGAAAAGACATTGGACACTCAGAAGTGAGGAAAGTAGATACAAGTAACAGTTTTTTTTAGAAAAAGGTTTTCATCAAAGCACATGAAAATGAAAAAGGGTATCTTCCAGTTTCATTAACAAACCTCTACAAGAACCCATGAAGAGGATAGTTACAGGAGATACCACAAATGAGAAAACTCTAAGGTTGTGAATGAAAGATATAAGCTCAAAAGAACAGTTAAAAGTGGTCAAGTATGTGCAACAAGAAAATGATATCAGTCAAGTACAATTTCATGCAGAAACTATTATAAAGGACAAGATGATATTTCCATCTCAGAATCAAAGTGAAAAGATCAAAGTACAACTATAAAGAGGCCTTTAAAGGGCTATTTAAGAATTAAATAAAACAAGGAAAGTACATTCTTCAAAAGTTACAAGTGCAAATTCAACAAAAGTAAATAAGGAAGTTTGCACTCATCAGAAATAGTCAAATGTTCTCATATCAAAATCTTCATGACTTGCAGTTAAACAAATGATAAAAGTATTCAAGAAATCATTCCAGGCTACAAACCTTCAAGAATTCAACTCAAGAAAGTGCTTCTAGTTTTAATACATAATAAAGTATAGAATTCAAATTTTCACTAAGTTACAATTTCCAAAAGAGTCATTTGAGTATCAACTCAATAAGGCATATCATAGAAAGCCTCAAGCCTACATGAGTAAGATATTTCCTTCTTTACAAATCCAATAATAGTTTAAAAAAAATCAACCAAGAAGGTTTTCACCTCAATTCATTATACTACATCATTAGAGAATATCAAAGTACAAAAATTCATTCAAAGGTAAGATGCATTAAGATTGCATGTTAGAAAGAAAATAATAGTATTCAGTTATAAGGTTTTCTACAAAACGATTAACACAGAACTCTAGCTGAGGGAAGAATCAATTTGTATCAGAAACAAGTATACAAATTAGAAAAGAATTAAAAGTGTTTCAATTTTAGATCATTTAAAAAAAACATAGTTTCTAAGACAAATTTACAGTATTAGTAGGAGTCAAAAGAAAAATTAGTTCATAATCATAATTAAATCCTTTCAAAGTTCAAAGAATGCAAAAAATAAATTAAAAGCAGGTCAGAAGAGTGTTATTGATACTCTTAATAGATTCAATAAGTTAATCTTTCAAAAGGAAAATTGAATGCATATAGGATCATATGATATACTAACTCATGACAAAAAAATGAGATTCCACATTAAATAAATCATTGATTATAGTTACAAAAGTATATTCTAGTAAATTATACATTGTAAAGGTTTTGAGACTTGATTAAAATAAATAAATAAATCAAAACAATAAAAAATAATATCAACATTTGTAGAAATGTGCCAATAATAAAAAAAAAAGTAAAACAATTAATAGAAATAGGCAATAAGAAAAATTATAAGTCAAAAATATTTCAAGAATGATCTACAAATCAAATCTTTATATGCAATGAAATCAATCTTACATTCTGATCAATGGTAAGATGAATTAAATAAAGAAAGAGCATAAAAATATCAAACTGAAGCAGATCACAATTCATCTAAGAACTCAAGAAATTACAACTTCAGCATGAATCAAAATAGACCAATATTTTTCATCTTTCAAGTTCTTAAAACAAATTCTACAAAAGATAAATGACAAATAATAAAATCTAAACAAAGATGTTCAAGAACAAAAAGTTCAATACAGAATTTCATGCTTCAACAATCATCAATGAAATAATAATTAAAGCTTCACTTGTTTTAATGAGAAGAAAGTTAAAAACTTGCTTATAGGAGTTCAATAAGACAATACTAAATGTACTGTATTAAAAGTCAAGAAGTTGATACTCATTCAAAATTGTACATCAGTTTTAAAAGTTATAACTAAAAGTAACAGGATCAATTATATAAAGGCTCAGGACATATTCATAAATACATTCACATGTACATAAATAAAATATTGACATTAGAAGGAAGCATATTCTTATAATAAAACTCACAGAGTAACAATTTATTATAAACCAAAGAAGCATCAAATTTAAGTTTTAGAATACTGAATCTAGACAAATAATTTAAAATCAATATATATGATCAAGAAAATTTATGAACTGTAAAAGTTGCAAAGGTAAAAGACCTAGAAGTGGAAGAATACAAAAAAACAAAAATGTTGATTCTCAAAGCTGAGAATATTCCAAAATACATAATATACAACTTCAAGAAAAAAAAACATCAAAGTATAGTATCAAATGGTCTATATGAAAAGAAAAATTTGGAGAATCCAAAACATTTCAAACTCATGATAAATAGAAAATAGGGATGGAGTCTTATCCAAAAGTAATTAGAGTATTACAGGTTTTGAGTCAATTTACCTCTAAAATATCATGAAACCTATACAAATTCAAAGATTTGAGAGCTCAGGAGAAAACAAAGGAAATACCAACATTGTAGAAGAATTGAATCAAAGAAATACCCCTGGATAGATAAATGCATAGTGTTCATACATATCAAGTCAGAAACTCAATGAAAAATTAAGAATAGCCAAGGTTGATCTCAAAATTAAAAAAAAATGAATTCCCTCCAATATAAAAATAGAGAACCCATCTTATTATGGGTCAATTGGTCAACAAACATTTTTCAAAAAAGGGGTTTAAATCCAATAAAATATTGTTAAATTACATGGAACCCAAGATATCATTATTTTGAGCCAATCATATAGAAACAATAGGAAAATATTGAAACCCCTTGCAGCTTCAAATAGAAATTAATAGCCAATGAATCAAATGATTCACAAAATAGAATAAATCAAACTTTAGATCTCATTCATGGAATAGAAAAGTTCATTAAGTTTAGCTTACGCAAATACCCACTTTTTCATAGCTTACAAATGAATATTTGAGAAAAAAAAACCTGAAATACCCAAGTACTTCAAAGGAAATATAGAGCTTATCAAAAGAAAATGCCAAAAAAAAAAAAAAAAACAAGAAAAGTTTCGAACTCAAAATCTTTAAAAAGGGAACAATGAAATACAAAAAAAGCTTAAAAAGTTCACTGAGTAAGAACAAGAAAAGAATGTATTTTTCAGAGAGCTCAAAATACTACAGCTAAGAAAAGAAGCTTCATCATGAAAAAGAGACTAGAAAATTTGAGAAAAAGTTTCAGATTCAAAAAGAGTCCTAAGCATGAAAAATGAGCATCAAAAATTACAAATTACAAGAGGCTCGAATCAAAATGAAACATATGCCTCCCATCAGAGCTTGAAATGGACAAAATGAAATCTCAAAACTGAAATAGAGAGTCCAAATCGACTATAACCGCAACCACCTCCGTCAAATTGTGCTCATAGATCAAACAATCAAAATGGGAGGAAAATTTTCACGTTCAGAGCTTCATAAAATTGATTTACAGAGGAAACCGAGCTCAAGATGATCAACAATGGTGGTCTAGAAAATTTTCCAGGTCTTCACCGTCTAAAATGGGCATGCAAATGAAATGATAAAGTTTAGGTTACAAATAAACACATTTCTCAACCAACCCTCGGTAACCTAACTCTTAACCAATGAGTTAAGGATCAATGGTGTAAAATCAGATCATGTACAAAAATCGATGCAAATGATAACCCAAGCCAACTACCTAGTCAAGAGCGGAATCAAGATCAAAAGTACCCGATCTAAACCATCAAAGTACCATGAAAAATGGAAATGAATCAGTTGCAAGGATCAATTAAGCCCACAATCAATAGTAAAAGATCTCCAGAGAATCGACAGGTTCAAACCCTACAAGTACTTCAATCAATGGTTGATATCAATCAATGGGAGATTCAACAAAACCATATTTTTCCAAATCAATTTCATCTAATAGCTCAACCAAGGTTCAAGGTGATCCCACACATGTCAAGCCATAAAAAAACCCTAATCTCATCAGGTTTAACTTCACCGACACAAGAAAGGAAGGGGTGAGTCATCGTGCAAAGGGGGGCCATCCTTAATCATTCAAAAAAAATCATTTGCATTGACCTATATCCAAAACCATAGTATTTGAAAAATCAAATACCGACATGATGATTAGTCAAAAAGATAAACTTATATTATACAATGATGATAAAAAATCCCAACATAATAATATCATGATTTCTTATGAATGATGCTAAAGTAATGATTATTAATCAAAATCTAAAAAACCAAAAAAAAAAACATAGTATATGCCAATGTTATTCAAATTTCCCCAATAAGTTGAAAATATGATTATGGGAATATAATGATGGAAAAGGAGGTAATGTATTCCATGTTTAATATAAAGGATCCCCACTCTTATTATGTTTGAACCAAGGTGATAAAAGTGTAGGAAAATGAGAGTATCCCCACAAGTGGGAAAGTTTGAAGATGGAATCAACAATGCTTAAAGGAGATAATATGCTATAGTAAAAGGTTAAAGGTGCACATCATAGTGGCATCAAAGTGGTCCCCACAGTGGGAATTTTTGCAAAGTTTTCAAATAAAACAATTTGCAGGAGTATATTACCTTATTTTCACAAAAAGAGTATTAGATGTCATTATGTGTTCACATGCAACCACATGGAAGAATTAGATTTGAATAAATTTTACAAATTCCAAGTGTGCCATCAAGGTGGTCCCCATCAAGATGGAATACATGGGTGAATTATTTTTGTAAAGTATTGCAAATAAAATAATTATTTTTCTCACAAAAGAGATTTATTTTTGCATGTGCATCCAAGGGGAGAATTAAAGAATGCCAAATTTATCATTGCAAGTGGATCAAATTGTAAGTGTCACATCAAGCACTAGAAGACAGAGATTGCATGCACATTGGAGGAGACTTACACAACAAGCAAAGGCTATTATTAGCCAAATTATTCATCTTACTTTATTAAAAATAGATCAGTCAACCACAGTTTGAATGAATGTATTTTGTAATCAACGATATTAATCCCTCATTATATTAGCATGTCTATTTTTATTCCTTTATTTATTCATGATAAAGGGGTAAAATTAGCATGCATGGGCGAGTACAAATTTTATCCTATTTTTAGGATGGGATGGGTGAATAATTTTGCTATATATTGTGTGCAATTGCAAGGCACAAGGAGGAATTTTTGGACATAGGAGTGCTGAAGCAGATTTTGTCAGTTTTTCCCCTTGAATGAGAATTGATTTATGCCTTTCCAATTATTTGCAGTGGTGTGTATATCTCATTAATTCTTGTGAATGTCAAATTCCCTGATTAATCATCTTACCTTGCTACAAATTTAGTAATTTCTACATAATATTAGTGTGCATGTTATCTTACTGTATTGTTGTGACTCATTCCCTCAATACACCAAGTGTTTTGCCTTAATATTCTACTGAAAACTATTGGTTTGTGCATCCAAAATCCATTCTCAAATTAATTGTGCATGTACTCAGTCAAATCCCTCAACAATTTTGGTGTATCACCCCAGTTTTCAATTCAGTTACAGCCATCTTTTTACCCTCAAAACCCCTAAAAATTAGTTTAGGATACATAAAAAGGGAACCGGCCTTGATACTAGAGACTCACCTCAATAATCGGTATACTGAAATTTATCAAAGGGTATGTTCAATATTATATTGATGGCATCTAGTTTCTTACCATGGTAAATGATCTCCTGGGCTAGGGATTTGGACATCTACCGAATCCAGCCAAGATGGATCCCAATATCAAACCCTAGGTGCTCCATGTCTTCACAAATAACATAGGAATAGATAGATCTAAAAATAATATTCTTCACCCCAATATATTAGGCCACTTTAAGGGTATCCAGTATGGTAGTGGACTGGAGATGATCATTCATCACTTTTACCACTTCCTCGATAGTTGATGTTTCCCCAAATCTAGTTTATAGTCTATCCTGAAGAAGTTTTGTAGTCATCCACCTAAGTAGCTTGGCCTCCTTGAACCCATTAACCAAGGCTTTCTGCCTAAATTCCATGGCATATTTTGCAGTCATCTGAATCCCTTTTTCCATGAATGAAAAATTTCATTGTTATGTGGTTTTTTATTAGTGAAATGTGTTTTCCTTATGTCCAAATGTGCACAAATACCATGCCTGTATTATGATTTGGAAATAATATCATCCGTTTCAAGATTTAAAAAATTGTGCACCTCAATATTATATGGACTTTACTTCTAAACAAGAGAGGACCTTAGAGATGTATCTCTCCATTTTGATTTCATGTCATTGATGTCCCAGTTTTGAAAATATTTATCAACTGTGTGATTTGAGATTTTGAATGACATTTTTTATCTTCTATTGAATAAATTATGCTATAAATTTTTCAATCCATATTTACCTCTAATTTATGTCTCTCTGGTACTATTTTTTTTAAGAGTGTTTTGTTATAAATTTTGTTGCATTAAACTACAAATATAAAACAAGAATACATATTTTCCTAATTTTTGTATAATAGTGGCCATATCTCATGTGGAAAGTTGTCCTTTGGATATCTACCTCTGTAATCCTCAGTTGATGGTATCCAGAGTTAAGATCAATCTTAGAACATATAGTGGCTCCCTTCATCTGATCAAATAAATCATTGATCTGTGGAAGGGGGTAATGATTCTTGATTGTTACTTTTCTCAGCTTCCTGTAGTCCACACAAAAACGTAGAGATATTTCATTTTTCTTCACAAATATCACTGGTGCACTCCAAGGAGATACACTTGGATGGATTATGCCTTTCTCAAGAAGGACCTCCAATAGCATCTTGAGCTCACATAGCTCAGGTGTGGTCATCCTATATGGTGTGCATGAGATAGGCTCCACTCTCATAACCAAATCAATATGAAATTTGGTCTCACGTGGGGGAGTTAACCCTGGAAACTCACTAGGAAAGACATTGGACAACTCCTACAAAATGGAGTGGTCATCAAGTGATAGTTCATGAGTCTCCTCATCTAATTAGTAACTAACAATGATAAAAAATAATTGACAAGCCTGCCACACACACCACTTTAGTTACATACGAGATATGGTGTGAATAGAGACAAGCTTCCTGACTCCAACAATATTTGACTTCATTCCCAAATTGTGTGCACAATATAGAACCTTACTGAGACAATTAACTCCAGCTCTATGCGCAAACAACCAATCCATGCCCAAGATAACTCCATATGAACCCAAGGGAAGTATACGAAGATCCAAAGTCATGGTGAAGGGTCCTAGGTCCACTACACACTCCTTAAGTAAGGATTCCACTAAGATTTTGGCTCAAGAAGCCATCTCAACATCCCAACTAAGGCCCTGCATAACTACCACCAGCCTCCATCACTCTACTAAAGATGGAGAAATGAAAGAATCTGATGAGCCTAAATCAAATAAGATAAGGGTATAAATACCACCAATGCTACTTATGGTCTCTATCACTATACCCTGGTGCTCTTCCTAACGGTTCTCAATCGTAGCAAAAATCTTGTGGCTCCTGGTCATGTCACCAATCGTAGGCATAGGAACTTGTGCCTTACCCTAATTAGGATGGTTCTTAGGGAAATATCTATAATGATGACCATGTACACTATACCCATAGCAAGCACCTAGTCCTCTTCACTCAGCAGATACTTCTATGGTTGGCCTGGTAGTCCGTGTAGTAGAACTTGATGATAGTATTATATATATTTATGGGTGTTGCGATGGATGTACTCCTGCTGACTGTGCTCGAGGTGGAGCTTGTATCCTGTTGGCCCCCCTAGTTGGAGGTCTCATACTAAGCCCTCTCTGAGCATCATGACATTATGGAGGATGAAAGGGTGGTCGAGTTTGTTATTGTTGCTGAGGAGGAATCCTAAAAGAATACTATGCTCAAGTGTTTCAACCAAGAGGGATAAGAGTTGATCCATTTGACCTACCATCCTATAATTATTGTATGGATCTCCTCACACTATCACGATCCTACTGAGTCTTTCCCCTGGTTTCCTCTACAATATAGGCATTCTCCACAGCATCTTATAGTGTCTATGGCCAATGAATATGCACTTCCACACCCAAGTATAAGTTTAGGCCCCTGATGAACCTATGAACTCTAACCTGCTCATCCTGCATGTAATCAACATACTGAAGCAGATCCAAAAAGTTACCCTCATACTCTTCCACTGTCATGGAAACCTATCGCAGGTCATAAAACTCATCAATATGCTACTAGATGAATCTCTTGGATATGTAGCTACTTCCGAAGTGCTCCTCAAAGAGCTCCTAAGTGACTATCTCAGAAACTACATGGAGCTTCTGCTCTTCAGTCCTTCACCAATCTCTAAATTTTTCTCTCATAAGGTGGATAGAAACATGATCTTTCATGTTGCTAGTACAAGGAAATAAATTGAAGCATCCACTCAAGCTAACCAACCATGGCTCGGCCTGAAATCCTCATATGTCTTCAGTAAAAGGTGGAGGGTGTAACTTTATTATCTCACTGATGTAATCTATCATTGTCGATTGTTGGCCCCTAGGTATTTCTGCAAGAACATCCCTTGGCATAGGGATCCTAGATCTATCTCTGTGTCTCAAAGCTCTATCTCTATGCTCTCTAGGTGGTGACTCATGTCCAACCAACTCCATGTGGGAGTGCTCTTCCCTATCCTCAGCACTATGACATGATGGTGCATGAGCCTCTACTGATGGCTCTCTATCCTATCTACTAGGTCGCCCTCCTAAATATCGTTCGCGTAAAGAGGAAATAAAATCACGTAGTGTCTGAAGTATCAGAGGAAATATGGTTGCTACTGTCTGATCTAGGAGTGGTAGATCTAGGCTCACTTGAAAGGACCCCTCTTCTAGTCGATGCCTCTTACACAGACCAAGACAAGAGTAATTTTATCATCATTTAGGATTTGTTTCAGTTTTCTATTTTTTATGTTTTAAAACATCATGCAATGTTGGGTATTCTAGGTTTAGAGTTGTGCTAGGTTTTCTTGTTGTGTCTCATGTTTCCAAGTGTGTCTGAGGTCCAAGTGTTGAACCCATGGCTCTGATACCAAGTGTAAAACCCATATTTTTCTACCCTCAAAACAAGGAGAACTAATAAATTAATAGTCAAGTTTATAGTAATAATTTTTTATTTTTTTGTTTAATAGTGTTAGCAAGGTTAGACATTTTCACACTTAATAAATTTCTCAGTTAGGGATTTTCTACACAAGCTTGTGAACAATAGAATTAAATTAGTAATTAAATATTATAATTTATTTCCTAAGTTATATTTACATTTTAAGGCATCTACTAAGTCCCATTAGTAAATTAGTTATCAAGCACCAAGCTTATATTATTTTCTAACTCAAAGGTTTAATTTTTTTACCTAGCCACTAAGTGGCCCCATTCACCCCATTACCCATGTTCTTTATTTTTATTTAAAAGTTACATTCCCAAAAAATACCTTCCCACTTAAGTGAGGTAGGGTTTAATTTGGGCCATAGGATTGAATCTATCCTAGCCCTTAGATTTAGGTTTCCCTAAATTTCCTTATGGTTCTCTTTTTAATTCCTATTTTCCTCAAACAACCTGATTTGTTCTTTTGTAATTTGTAGGTTTTAGAAGATGAGAAGAAGGAGCCATGAAAGCAAGGGGAGCCACCATGGTAAAATTTCTCTTGATATAAGTTGTAGATATTTTCCATTGTAGTGTTTCCCATTTACAAAATGTAGAGATCCTATCTTGGATCTATTTTGTTATTTAATAAAATCATTTTCTTGTTTTTGAGTTCATCTATTGGAGAAACCTGATTTCTTTTAAATCCATGAGTTTTACACATTTTGGGTCAAAAAGGAGATTGGAATGATTGAAATTTTAAATTTAATTGATTCCTAGTTGCAAGAACGTTCGTTGTTGTATTTTTAAGCTTAGATTTTACTTAAATTTAAAACTAGGATTTTCACGAAAAAATTTATTTTTCTATAGAAAGTGACGAAACCACCGCCCTATGCATGCTGGAAGTCCTGTGAATTATACCCTTTCTGGGGGATGGTTCATCGACTGAAACTCTATGTTGGGTGGCAGTTCTGAAACCATCACTCTGTATAGATTCACGTTTCTGTTCACCGAAAACAAAACCTTCAACAAAACATTATTTTCATAGTTTTTCTTCTTGAGTTGATTTTTAATGCAATATTAATTTTAATAAAGAATTATTCTATTCATTTGTTGGTAAGGAGATGGAATATCTAGTTTTCTAATTCCAATTACATAACATCAACTCAATCTTTATTCTACCCTTTGCAATCAAATGTAAAAATTAAGTATAACATTACTTTAACTCATTATATTTTGCATATTCCATTTTGGAAACAAAACAAGAAGAATTCAACAAACTTCCTTTCAATACATCTTTATTTTTCAAAATATACATGCATGTACATTACGACTTTAAATACTTACAGCTTTAGGAGAGTTTCATTTCTAGACAAATAAACAACTTAAGCTTTCCTTCCACTATAACATTACAATACAACTATAGAAACTACAAATTTTCCAAATAATTCTTTTACAATGAAATAATTTAAATCCTTTTTTTCACTAAGACTAATCCTTTCCAACAAGGTAAGCAACCAAGAGGTCTTTCTACATTCACTAACTCATTTAAGTTTGGAATAAATGAAATATTACAACTTTCCTTCATTCATACAAATGTTACAAACTTCCACTCAAAGTGGGAATAATAATATGATCAAATACAACATAGAGGTTCTTCAACAAGAAAAAAACTCAAGTCTTCTTTTCATGTCTTCTCCCAACTTGTAGCTTCAATTTTGCATTCTTCAATATTTCAAAATCTAGGATCACAATACAAAGTAAGGGGGAATAGGCGACACTCTCTCTACCCAACCTTTAATCCAACAAGAGGATAATCAATCCCCTTATTGGCATCTGATACCTAGCCAAAGAATAATGAGGGATACTGAGCAACATTTGACAACTTTTTACAAGCATGGCTTCCACAAAAACATACAATCCAAAAACATTCAACACATCTAAATGGACATACTCAACAAAATTTACAACTTTCTCAAACAACACATAGGTTTGATATCAAACCAAAAAGAGAAAGGAATATGGGAACCACCTCCTTTTTCCTCCCAAGTGAAGTAGGAGTTTCACCCAAAGCCTCCATGTGCACAATACAAACAACAAAACATCCTTATCTCTCCCTTGCAAGTATGCAAAATATGACCATGATTTCCTTTTCACTCCCCATAGGTGAAACTCCCAATCACACTCCCTCCAAAATTCATGCCTCACAACTCCCTTTTCCCTCCCCAATGGTCCCATAATTCCATCTCCAAACTCCCTTCTTAAGGCATACTACCCAACCACACAAAAACACATTCACAACACTCATACAATATTTAACAAGCACCATTTTCACATCTATGAAAATAAATAAGAAAATAACAAGGATGGAGATCCTACCACTCCATCAATATTCCAAGAGTCTTCACTGGACAAGGTTTTTTTTTGACACATTCAAGCCAAGCACACTCCAACAGTAACTCCAACAAGATCCCAATTACAAAAGTGCAAAAGAAATAAAACTAACAAGTAATCCCAATTCCATCAAATTCCATCAATAAATAGAAATGGGATGTAAGGATGATGAGGTGGCTCCATGTAGGATTCCACTTCATCATTCCTCCATTCCAACACACAAGTCAAAACACCATGCCCAAGACAATAAATGAACATGTAAGACTATGAAAAACACAAAAGACACTCAAACTTATACACCATGCCTACCAAGGAAAAATTAATTGTGGTAAGTAGGAAAGTGAAATTATTTTCACTTTTTATACTCCAAAATACATAAATAAGTCTAAATTTAACTCCCCATACCATAGGTATGGTTTTTGGGTTAATTTAAGATGCACGGGACAAGCTTAACTTGTCCCACAAGCTTCCAAAAAATCGTCAAAAGTAAACATCTGAATTTTGTAAGTTGGGGAAGAGTACATAACACACAAAAAAACACAAATCCAACTCACATCCACTATATTTCAAGGACCATCTACTTTTATCTCTCAAAATTTCACCCTATAAAGAGATGGTTGCATGTGTTCTAATCTTGCTCTGGATCTCTCTCTTTCAAAGATACAATGGAAACACCTCAGGTCTGTGGGTATACCTATTGTTGAGGTGAGTCTCTGGTATCAAGGCTAGTTCCTTTTTGATTTATCCTAGACTAAATGTCTAGGGTTTTAAGTGTAATAAGATTATTGTAAATGAGTTGAAAACTGGGGTTATAGACCAAAATTTTTTAGGGCTTTGATTGAGTACATGCAAAAATATCTGAGAATGAATTCTTAATGCATGAACCAATATTTTTTAGCATAATATTTAAGGAAGAAACTTAATGTATTGAGGGAAAAATTCACAACAATAATGTTAGGATACACATGCACACTAATATCATGTAGAAATTATATTCTGTCTTTCCAATAATTTGTAGTCTTGTGTATGTCTTATTAATCCTTGTTAATTTCAAATTCTCGTTATCTCTCAAAAGTGCACCATGTAGAGAGATGGTTACAGGTAATGGAAACACCTCAGGTCTGTGGGTATACCTATTGTTGAGGTGAGTCTCTGATATCAAGGCTGGTTCCTTCTTGATGTATCCTAAACTAAATATTTAGGGGTTTTGAGGGTAATAAGATGACTGTAAATGAATTGAAAACTGGGGTGATACACCAAAATTGTTGAGGGATTTGACTGAGTACATGCACAAATATCTGAGAATGAATTCTGAATGCACAAACCAATAGTTTTTAGCAGAATATTAAGGCAGACACTTAATGTATTGAGGGAAAAATTCACAACAATACTGTTAAGATACACATGCACACTAATATCATGCAGAAATTACTAAATTTGCAACAAGGTAGGATGATTAACCAAGGAATTTGACATTCACAAGGATTAATAAGACATACACAAGACTGTAAATTATTGGAAAGGTAGAATATAATTCTCATTCAAAGGGCAATAACTGGAAAAATCTGCTTCAACACTCCTGTGTCCAAAAAGTCCTCCTTTGTGCTTTGCCAATGCACACAATATATAGCAAAATTATTCATCCCACCCTTCCTAAAAATAGACTAAAAATTGTACTCACCCATGCATCCTATTTTTATCCTTTATCATGAATAAATAAAGGAATAAAAATAAGCATGCTAATACAATGAGGCATTAATAGCCTTGTTTACAAAAATACAACTCAGTCAAACTGTTGTTGACTGTTCTATTTTTAATAAAGTTGGGTGAATAATTGGCTAATAATAAACTTTTCTTGATGAGCAAGTCTTCTCCAATGCATGCAATCTTTGTCTTCTAATGTTTGATGTGACATCTAAAATTTCGATCCACTTGCCCCCTTGGATGCACATGCAAAATAATATTTCCCTATGTGTGAGCAAAAAAAATAATTTCTTTATTTGCCATACTTGGAAAAATATTCACCCATGTATCCATCTTGATGGGGACCACCTTTGATTATGATGTTGACATCCCCTCTATGTCCTCTTATTGGTCACATGTGAAATTGACTCATGTGCAAATGAAAATAATGCCTTTGTCTTCAACTCCCATGTGGGGACCACCTTTGATGTGCACATGTAGTAATAGAGCTTCTCCCTTTTATACAAATTATCTTAGCAAAGTTTGAGGTATACTTTGGAAAGTTTTTAAGGTATATGTCTCCAACCTCGGCATTATATTTATCTTGAATATATATGACTTTCCACCTCCATGCTATGGTTATCAACCCAAGGTGACATTCAGTCTTTGAATAATAATTGATGACTATAAAGCAAACCTTACCTTTTGGTAATCATTGTTTTTAGAATTTGATTATTTCGGTTTATAACATAAGACCTTAACCAAGGTCAATGCAATGATTTTTAAATGATATGGGTTGGTCCCCTCCCACAGTGACTCACAACTCTGAATTTTTTAGTGATGGATTACTCAATTACACCCTAATTAAGGTTTCATCATTGGTTGACATGTGGATGTTTTTTTTTAACCATGGTTAAGTTGTGGGTTTGCTGAGCTCTGTTTGATTTCACTGCACAATCCTTCCTCTGTCAATTTATCTGTACCCTTGGTTAGGATTTTGAATTGTAATTTAAGATGGTATTGGTGAATGTGGTTATGTTGTGCATTTTATTTGATCGTGGTGAATTGAATGGTGGCCATTGATCTCTGTACCTTTGTAAAATTTGATCATTGATCTTTCAACTCATGGTGTTGAGGTAGTTGGAAGTGGTTAATATTTTTGTTCATTGATTGTTACACGGTTTGATCTTAGCCATCCTAATGGCTCTGTTTGAGTTAGGTTGGGTATAAGCTAAATCGAGTTTTATCACTTATCATTTTTCATTTATCATTTTCTCATTTTGAGCGGTGAAGCCTTGGCAAAATTATTCTAGGAAGCCATTGTTGATCCTTTAAGCTTGGCTCTTTTGTGGATTGACCTTTATGAAGCTCTCATGCATCTGTATTTTCATTGTTTTTTCTCTGTTATAGCTTCTGAATGAGTTGGTTGTGGATGTTTTCCGCCATTGTAGTAGCCTTCAAGCTTGGTTTATTTGCATAGAAGAGCTCTTATGAGATTTTGTGATATCTGTGTTAGCCTCTTACAGAGGCTCTGAATGAAATATATTTTTATGGAGGCTTGGATAAAGTTTTCCTCAATTCATAGGTCACCTTTTCTTAAATATTTCTACTAAAAGAACCACCATGAATGTTTTCTTTGAGCTTGGTTGTGCATTCTGAACTTGACATTTAGCTTGATAATGAGCATGCATGGATTACTATTGGCTATAAGGTATCATTTTTCTGAGTAAGTGATTCCTCTATCTTTTCCCTTCACTGTTGTATAAAAATGTTGATGAGCCTGCAACTTGGAGCTTTGGTTTCTTATGTCTGTGGAGGTGCTTATTTCCTATATAAACTCTTTGTTTATGTGTGTTTTCTGGGTTCTCCATTGTACCATGGCTCTGAGAATGCATATTCATCTTGATTCCTTCATATCTGTACACTTTCCAATGTGGGTGTTCACATTTTGTGTGATTGCATTTGGACTTTTGGTTTAACCTAACTTCTCTAACTGGTAAGTCTATTTACCCTCATGGTTATTTTAGAAGTAATGAAGAGAAATAATTTTTCTAAACTGGGTCTGTATCTTCTTTTGTATATTAATAGATCCTTGGTATTTTTCTTAAAATACTTGTCATATTTTGACTGGGTAGATTGCAATATTTTTTTTATTCCTCATAGTGGCCAAGACTCTTCTTTTGAAATGGTCTTCATTTTATAGTTTCCTAGCTCAAAACCCTGACATGGTTGTTCAACTGAAGATTTTACTTTGTGTTTTGGGTTCAATTACTGATATCTTGATCTTGTTCGAGATTTTGGGTGTTTTATTTAACTGTGCTTTGTAGATTAAAATGACCTTCTAGAACTCTGTTCTCTTTTTAGTTTTCATTTTGGGTATCATTTTATTGCTTGAAAACTATTAGATCTGGAACCTTGAGTGATATGAGTATTCAAGTTTTAGCTTCAAGTTGTATTTTGATCTGATAATTTCTCTTTTCATTAAGGTCTCCATGTATGATTTTAATTTTTCATTCTATATTTTCTGAAAAGTTTCTTTGTTTGATTCTTTTGTATAGAGTGATTCTTTTGTCTAGAAAAATGCCTGAGTGCATTTAGAGGCTAAAAATAAAAATTTAAGCTCTTGTAGTGTTTTCTCTTGGTAATATCGTTTATTAAGCTCCCACTGTACGACCTGGTACTCTGAATGCTACCTGATTTGTTAATGATGCAGTAGTGTTTGATGCTTGGAGTCCCTGTAGCTCATTCTGAAAACATATTCTTTGAATTTGATGAGATTTGAATGCTCTGAGGTAGTTGAAGGTTCTCTCTCATGTTGTTTATAGAAGAGGCATGATTGCTTATTTTTTAGGCCATCATAGCTTTTCATAAATGTAGATGTTACTTGAATTGCTCTTGAAATATCCCTTCATGGTTCTTCTCTGTATTCGTATCTTGAGTTTTGTATTTTTTTATTGATATCCTGAGTTGTGTATCTTTTCAACAGTATAACATCATAACTTGTACTGGTTTGCAGCTAGAGCTTAATATGACTATCTGGATTGAAACTTTCTTGTATTACACTCTGACCTTGTAATAACTGGAATTTCTCTATTGTCAAACATAAGTTTCATTCCCAGTGCATTTTTCTACCTGTAGCTGAGAATCTATAAAACGTGCATTATGATTGTATCTTGATCTATATTTTTGCACTTTTAAAACTAAGAGTTCCTATACTGTACTTCTTCTTTGGTATGTAAAAAACAAGTGTACTCTTGTGCTGGAAAATATAAATATTTTTTATTTAATTGCATCTTTATACTTGTTCCTGATTAGCTGTACTTTTTGTTATGATCTATAGCTTCATCATAATGACATTGATGTCACCCCTAAAATTTTCAATCATTGTTCTTTTGGTATTCTCTCCAGTGTATTCAAAATTGAAAATCTAGACTATGAGAGTATTGTGGATAGTTGTACCTACTGAATTAATTAATAGTGTAATCTTCTTTTTGTGAATGAACCCCCCTGCTTTCTGAAATTGGAAATTGAGAAATAATGTGCCTTTTATTACAATCTCATCTTCATTATGAAATATGGAACTTTTTCGATCTTTTCCTAACCTTTGGAATGAGAGCTTGGGGGTTGATATTTATTGAATATTGGTACCTTTCTGAAATATGTTATCTTCCATCTCTTATGTACCTCTCTCTTTAGTTAAACTTTTGGATTGACCCTTTATAACTTTATTTTTGTAGTTACACTTGTGTTGAGACTTGATGTAGTTCTTTTTATTCTTGAACTCTTCATACATCCTCTGCTCCAAAAACTTGATTTATGAATAGGAACATGTTACCTTAGACTCTGAAGTTGATTTTGCATTTGTATATTGAGTTGGTTGCATTATGTACTTTAACTGAAGTTGTTCTTTATCATGAAGTAACTTGTACTTATCTGAATCTGTAGCTTTGACTATACAATGTATTATCTCCTTTTTGCATACTATTTGATTTATCTACAACTTTCAAGCATGTATTAGTTGTGAAATAACATGATGGAAAGATGTAAAATGTCCATTTTACATGGCGAAGCCCTGTCAAAATTTTCTCAGATTCCCTTTTCCATTCTGTTTCAGCTACAATTTCTCTTATTCCAGTTGTTAGAAATTGCAACACTAAACTTGCATTTCTTTTATCAATTAGTACAAGCATATCTTTGTATACTTCAGCCTTTAGTTTGAACTGAAATAAATGTACTTTTCTGATTCAAGTTACAGAATGTAACACTTCTTTCTTCTTACTTGTACCTACACATTTAGATAAACTAGTTAGAAAACATTAGGATTTTTGGCCTCTCTTTTATTCCATAGTTTTTCTCTCTGGTTCTTTCTGAGTGAATGAGTCATGTATGCTACTACAAGAATAGTGTACTTTTATCAGTTATGCCTTTGATCCTCATGTAATTTATACCTCTTGATACTAGGAGACCCACTTGAACAAAATTAGATAGTATAGGAATATGGATCAACCCTGAGCTCGTGATTGACAATCTTTCCTTTTCTTGTTTTCAGGTACAGTGCCATTTGCTAAGAAGTGAGGATGAAGATGGAGCAAAGCTGGAGCTGGAAATGCATCAACTGAAATGAAAGAAACCCAAGGCAATGATGGGTTCTTTCATACTCCTTTACTTTCTTTTTCATGCATATGTACCTCTTACTTCAGTAGTTGTAATTTACTTTTGAGTTACATCCCACGGCTTGTGTGGGAACATTTGAAATTCCTTATGAATAAAACATTGAATTCTGAAACTGAGTTGTGTACTTCCTTCTGCATTTCAACTTTGTATATGGATTGTATAATGAATTAAACAACTCAATAACATAATTGAATGTATTTAATCATGAAGGAAAAAACTTTAAAATACTTGTAACCTTAGTAATGAACTTTGATACTGTTGTAATCTGCAACTATGATTGTTGTTCCAAAACTTAACACTTCATCTATTATGTATTTTTAGTCTTCATCAAGATTTCACATATGTCCTTCGGGGCCTTTGTGTTGTTTTGCTAAAGAAAATCATGAGATTGCAGACTATGTGATCTGTTACATTTTTTAATAGCACACATAGCTGAAAATTACATGTAGTCATTAATTAATCCAACAGAACAAATATTGAACTGAAAGGCACACACAAAATTAAAATAAAGGGAAATATTTCACCCCATGGCAACACATGTGAGGTCACCCCCCATGGAAAACCTCCTAACTAAGCATGCAAAAACACCACATAAACATAAGAAAGAGTTGTCAAATTTGGTCATGTTGCACAACACCCAACATCCTTCTACAGTTTGTCCCTATCCCCTTTTAATGTATGTGATATATATCGATGCAACACAAACAAAATACCTCTCTATCTTCATGGCCACATCAACAACATCAAGAAATAATACATCTACATAGAATCAATGATTTTCATCCAAAATTAAGTAATTTTATCATCTATCAACATATCAAGCAATCTAATCCTAACATCCATGATATTATAATTCTATTCATAACATCCATAGTATAAATGTCATTATAAAATCCAAATAGTGAAAATTAACATATATCGAACTATCTACCAATATCATCTAGTGTAACATAATCAAAATGTGACTCACAACATGTCAATAGTACAAATATTTGCATATTATATCATCTACATATCAATGTATCATAATCAAAATGTCTAAATATCAATCCAAAATTAATATCAACATTATGAAAATAGTGTTGAAGAGGAGTGGGCACTACATCCCCCTCCCCTTAGAATCGACTTCCTCCTGGAAGTCAATGAAATAGGTGAGGAAATTGGGTTCGTAACAAAGTAGAATCCTCCCATGTGGCTACAGTCTCATCATACCTATCCCATTAAACTCACATATGGTCAATATTCGTGACCTCAAAGGCCTAGGGTCCTAAACATTGTATTATGATGCATGGGCTCCACAATCACTTGCCCCTACACCTACACCTACAATGTGGTCCAATCCAATACATGAGAGGGATTTGGAATGTACCTCCTAATAATAGAAACATGAAATACATCGTGGACACGAGACAAGCTATGGGTGGAAAGGCTAGATGATAAGCTAAGGGACCGATCTGATCCAAGATCTTGAATGGACCCACGAATCTAAGAGCTAACCTAGAGCCTTTTCCATAATGGATAGGGATCTTATGAGGTCTAACATGAAGAAACACCTTCATGCCCACCTCATAAATACATTCAACCCTCCTCTTATTTACATATTTCATTTGTCTATCATGTTCCTCCTTAAGCCTTTGTTTGATCAAAACCACCTATTGATCCATGTTTTGTAACAAATATGGACCCAAGAGATACTTTATCCTCCAATCTATCCCAACTCAGTGGTGTCCTGCACTCACTACCATAAAGTTCATTAAAATGGAGCCATACCAATAGAACTCTAAAATATTTTATTATAAGTAAACTCCACTAGGTATAAATACTCCTCCCACCTTGACTGATGATCCATAATGAACATCCAAAGAATGTCCTCTAAAATATAATTCACCTGCTTTGTCTGTCCATCTATCTCTGGATGATAAGTTTTAATGAAATTGATACTCATCCCAAGGGCATGTGACATGGTAGTCAATAAATGAGAGGTTCATAAGGGATTGCGGTCACAGATAATCTTCTACAGAATCCAATGCAGTCTGACAATCTCATCTAAGTATACTCATGCCACTACACTAGATGTATAGGTGGTCTTCACTAGAGAAAAATGAGCCACTTTTGTCAATCTATCCATCGTGACCATGATGGCATCATGGTGGTATCTTGACGTCAGTATCCCTACTATGAAATCCATAGAAATGGTGTCCCATTTCCACTCCAGTATATCATGAGGGTAAAGAAGGTCAGCTAGATGTTGATGCTCGGCCTTCACCCTCTGAAACTATAAACAACATGAAAAAAAATAATCTACATCTCTCTATAGACCTCTCCAATGGTAAATTTGTCTCAAGGTGGCATGCATATTCTGCACCCCTAGATGGGTTAAATAAGGTGCACGATGAGCCTCTTCCAAGATATCCTATCTCAAACCTCCATCCCTAGGTACATAGATCAACCGTCGTGTCTGAGAAGTCCATCAGAATCTAATGCAAAACCATCAAAATCCCCCTTAAGGGGTCTTTGAGATTCAATATGTGATCTAGTTGCAAGGTAGAAGCTATCATATGGAAGCTGTCACAAAATCCTGCTCCACAAATCTGTACCCACTGAAGTAGCCATAACCAAATGTCTTTGTCTACTTAGAGTGTGAGTGATAACATTCTCCTTCCCCTTCACATGCTTTATCTCCATGTCATAATCACATAGAAACTCCATCCAACATTGCTGATGAGCAGTTGAAATTGGGCTTGCGTGAAGAGGTGACGTAAGCTCAAATGGTCTTTCCTGAGAATTAACCTCTCACCCAAAAGGAAATGTTGCCAATGCACCAAAGCATACACAACTACCGTAAGCTCAAGGTGATGAGTTGTACAATTGAGCTCATAATCCTTGATTTTGCGAGACTCGAAGATAACCACATGGCCCTCCAACATCAAAACACCACCTAATCTTACCAAGGAAGCATCCATACATACAAAGAAATTCCTCTGAGGATCTGGCACTACAAGGATCACTATTTTCATAAGGCATCCCTTTAAGTGCACCAAAGGTATTCTCACATCTATTAGACCAAAAAAACTTCTTCCCTTTCCGCTAAATGGAAGTGATGGGCTGAGAAATCTGAGAAAATTCCTAACAAAGCTCCTGTAGTAACTTTCCAACCCCATGAAACTACACACCTCGGTCACATTGGTTGGTGCAGTCCAATCCATAATAGCTCTAATCTTGGAAGGATTGACTACGATACCTTCCCCAGAAATTATGTGACCCAAGTACTGAACCTCTAACTGGAAAAAGGATCACTTCTCTAGGTTCCCATATAGTTGTTACTCACAAAGACAATGCAGAACCTTTTGAAGGTTCTCCTCATGATCCTTACATGTACGTGAGTATATCAGAATGTCATAAAGAAACATGAGCATGAAGAAATTCAAAATTTCCTAAACACCCCATTCATCAAACTCATGAATACTGCAGGGGCATTTGTCAGACCAAAAGGTACCACCGTGAACTCATAGTGGCCATATCTCATGCGAAAATTTGTCCTGTGGATATCTTCCTCCACGATCCTCAGCTAATGGTAGCCTCACTTAAAATTAATCTTAGAAAATATAGTGGCTTCCTTCATTTGATCAAATAAATCATTATCCATGGAAGGGGGTAACAATTCTTGATCGTTACTTTGTTCAGCTGCCTGAAGTCCACATATAAACGTAGAGATATGTTATTTTTATTCACAAAGATCACTGTGTACCCTAAGGAGATACACTAGGATGGATTAGGCCTTTCTCAAGAAGGCCCTCCAACTACAACTTAAGCTCACATAGCTTACGTGTGGTCATCTTATATGGTGCATGTGAGATAGGCTCCACTCCCGGAACAAATCAATATGAAATTCGATCTCATGTGGGGGAGGTAACCCTAGAAACTCACTATGAAAGACATTGGAGAACTCCTGCAAAATGGGGTGGTCATCAAGTGACGGTCCATGAGTCTCATCCTCTGATCGGTCACTAAGAGTGATGGTAAATAACTAACAACCCCCCACACAAACACCACTTTAGCTGCATATTAGATATGGTGAGAATAGATATGGATATCCTAACTCCAACAATCACTAACTCCACTCCCAAATGTCTGCACAAGAAATAACCTTATTGTAACAATCAACTCTAGCTCTGTGTGCAGACAATCAATCCATGCCCAAGATAAATCCATATGAACCCAAGGAAGGATACGAAGATCCAAAGTCATGGTGAAGGGTCCTAGTCCACTAGACACTCCTTAACTAAGGATTCCACTAAGATTTTGGCTCCAGAAGCCATCTCAACATCCTCAACTAAGGCCCTGCCTAACTGCCACAAGCCTGCATCACTCTACTAAAGATGGAGAAATGAAAGAATCTGATGAGCCTGAATCAAATAAGATAGGGGTAGAAATACCACCAATGCTACATGTGGTCTCTCTCACTGTGCCCTGGTGCTCTTCCTAGTGGTTCTCAACCACAACATAAATCATGTGGCTCCTGCCATGTCACCAACCATAGGCTTAGAAACTGGTGCCTTACCCTAATTAGTAGGGTTCTGAGGACACTCTCTCCAATGATGACCATGTACACCACACCCATAGCAAGTACTTGGTCCTCTCCACTAATACAATACTCCTCCAGGTGGCCCGGTAGTTTGTGTTGTAGAACTTGATGATCTTGTCATAGATCTCTATGGGTGTTACTGTGGACATACTCCTACTGATTATGCATGAGGTGGAGCCTGAATTCTATTGCGCCCCACATCTAGAGGTCCTATACTATGCCCTCTCTGAGAATCATGGCATTGTGGAGGTCGAAAGGGTGGTCGAGTCTGCTCTTGATGGTACTGCTGAGGAGGAGGCCTAAAGGAGGATTGTACTGAATTGTGTCCACCACAAGGAGGAGGAGGTGATCCCCTCGACCTACTATCTTGTAACTATTGTATGCATCTCCTCACTCTATCACGAGCCTGCTGAGTCTTCCCCCTAGTTTCCTCTACAATATAGGCCTTCTCCATGGCCTCTGATAGTGTCTTTGGGAAATGAATGTGCACTCCACCACCCAAGTCTAAGTTCAGGCCCCTAATGAACCTATGAAATCTAACTTGCTCATCTTGCATGTAATCCACATACTAAAGTAGATCCAAAAACCAACCCTCATACTCTACCACTGTCATGGAATCCTGTCACAGATCATGAAACTCATCGATCCACTGCTGGATGAATCTCTTGGATATGTATCTACTCTTGAATTGCTCCTCAAAGAGCTTCCAAGTGACTGTCTCAGAATCTACATGGAGATTTTGCTCCTAGTCCTCCACCAACTCTAGCTCTGTCTCTCAGAAGGTGGATAGAAACAAGATATTTCATGTTGCTAGTACAAGGACATAGCTTGAAGCATCCACTCAAGCTAACCACCATGCCTCGTCCTGAAATCCTCTCGTGTCTCCAAAAAAATGTGGTAGGTGTAACTTCAATATCTCTCTGATGTGATCTTCCACCATCAACTGTCGGCCCCTAGGTCTCTCTACAAGAACATCCCTTAGCCTAAGGCTCCTAGATCTGTCTCTGTGTCCCAAAGCTCTATCTATGTGCTCTCTAGGTGGTGACTCATGTCCAACTGACTCCATGTGGGAGTGCTCTGCCCTATCCTTGGACACTGTGATGTGATAGTGCATGAGCCTCCATTGATGGATCTTCATCCTGTCTGCTAGGTCACCCTCCTAAAGATCCTCCACATAAAGCAGCATTAACATCATGTAGTGTCTGAAGTATCTAAGGAAATATGGTTGTTACTGCCTGATCTGGGGGTGGTAGATCTAGGCTCAGGTGAAAGTACCCCTCATCTAGTCCTCACCTCCTGCATAGACCAAGATGGGAGTTACTTTATCATCATTTAGGGTATGTTTCATTTTTCTAAGTTTCCTAACTTTCAAAACATCATGTAATGTTGTGTGTTCTAGGTTTAGAGTTGTGCTAGGTTTTCTTGTTTATGTTTTATGTTTTCAAGTGTTCCTGGGTTCCAAGTGTTGAACCCATGACTCTGATACCAAGTGTAATGCCCACATTTTTCTACCCTCAAAACAAGGAGAACCAATAAATTAATAGTGAAGTTTACGGTAATAATTTTTTTTGTTTAAAGTGTTAGCAAGGTTAGACATTTTCACACTTAATAAATTTCTCGGTTAGGGGCTTTCTACACAAGCTTGAGAACAACGGAATTAAATTAATAAATAAATATTATAATTTACTTCCTAAGTTATATTTACATTTTAAAACATCTACTAAGTCCCATTAGTTAAATTTGGTTATCAAGCACCAAGGTTATATTATTTTCTAACTCAAAGGTTTAATTGTTTTACCTAGCCACTAAGTGGCCCCATTCACCCCATTACCCATGTTCTTTATTTTTATTTAAAAGTTACATTCCCACAAAATACCTTCCCACTTAAGTGAGGTAGGGTTTAATTTGGGCCATAGGATTGGATCTATCCTAGCCCTTAGATTTAGGTTTCCCTAAATTTCCTTATGGTTCTCTTTTAATTCCTATTTTCCTCAAACAACCTCATTTGTTCTTTTCTTATTTGCAGGTTTTGGAAGAGGAGGAGCCATGAGAGCAAGGGGAGCCACCATGGAAAAATTTCTCTTGATATTAGTTGTAAAGATTTTCCATTGTAATGTTGCCCATTTTCTAAATGTAGAGATCCTATCTTGGATCTATTTTGTTATTTAATAAAATCATTTTCTTGTTTTTGAGTTCAACTATTGGGGAAACCCCATTTCTTTTAAATCCATGAGTTTTACACATTTGGGTACCAAAAAGGAGATTGGAAGGCTAGAAATTTTAAATTTAGTTGATTCCTAGTTGTTGGAAGGTTCCTTGTTAAATTTTTATGCTTCGATTTTACTTAAATCTGAAACTGGGTTTTCACAGATGAAAAATGTATTTTTCCATCAAAAGTGATGAAACTGCCACCCTACGCAAGCCAACAATCATGTCACCATCGCCCTACCTGGGGGTGGTTCATCGACCATCACTCTGTGTTGGGTGGTGGTTCTGAAACCACCACTCTGCACAGGACAGTGGTTCTGTTCACCAAAAACAGAACCTTCAACAAAACATTATTTTCACAATTTTTCTTCTTGAGTTGATTTTTAATGCAATACAAATTTTAATGAGGGTGTCTTCTAGTCATTTGTTCTAAGGTGATGGCTATATCTAGTTTTCTAATTCCAATTACATAACATCAACTCAATCTATATTCTACCCTTTGCAATAAAATTGTAAAAATTGAGTATAATATTACTTACAATTCATTCTATTTCATATATTCCATTTTGCCAACAAAACAACAAGAATTCAACACACTTCCTTTCAATACATCTTTGTTTTTCCAAATATACATGTCTATACATTGTAACTTTAAATGCTTACAACTTTAGGAGAGTTTCATTTATAGACAAATAAACAACTTAAGCTTTCCTTTCACTATAATATTACAATACAACTATAGAAACTACCAATTTTCCAAATCATTATTTTACAATGCAAGACTTTAAATCCATTTCTTTCACTAAGACTAATCCTTTCCAACAAGGTAAGCAACCACGAGATCTTTCTACATTTACTAACTCATTTCAATTTGGATTAAATGAAATATTACAACTTTCCTTCAAACATACAAATGTTACAAACTACCACTCAAAGTGGCAATAATAATATGATCAAATACAACATAGAGGTTCTTCAACAAGGACAAACACAAGTCTTCTTGCATGTCTTCTCCAAACTTGTAGCTTCAATCTTGCATTCTTTAATCTTTCAAAAAATAGGATCACAATACAAAGGAAGGGGGAATAGGCAACACTCTCCGTCCAACCTTTAATCCAATAAGAGGAGAAGCCATCCCCTTACTGGCCCCCGAGCCCCAACCAAAGAACAATGAGGGATCTTGAGAAACATTTGACAACTTTTTACAAGCATGGCTTCCACAAAAACATACAATCCAAAAACATTCAACACATCAAAATGGACATACTCAACAAAATTTACAACTTTATCAAATAACACATAGGTTTGATATCAAACCAAAAAGAGCAAGGAATATGGGAACCACCTCCTTTTTCCTCCCAAGTGAAGTAGGAGTTTCACCCAAAGCCTCCATGTGCACAATACAAACAACAAAACATCCTTATCTCTCCCCTTGTAAGTATGCAAATTATGACCATGATTTCCTTTTCACTCCCCATAGGTGAAACTCCCAATCACACTCCCTCCAAATGCATGCCTCACAACTCCCTTTTCCCTCCCCAATGGTCCCATAATTCCATCTCCCACTCCCTTCTTAAGGCATACTACCCAACCACACAAAAACACATTCACAACACTCATACAATATTTAACAAGCACCATTTTCACATCTACAAACATAAATAATGAAAATAAAAAGGATGGAGATCCTACCTCTCCATCAAGCTTCCAAGAGTCTTCACTCCACAAGATTTTTGACACCTTCAAGCCAAGCACACTCCAAAAGCAACTCCAACAAGCTCCCAATTCCAAAAGTGCAAAAGAAATAAAATGAACAAGTAACCCCAATTCCATCAAATTCCATCAATAAATAGAAATGGGATGTGAGGATGATGAGGTGGCTCCATGTAGGATGCCACTTCATCATTCCTCCATTCCAACACACAAGTCAAAACACCATGCCCAAGACAATAAATGAACATGTAAGACTATGACAACCCAAAAGACACTCAAACTTGCACACCATGCCTACCAAGGACAAATTAATTGTGGTAAGTAGGAAAGTCCAATTATTTTCACTTTTAAACACTCCAAAATACATAAATAAGTCTAAAATTAACTCCCCATACCATAGGTATGGTTGTTGGGTGAATTTAAGAGGCATGGGACAAGCTTAGCTTGTCCCACAAGCCTCCAAAAAATCCTCCCAAGTCAAAATCCGAATTTTGAAGTTGGGGAAGAGTACATAACACAAAACCAACACAAATCCAACTTACATTCACAAGATTTCAAGGACCATCTACCCTCATAATTATCCAATTGTCACATCCTTATTTTAGTTAACAAATTAAGTTGGATTAGCTAATTAAGACACATTAATAATTACTAATAAAGTGACTACAAATTCCAATAATTAAATACATATAACACAAAATAAAGCACACACAAAATTAAAAGAAAGGGAAAAACATTTCACCCCATGGCCACACATGTGAGGTCACCCCCCATGGGAAACCTCCTAACTAGGCATGTAAAAACACCACATAAACATAAGACACAGTTTTCAAATTTGGCCATGTTGCACAACACCTAACATCCTTCTGTGGTTGGTCCCCTATCCCCTTTCAATGTATGTGATAAATATCCCTACAACACAAACAAAATACCTCTCTGGCCTCATGGCCACATCAACAACATCGAGAAATAATAATACATCTACATAGAATCAATAATCATCATCCAAAATTAAGTAATTCTATCATCTATCAACATATCAAATAATCTAATCCTAACATCCATGAGATTATAATTCTACTCAGAACATTCAGAGTATAAATTGTCAGTATAAAATACAAATAGTGTAAATTAACATATATCGAACTGTCTACCAATGTCATCTAGTGTAACATAATCAAAATGTGACTCACAACATGTCAATAGTCCAAATATATGCATAGTCTATCATCTATGTGATCAACGTATTATAATCAAAATGTCTAGTATCAGTCCAAAAGTAATATTAACATAATCCAAATAGTGTTGAAGAGGAGTGGGCACTACAAGGTCCCCATACTTGGAATCGATTCCTTGTATGTCTGTGACAATGGGTGATGGAAACTGATTTTCGTAAAAAATAAGAATTCATCCCATATGGCTACAGGTTGATGAATTATTTGTGTATCCCATTAAACTTGCACGGGAATGGTCAATATTCATTACCTTAAATATTTGCTCATTGCAAATAGGGAACATTGTATTATGTATATGGGAAACAACAATCACTTGCCAGGAACTTGCACCTGCTATTGTCGGTCCAATGTCAATACATGAGAGGGATTTGGAATCTATGATAATACATAGAAATCATGAAATACATCGTGTATGTGAGACAAGATGGGTGGAAAGACTAGACGATAAACTAAGAGACTGGTCCACTCCAGGATCTTGAATGGACATCCACGAATCTAAGAGCTAACCTAGAGCCTTTTCAACATAATGGATAGGGCTGTTATGAGTTCTTGGACACAAAGAAACACCTTCGTACCCACCTCACTAAATACAGTCAACCCTCCTCTTATTTACATATTTCATCTATCTATCATGTTCCTCCTAAAGCCTTTGTCTGATTAAAACCACCTGCTGATCCATGTATCTCTGTAACAAAGCTAGCCTAAGAGATACTTTATCCTTCAATTTTTCCCATTAAATGGAATCAATGGTGTCCTGCATCCTCTTATGTTCCATAAAGTTCATTAAATTAATGTCCATTCTTGAAAATTAGAACTCTAAAATATTTTATTATAATTAAACTCCACTAGGTATAAATACTCCTCCCACCTCAACTGATTGTCCATAACGTACATCTGAAGAATGTCCTCTAAAATATGATTCACCCACTCTGTTTGATCCATCTATTTCTAGATGATAATTTTTTAATGAGAATTAATACTCATCCCAAGGGCATGTGACATGGTAGTCAAGAAATGAGAGGTTCATAAGGGATTGTGGTCATAGATAATCTTCTACAGAATCCAATGCAGTCTGAAAATCTCATCTAAGTATACTCACGCCACTGCATTAGCTGTATAGGTGGTCTTCACTAGAGAAAAATGAGTCACTTTCATTAATCTATCCATCGTACCCATGATCGCATCATGGCGATATTTGACATCAGCTATCCCTACTATAAAATCCATATGAATATTTGTGTGTCCCATTTACATCCTTTGATATCATGTGGGGAACAGGAGGTTAGCTGAAATGTTCCTAATCGACCTTCTTTACATGAAAGACTAAGACAAATGACATTCGTAAACATAATCTACATCTCTGAAGACATATACCTCTCCACATGGTAAGAGTTATACTCAAGGGGGCGTGCATCTTATGTTGTCCCTAGATTTTTAAATAAGGTTCAAGTGTTTCTTCCCAAATATCCTTGAAAATCTCAAATTGCATTCTACATAGGTACATAATTTCTGGCCTCTTTGTCATTCTTTTCCTTACAATCTAATTAAATCCATCAAACTTCTCCTCAAGCATCTTTGAGACTCAAACTCTAATCTAGCTGAAAAGTTAGAAGTTGTACCTATGGAATTTTTGAAAATCCTAGGTTCCATAAATTTGTACAAACTGAAAGATAGCCATATGGGAAATGTCATCTGTTCGACTCAAAGAATCTACTAAGACACATTCTCCTTCCCCTTCACAGTCCTTATGAGCATTCATAAATAAAATCCATCCAGACACCACTGAAGAGAGTTAACCATTGAATTCTGTGAAGAGGTCATGTAAGATCAAAGGTCTTTCCTGTCAGAATATAACCTATGCAAATAGAAGGAAAGATGCCAATGCTTCAAAGCATACAAGACAACCAAAGCTCAAGGTGATATTTGTACAATTGATCTCAGAATGCGTTAGTTTGCATAGACTCAAAGAAAACCACACGGTCCTCCTACTATGGTAAATGTTGACACCACATAATATTTCCAAGGAAGCATCCTGCACACAATTGACTCTGAGATCCGGCACTACAAGGATCACGAAATTTGAGTATTGAATAAATTAAGGCACTAAAGGTAACTTACATTTATATACCAAACAAAACTGTTCCCTATTCTGCTAAATTCTTGATTGGACTGAGAAATCTAAGAAAATTCCAGAGAACAAATATCCTGCAAACTTTCCAACCCCATGAACCAAACTTCAGGTCACATTGGTTGGTGTGGTCCAATCCATAATAGCTAATTAATTTCTTAGAAGTATTGACTACGATACCTTCCCCAAAAATTATGTGACCCAATATCGAACCTTTAACAATGGAAAAGAACCAGGCTCACTGTCTATAGGTTCCCATATAGTTATTACTCACAAAGAAAATTGCAAATCCTCTGAAGGTTCTCCTCATGCTCCTCACAGGTACATGAGTATACCAGAATATCATAAACAAAAATGAGCATGAACCGGTCTAAAATTTTCCTACACCCCATTCATCAAACTCATGAATACTGCAAGGGCATTTTTCAGGCCAAAAGTTACCGCCGTGAACTCAGACTGGCCATATCTCATGCGAAAATTTGTCCTGTGGATATCTTCCTTCGTGATCCTCATCTGAAGGTAGCCTCACTTAAAATTAATCTTAGAAAATACAGTGGATTCCTTCATTTGATCAAATAAATCATTGATCTATGAAAGGGGGTAAAAATTCTTGATCGTTACTTCGTTCAGCTGCCTGAAGTCCACATATAAACGTAGATATATGTTCTTTTTATTCACAAAGATCAGTGGTACACCCCAAGGATATACACTAGGATGGATTAGACCTTTCTCAAGAAGGCCCTCCAACTGTAGCTTGAGCTCATATAGCTTACGTTTGGTCATCTTATATAGTGCATGTGAGATAGGCTCCACTGCAATATGAAATTTGATCCTAGACAGAATCAATATGAACATGTAAGATCTCATTTGGGGAAGGTAGCCCTGTAAACTCACTATGAAAGACATCGAATAACTCTTGTAAAATGGGGTGGTCATCAAATGACGGTCTGTGAGTCTCATCCTCTAATCGGTCACTAATATTGATGGTAAATAACAAACAACCCCACCACAAAAACCGCTTTAACTGCATATCAGATATGGTAAGAATAGATATGGGTCTCCTGACTTCAAAAATCACTAACTCCATTCCCGAATTTTCTTCACAAGATATAACATTATTGAGACAATCAACTCTTTCTCTGTGTGCAGACAATTGATCCATGCCCAAGATAACTCCATATTAACCCAAGGAAAGGATACAAAGATCCAAAGTCATGGTGAAGGTTCCTAGCTCCACTAGAAACTCCTTAACTAAGGAGTCCACTAATATTTTTGCTCCAGAAGCCATCTCAACATCTCAACTAAGACCCTGCCTAACGGTCACAAGCATTGCATCACATCTACTAAAGATAGAGCAAATGACAAGAATCTAAACGAACCTGAATCTAATGCATCTCATCTCACATGTGAGGTCACCCCCTGGTGCTCCTCCTAAGTAGGCATCTCAACCACACCACATAAATCATGTGGTTCATATCCATGTCACCAATTTCGTATGATAAGAAACTGGTGCCTTACACTAATTAGTAGGTTTTTGAGGGCACTATCCTCTCCAATGATGACCATGTACACCACCCCCATAGCAAGTACTTGGTCCTCTCCACTAAGAAAATACTCCTCTAGGTGTCCCAGCAGTCCGTGTTTTAGAACTTTATGACCTTGTCATAGATCTCTATGGGTGTTGCGGTGGACATAATCCTCTTTAATGTTCTCGAGGTGGATCTTGTGTCCTGTTTAGTGCCCCATCTAGAGGTCCTATACTATGCCTTCTCTAAGCATCACGGCATTGTGGAGGTCGAAAGGGTGGTCGAGTCTTCTATTACTGCTGAGGAGGAGGCCTAAAGGAATACTATGATGAATTGTGTCTACCACGAGGGGGAGGAGGTGAACCCCTCAACCTACCATCTTGTAACCGTTGCATAGTCTAACATCTATTGATCAATGTATTATAATCAAAATGTCTAAGTATCAGTCAAAAATTAATATCAACATAATGTAAATAGTGTCGAAGAGGAGTGGGCACTACAAGGTGCATACAAAAAGGATTTTCTATGTCTGTGACACATGGGTTATGTAACAATGATTTTAGAAGAAAATTAGATAATTCATCAATATAAACATATTAGGTTGATGGATTATTTGTGTATTCTTTACACTTGATGAGGGAATGAAAAAATTAATTATGTTAAATATTTGATCTTATTAAAAATGAAACATCTATGTAAAGGGAAACAAAATAATTTATCAGGAAAATCCCCAACTATTTTCGGTCCATGTCAATTTTGATCATCATGAATCTATGATAGATAACATACAAATCATATAAAAATATACGGGTTGTGAACAATTGAGTCAAAGAATGTTACGTAAAAAGGTTTTCCCATGTCTGACGTAATGAGGACATCAACTATTATTCATGATCCTATTAGGGATGTACATAAACAAATGAACTTTTCGTGTTATCTTGGATAAGCAAACACAATTTTTTGTGCGTGTGTACTGGACTATGTAGCAACACAAGTACAATATTTTGCCTTCCTGACAAATGTTTTTTAAAGAAAAAAACAAAATTTAATGATATTCCTATAAGTCATTATCTCTCTGAATATATGTGTGTATATTTGTTACATGATATCACGGTTGTCGTCCATCCTCTTATGTTGTAATTTTCAACAGATTAATGTCTTTGTTCTTGAAAATTAGAAAAGTAAATATTTTTATGTTTGTTCTGATGTTTGTTTGTTTGTTCATTTTTTTTTACATCGCAATTAATGAATGAAAAACTCATATGCCTAGTAATAAGAAAAGAGATTCACCTGGAAAATTTCAAAGGGACATTGATCGTCGTTGTTTTCTGAAAGCTTAGTTTTGAGAGATAAGAAATGAAAGAGACGCATGGGAAATGTTATATGCATCTCTAAATTGAAGGGGTCACTGCAAATGTTTTCCTGTCTTCGAGTGAAGCATATATCACGCAACATAGAAATATGAGTGTCAATGAGTGTGTTCGTGAAAGAGAATCATTGCAAGATATTTCTATTTTTCGTAATCATGTTTAAGATTTTATCAAGGAATGAATTTTCCATGCTATCATAAATAACCAAGCTTGAATATTTGTGTGTTTTTACATGATGATGCAACAACACAAGTTCGTTACAGAAATGTTCCTAACAAATCTTCTTTACATAAGAGAATAAGATTAAATGACATTCGTAAATATAATTGTTTTTGTGAAGACATGTGTGTATACTTTTTGCATGATAGAAGAGTTATAGTTAATCAGCGTATGTTGTAGTTTTCTATTAATTCAAGTGTTTGTTCCTGAAAATTTGAAAATAAAATATATTTTACATATGTTCTAATTTTTGGTTGTTTCGTCATTATTTTCCTTACAATTATTGAATCCACAAAATTTCAAGCATACAAATAAGAGATAAAAGCCACCTAGAAAAGTTCAAAGGTATACCTATCGTCGTCATTTTTGAGAAGCGAAGGTTCGAGAGAAAGACAAAATGAAAGATACATATGGGAAGGGTTATATGCATCTTTCGACTGGAGGGGCCACTAAGAACATTGTGCAGTCTATGAGCATTATAAAAAAAATTAGATGCCATGCCCAAACTAACCATAGAATTCTGTCAACAATTTTCATTGTAGGATTGAAGGGAATTCATGTCAAACATAAGTATGTAAATAGAAGGTGAAGATGGAGTGCTTCCTAGTATCGAAGACAAGGAAAGTAATTATTTCGTATATCTTCATAGTGCGTTAGTTTGCATATACCCCAATGGTTATCACTTTGGTGGTTCTTCTATGGTAAATGTTGAGAACTAAATAGCCACCGCTCCTGCCGCACTTGACACAGATGCATGCCATTAAAATTTGAGATTGAATGAGTTTAGGCACAAAAAAAAATCATTACAACACATGTGTTGGAATATTTGAAATTCTTTTTTCGATTATAAATGATTTTCCACAGCAACAACATAAAAATTCATTCATGAACCAAAGCATAGGTGATATTTATTTAATGGTAAAAAAATTCTATTTGTATTTCAATTTTTTACATATATAATTTATGGCGTAAATCATGACAAATTTGTAAATGACCATAAAATTTAACAATCGCAGTATTATGTCTTACTTATAATGTCGTATTTACTAGCAAAATTGAATCCTTATCCTTATTAAAAACTTGTTGGATTGACACGATATTGAGAATGCATCTGGTAATGAGAATGGTAAGTGTTGGATAATTCACGTCTATTACACTCTCTTAAGGAGAATGGTAAGTTTGAATAAAAAACCATCTCATTTATTTATGATTAAACTTAGAGTTTCCTCAACATACCCACCATCACCAAAAATATAAACCATGCAAACATAATGATCCATTATAAGTGTATTTCTATAAGAAGCACTCATGTCGTTGAAAAATTTGCATATTTGTAATTGAATTTATCAAACTTCCATGTTTGTAATGCTTCGAGGGATATCCAAGTCTTTCTCTAAAGATCCCATTTTCACATTGGTTATCAGGATGCTACCCAAGGTTGTGGAGTCTAGCTTTGCACCTAGATAATAAATCTCATTTTAGGAAAATCCGCTACATAGCTTTGAATGTAAGTTGGAATAATCCAGTCAACGGTCAAATTTGGCAACCACATATCATGTTTGTCAAACAAATTTTAGGTGATGGAAAAGTTTCAAGATTACCTTTCAAAAATACAAAACAATGTCATTTATACACTATTTATAAAAATCTGTAAAATTTTAATTATTTTTATTTAACTAGTTAAATATTATTTATATAATTTGTATATAAATTCATAGAAAAAATTAAGGTCGTATTTTAAATCTGCAACTCATACGCAACATTTATTTCAATTTTTTGCATATATATTTTATGGCTAAAATTATGAAAAATGTATAAACGGCTATCAAGTTTTACATTTGCCTCATATTTTATCGTGTTCAATATATTTTTAAGATGTAGAAAAACATACGGTTGACATTTGGAATGACACAACTTTCACATAATGTACTCCCTAGTTGTTTGAGAATGATAAAATGGTTTACTCAAATTCAAGTATTACATCTTTTAAGATGAAGAAGAACATAGGGTTGGCAGTTTGACTAAGAAAATGACCCAAGTTGCATAATTTACTAGTATTAAATCTTTTTAAGGTGGAAAAAAACAAAGAGATCGCAGTTGCGTGATTTATTAGTATTAAGTGGCACAAGTCGAATGAGTTCTTGGTTAGTTTGAGAATGATAAGAATCTGGTCTAGTCAAATTGCAGTAATATATCCCATTTAGCAGCAAAATCGAATTTGTATCCTTATTAAAAACTTGCTGGGTTGACACGATCTGGATAATGTAATTTCAATCGATGGCGAGTCTGGAAGCCTCCATCTGAGAATGTAAATTCACTGGGCCTGAGAATGGTAAGTTGGAAAACGTGTTGGATCAGTCGCATCGGTCTTTTGGAGAATGGTAGGTTTTGAATATTTATGGCAATGTCTATAAATATCTTCCCCATCTAACATTATTTGTAAAAGACCCCAAAATAGTAGTGATTTTTCAAAAGAAAGGCCTTTTGTTTTACGAAACAATTGTAAGCACTGAGAATATGGCACTCTCTAAATTAGCCATTGGCAATTGGAAGAAGGCTGAGTATTATTTATCAGAGTACAATGATAAGATTAATGGGGATGGGGATAGGGATGGAAAAACGAAAACTGTAACCCAACTTTGTAATATATGGCGAGAAATCCATGGCGCCAAGCATTGGAACGGTTTGCTTGATCCCATTAACCCACTCCTAAAAGCAGAGATACTGAGATATGGTGATTTTGCACAGCAATGTTACGATTCCTTCGACAACGATCAGTCTTCCAAATATTATGGGAATTGTAAACGCAGCAAAAGCTCACTCTCCCACAGATTGGAATTGGTTAAATGTGGGCGTGGGTACCAAGTTACCAAATATATATACGCCAACACCCGTGTTTTGGATTCTTTCTTTGGAGAGGAAACAAACGACTCTGGCGCTTGGATAGGATTTATTGCTGTTTGCATTGACCCAGATGAGATAAAGAGATTGGGAAGACGAGACATAGTTGTTGCGTGGAGAGGCACTGAAACTCCCCATGAATGGATGCAGAACCTGAGAGACATATTAGTCCCTGCCACCACATCCCACGCTACCACATGCTCCAACATCCAAACCCTTTCAAAACCAGATGCGAGGGTAGAGAAGGGATTTCTTTCATGTTATACTTCCACCGACGAGGACTCTGTCAGATGCAGATTCAGTGCAAGAGAAATCGTTGTGGGCGAGATAACAAGGTTGTTGAATGAACACAAAGACGAACAACAAAATCTGAGCATAACGTTCACTGGACACAGCTTGGGAGCCGCGCTGGCAACCCTGAGTGCCTATGATGTCAAACAAATCATTGTGAATTCGCAAGATTGTATGAGCTCAATCCCTGTGACAGTGTTTGCCTTCGCCTCTCCCCGTGTGGGAAACCTGTCATTTTCTCAACATATGGAAGAGATTGGCGTCAATGTTTTGCGTTTGGTAAACAGCAGGGACTTGGTTCCCAAGGTTCCAGGAGTAATTGTGAACGAGAAGCTGGGATGGCTCACTAAAATTCTTCATTGGCTTCCCTGGGCATACGTTCATGTGGGTGTGGAGATCGTATTTGACAGCAGTGTTTCCCCTTTGCTGAAGAAAACACATAATCCTGCTTTCTTCCATAACTTGGAAGTTTATTTACACCTAGTCGATGGCTTTCAAGGCAACAAGAAGCTGCCTTTCAAATCGTCCGGAAGAGACGCAGCTCTCGTTAATAAAAGCTCAGACTTGTTAATTGAAACTCTTCAAATCCCTTCTTACTGGTGGGAGAGGAGAAATAAAGAAGTGGTGAAACGCGTGGATGGGATATTCGTATACTCTCCTACAACTCCCACCCCAATTCCTCTTCCTCTTCTTCTTAGCCCGCACTAATCTCTTCATTTCATTGTAATCACACACATAATAATACACACATATTTGTTCTTCATTCACGAGGTTACTTTCTCTTCTTGTTTTATTTACTTTTTCTCTTCTTGAAATTTCACCCTCACCCTTGCCTGGCATAGAAAAATTGATGACAGTTTGATCATTTATCTATCTACAAAATATTGTATTTTTTAATTTTCTAAAATAATATTTTTTTCCTATTTAAATAAATGTATTTTGACGAAACAGTAAACAAAAAGTGGTTTATCAAACAACTTTTAGTTCAATTTAATTAATTATATATTTAATAAGATATAATGAATATATTTTCTATAGTAAACTTTTTAAATAAGGATAAATGGTTAGGATTTTTAAAAACATCTATAACATTGACACTGAACTAAAAAAATTAGTATAGATACTTTAAATACTTCTATCTAAACTACGTCGAGAAATATCAATCACGAGGCAAGTATTTAACTATGTAAATATAGTATAAATATATGAAAAAGGTAACAATTACAAATAAATATAATATAATAAGTATATTATAATCAATGAATATATATGAAACACATCAATAGATATCAATTTCAAGGTTCTTAGATTTAATTTTTTACATACCTCTTTAATCAACAACTTTATTAAATTCTCTATCAATTTCCCATTGATTTCTGGCAAATGGAATCATTTAGCTACGTGATTGTGTTGGTCTCAAAAATATGTATTTGAGAAAACAAAGACCCAAACAGTATTACATAACCACGGTATTACTATTTTTTTATTGACTTCTCCAAGAAAAAAGAAACAAAATTATTTAAGTGATAGTCCATAAAATGTCAAATTTATGAATGAGCCATCACGTGATGGTCACATGAACATCAAATTTAATGTCAAGAATAAAAATGAACAACTCACTCCATTACAACCTTGCCTTTCACTGTAGAACACCTCTCGATGTAATAACATTGAAGGAGCAAACGAAACAAGGTCTAAAACACCATATATCTAGACCAACTACAACCAAATGGGGTGTTGAAAGTTAGCAAATAGTCATCAAACTTTCATCATGCTTGTAACAAAATAAAATTTCATCTCTAACTTATAACCCAAGTTACCTAATGCACGCTAGAGAACATGCAAAGGACTTTCATCTACAACAATTACCACATCCATTTATTTATTTTTCTAGGAGGTCCTTTCTTCTTTTTTTAGACAATTATCCATGCTTCAGTGATGTTTTTAGGAGTAACATCACATGGAATACAAACTTCAAAAGACTGTATCTAATGAAAAAATTTAGAAGATAATCTTTCTTTGAAACTAACTTATGGGGTGGATACCACCTAAACACCTACAATAGCACCAAAGCATGAACTTTCAAGCTGGCTGATAGAAGGTAAACCCGACAACTGAGGCTTGAAGGACAAATTGATCCCACATTTGAAGATCTTGAAAGAGAGGTAGTTGCTGAAGAGGAGATAAGAGCTCAACTTGAAGAAATAGAAAGACTCCAAATTGAAGTAGAAGAAAGAGTAGCAACAGAAGCAACCTTAGAAAGACTGAGGATAGAAACATGAATAAAATGGGTGATCATGAGCATAAGGAACGTAGGCCTAATGTACCATAGGGAAGAAATATTGGTCTAATTTCTCTTCCACAACCACTTCATGAACTCCTAAGAGGCTCAAGAAATAACTTCCCAAAATTCAAAGGGGATGGTTCTTAGCTCCAAGAAGAACATGTAGCAGCATTCATCACTACTTGTGGAGTGTTGGGAGTTGAAGATGAAGATGTTTCAGTTCGGATCTTTGTGGATTCACTCCAAGAAAAGGCTGCTGAATGGTTCTACATGTTGCCCCAAAGATCTGTCACATGCTGGGAAGATATAAGAAGTGCATTTGAACATAGGTTCAAGAGCACAAAACATTGTCAGGATCTGCTAGTCTAATTGGTTTAGAGGAAGAAGGAGACCTCTAAATCAATGAGATATTTTGTAGCAAGGTATAATAGGTTGACAAGAAGGATCCCAGAAGATGTGGTACCCGCTAAAAACAACTTGAAAAGGTTTTCCATCACTGCTTCACCACCAGAAGTTGGTTTCTTCCTCAGAAGAGCCCAACCAAGAACATTGAGGGAGGTTTAATAATTTTTAGTTGAGAATGATGATGATCTAATTCTTTCTGGCAAAGTGAACAGACCAAATGGGAAGCAAAAAGGTCAGAGTTCAAAACTAGTCACAACTGATCCAATGTTCCAAAAAATGGCAAATGACCTAGTTGCTTTGAAGAAGTAGCTATGAAAAATCACAATGAGGAATTCTCCAAGGAGAAAAAATCCTCTTGATAGAACAAGAATTGCTCCACCTCCTCATAGGATTTCTCTTGAAGCACCACCATTCAATGCCATCTGTGACACTAGGGAATCAGAAGAAGGAACAAACATTGAGGAAATTAAAGAAGAAATCATGGATGACTACAAAAACTATCTTGAAATTAAAGAGGGTTGCATGCATAATGGCCTGATTGAATACGTTGATGATGAGGAGGAAGGTGATGAAGGAGCTCCAAGTTTTTCATGTACTTATTTAACTCATACATAGTCCAAGAATGGTCTTTCAGTCTCAACAGTTGCAACTAAGAGTAGGAAGAACAAATAAGATAGCTCTTCAAAGCCTCAACTAAACAAGATCATCAGCAGGGGATCACCATTACCACCTTCCATGGAATCAGCTAGAGAGAAATTAGATTCACCTGTTGTCAAGGATCACACTATTGTGCCAAGTAAATTATCTGATTCTTCTCCCAACTCAAAAGTTGTTAAGAGCAATTCTCTTCTAAATAATGATTCTGTAAGAACATCTAAATTTCAATTAAGGGCTACACCCTCACCTCCTTCCAAGACAATTGATACATTTGAAAAGGAGAACACAACACCAAAAGTAACAAAACCACTGCCATTTAAGTCATCATGCATTGCTAGAACCTCTTCCTCATCTACCATAAATCCATTTGACTTTGTGGAGCATGCAAACAAAACCAAATTTCATCTCTCTGAGATTAAATACCTACAAACACATACTACCCAACTTGATAGATTCATCAAGGAAGTTCATGGTAGTAACCCTTTTTCTTCAAGGCCAATCTCTAAAGGCCTATTACCTACACCATCCATACCATCTTCCCAAAACATGTTAGCCCTCAGTGCCTCCACCGCCAATAGAGTTGAGCCTTTTTACGTCTCACTTCTCATCAAAGGTTTCCAGCTGAATAATTGCATTATATATTTTGGAGCCTTAGATAATGAGATGCTAGCAAAATTTAAAAATTCTCTTGGCCTCAGTTTGACCCGGGTAAATGGCACATGCTACTCAATAGAATCCAAACAAGTTCCATTGGTGAGAAGGATTAAGGATGATCATGTTACACTAGCTAACTACCTAGAAAAGAAGATACTCCTAACCATCTTGGTGACAGATATCCCAAGCTATTTTGGTATGCTGTTGAGCAGAATTTTTTGTAGAGATCTAGGTGGAGAAATAAAAATGGAATGGTCATCTGCAACTATCCCAGTTAAAGGAGAGATGAAGAAGTTGTTTCCAGTCAATAAAATGAAATTCACAATAAGGAAATCTGATGATCCAAGAGCTAACATCCTCTTTCAAGATTGTGGGCTAGGAAACTACTTCCTCACATCACCAAAGGAAGAGACATTTCCACTCCTCATGGAGAAAGAAGAAGATCAGATTTGGACAATGGAGTTTGATGGCAGTCATTCCTGAGTAGGTTCTGGAGCTCATGTAGTATTATACTCTCCCTCTAATGAGGTTTATCCTTTTGCCTACAAGATACAATTTGAAAATATAAAACAATACGACAAAGTAAGAAGCATTTCTCTTAGGCATGAATGCAGTGGAGGACATGGGAATCAAGAAGCTAAGATGCAAAGGTTATGTTGAGATTATGGTGAAGCAGGTCCGCAAACGATATCAGGTGAAAAATCCAAGGCTCAAGCACTATAGAAATAGAGTGTGGGACTCCATTGAATTCTTTGATGCATTATCCATTGAAGCTATCCCTAGGGAAAAGAATCAAAAGGTTGATTCTCTAGCAGTGTGAGATTCCTTAGTGACACCTCATCCTTCTTTTGGAAAGGATAAAGTGACCATTGAGATCATGTTTAGACCCAACTTACGAGACAATGCAAATCAATGGCAAGTCTTTAATGATGATAATCAAATCCTAGCCTTCTTAGAACAAAGGGATAACTTGAATAATATGTTCTTTGAAGGAAGAGAAAACCCACACCGTGAATCAATACCCAAAGAAGAGAAGGAAGGAATTGAGGGAATTGATGAATAGGGAATAATCAAACTGAAAGGAAACAAAATCCCCAAAGGCCTAGTTTCTTTGGAAGACCTCTTTGACAAGCATGAGAGGTTCATCCAAGAGAAAGAAAAAAAATCTTCTCGGTGTCCATCTGATTTTGATCAAGAAAACATTGGAACTTCAGAGAATCCAAGGATGGTTAACATTGCTAAATGCTACTCACTAGAAGAGAAGAGAAGGTTTGTTACTCTATTAAAAAAGTACTCAAATGTCCTGGCCTATTCCTATGATGAACTCAAATCCTTTCATCCAAAGGAAATGCATCACTCCATTCCTTTAAAGCAAGGAGATAATCCCTTCAGGAAAAAACAAAGGCCCTACAATCCAAAGATTGCTGATGTTATCAAAGAAGAGGTGACAAAGATGCTCAATGCTATACTAATTTTCCCAATCCACCATTCAACATGGGTGGCTAACATTGTACTAGTAAGGAAGAAGAATGGGGAAATAAGGATTTGTGTAGACTTCCAAAATATGAATCAAGAATCTCTCAAGGACAAATACCCTCTTCCGATCACGGATCATATTTTACAAGTAGTCATAGGATCTGAGATGATCTCTTTTCTTGATGGATTCTCAGGGTACAACCAAATCAAGGTGGCAGAAGAGGATTGCAACAAAACAGTCTTCACAACACCTTGGGGCACTTTTTCCTACAACAGAATGCCTTTTGGCTTGATCAATACTGGAGCCACTTTCCAAAGAGCAATGGACTTGGCCTTTAAAGATCTGAAACACTACATTGTCATTTACCTTGATGACCTCACGGTTTTTTCAAAGAGGAGGGGAGATCATATCAGTCATTTGGAGCAAGTCCTTGCAAGGTGTAGGAAACATGGCATTTCTCTAAATCCAAAGAAGTGCATTTTTGGATTCACAGAAGGTAAGTTTCTAGGAAACATTGTGAACAAACATGGAGCATGCATTGATCCTGAGAGGGTCAGAGCTATCCAAGCACTAGCCTTACCAACTAGCAAGAAAGGATTTCATTCATTATTTTGAAACGTAAACTTCCTTTATCATTTTGTGCCTGAGTTTTCTAAACTGACAAAGCATATAACTTCAATGATGAAGCCTCAAACAATTTTTAAGTGGAATAAGGAAGGAAAAACAACATTTGAGGATATCAAGAAAGCCATTGCCAAAGCTCCAACTCTTTTATCTCCATATTTCAACAAAAAGTTCATCATGTATTACTATGCATCAAAACATACACTCTTTATTGTCCTTGTTCATAAAAATGATGAAGGTTTGGAAGCACCCATTTCTTTCATGAGCTGTACTTTGAAAAATAATGAGCTAAAGTATAGCCAATTGGAGAAACATGCCTACATAGTGGTCAAAGCTATTAAAAGTTTCATATTCTATATTCTCAATTCCCATACAGTGGTGATGGTCCCTAGAAGTACGATAAACTCCATTTTGACTCAACAGGATCTTGGGGCTAAGAGAGGAAGCTAGATTGCAAAGACCCAAGAGTATGACCTGGAGATTAGACCCTCTAATCTGGTAAGAGGAAATGGTTTGTGCAAGAAGATTACTGAATATGAAGCTCTCAAAGTTCAGCAGGGAGAAAAATATGGTGTTTTCTCAACCTATTCAGGAGATAGTCCACATGCGCTCTTTGCCACATGTGCTCTTTGTCACCACTACTGATGAGTGGTATGTTGACATTGATTACTACCTCATGTATGGAGAATTCCTGCCCCATATTGATTACAAAAAAATAAGGACACACAAGATAAAGTCATCCAAGTTTGTGATCTATAATCATGCACTTTACAAGAGAGGCCTAGATGGTTGTTTCCTTAGGTGTGGAGATAAGGAGCAACAAGAAAAGTTACTCAGGGCATATCATGATCAAGCTTGTGGTGGACATTTCTTAGCAATGGTCACCACACATAAGATCCTCAGAGGGAGATATTATTGGCCCTCCATCTTTGTAGACACTCAGGATTGGATTTCCAAATGCAAATCATGTCAACATTTTTTTGGAAAGCCACAACTAGCTGCACTACCACTCAAGCCTGTGGTAATTGAAGAACAATTTTAGCAATAGGGGATAGATTTTATTGGTGTTCTGAATCCTCATTCTAGTGTAGGACATACTTATGTACTCACTGTAACTGATTACTTCACTAAATGGGTGGAATCCATCCCAACCAAGAAAGCCAACTCTAAAACAGTCTGCAACTTCATCAAGAAGAATATCATTGTTTGATTTAGAATACCATAGAAAATTGTTGTAGACAATGCCACCTATTTCTCTTCTAAGGAGATCACAAGGTTTTGTTATGGCTTTAGAATCTCCCTATCTCACTCTTCTGACTACTACCCATAGGGAAATGGGCAAGTTGAGTCAAGAAATGAGAACATTGTGACCATTGTTCGTAAGCTAGCAGATGAGAATCAAAGGAACTGGCACAAGAAGTTATATGATGCATTGTGGGCTGAAAGGATCAATTATAAGAAGGAAATAGGTATTTCACCTTTCCAAATGTTGTATGGAATTGAGGAAGAGATTCCCCTCACAATTGAGATGTCAGCTCTCAAGTTGCTATAAGAAATAGAAGATGGTTAATACAAAGACTCCATTGACAAGAGGATCCTCTTCCCAGAGAAGCTGGAAGAAAGAAAATGACAAGTGGTGGATAAAATTAAAGAACACCAATTGAAAGTGAAGAAGATATTTGACAAGAGGGAAAAGGTAAGATAATTCAAGGTTGGATATTTTTTTCTGCTCTAGAACAAGAGAAGAGAACCAAAGGGTAGCCATGAAAATTTTGATTCATTATGGCTTGGCCCATTCCAAATTCATGGAACTTGTGGTCAGAATGTTTTTCTCCTCACGTACTTGGATGGAATGCCATTGGAATTGCCTCAAAGTGGGTAATACTTGAAATTGTTTCATCAATGAGAGCGGGTTTTCCCCTGTCTTGTACCATAGGTGATTTTCGTAGGTGTGTTTTTCCCTTTTCTATTGTGTGGTTTTAGTTTAGTTTTGTTTGGTTTGTTGCGTGTTTCCTCCTTCTTCCATTCTTTCTTGGAATTGTACATGACTCTGCATGGCTCAATGGATAAGGCACTAGTTAACGTAATATCTTCCTCATGTTGTGCCCTAGCCATGCCTAGTTCATGTCATGTCCCCAAGCTATAGCTAGTTGTTGTTTCCTAAAAACTGCTCTACGTTTCCATAGCCAAATTCAAATTTTTTGAGCTCATGCCCTTCATTGGTGTTTAATCCAAGTTAGAGATTTAAGAAATTAGTAAAATTTGTGCCCTAGTGCTGTTTAAATATCTATTTTTCTCGTTTTGAGAAATTCTCCATCTCCTAGTTTGTGCACGAGATATCCTCTTTACAATCTCCTTTGTGATCAAAATTGTTTGCTTATTCTATGGCTTGCATCATCAAATCATTGTTTTTCCTCCATGCCTCTGGTTCGTGAAGGAAATTGAAAAATTGGTCTCAAAATGACAAAGTTCTCTTCCTCTATGTATTTATCCCGTAGTCGGGATGATGGGTGTCTTTTCCCCATCAAAATTTGGACCCAATGAATGCAGGTACATGGTCAGATCCTATTGGATGGGGAGGAACATGATTTTTGGTGAACTTAACAATTTTGGTCACTTTTGGCAAAAAACAGTAAATTTGCCCCGTAGACCCAAAAACTAGAATTGCCATTGAAAATTCTAACCTCAGCGGACGGCTCCATGTGTCATAATGGTGTAACTCTAGGGTGGGGCAGAAAGGGTCAATTACCAAATTAGTGCCATATCGCCACATGGTTGGAGTCATTAGAGAGGCAAATCACGCCGTTGAAAATTCAAAGTAGATGAGTGGGCCATTCGGGGGATTTGATATTTTGAGCCTCTTTTTTAAAAAGGTAAAAAATTAAAAAGTAACCTATAGCCCTAATCAGGCTATCAGGGAAAAATCCAAATCTTGAGCCCGTAGGGAAAAAGTCAAAGGTGAAGTGCATCATTGAAAAGTCAAATCAAAGTAGCAGGCCAACGGAGGAAATTGAGTTTTTGAGCCTTTATACAAAAAAGGTTAAAATGCTGAGAAAAGGGCCACGGTGCCATTTCCAATCAGAAGGTGCCACATGTCCTGGTCAAATTGGAGCAGCGGGCCAGGGGAGGAAATTGAGTTTTTGAACCTTTTTCCAAAAAAGGTTAAAATGTTGAGAAAAGGGCCGCAACCCCATTTCCAATCATAGGGTGCCAAGTGTTTAAGTTGAAAATTCAAAGTGGGGGTGTGGGCCAATTTGTTCCAAATTTCCAAATCTCTAAAAAATCACAAAATGCAAAGGTCTTCCCGTGTAACCACTCCAATCCCTTCCTGCCACATGGACAACCCAATTTCAGAGTAAGAGGAGCAAATCAAACGGTCTGTATTCAAACTGGCAAATCAAATGTAGCATTCACGTTGTAAGATTTTGTTTTTAGCCCGCCATGAGCATTTTCTTCACAATGGAGGAATTTGAAAAGGCGTTGAGGATTTGCGAAGATGTAATGGTTTCTTGCGAGGAATATAATGGCTTCTCGACGTCATTCTAAGGGTTGGTGATTGATTTTTAAAAAACAAGAGTGCTTTGTACCTAGAAAAGACAGAAAAATCCATTCTTCTTATATTTTCTCTTCTTCCTTGGATTTCTTCCATTCTTAAGCTATGTATAAACTCTACTTGAGCTTCAATAATAAAAGAAGGAAATTTTTCCTCTTTGATTGAGGACTTAATTGGTACTTTGTGACCAATGAGTTTCATTCAATCTTGTAGCTTCTCTCGTGGATTTTTTTTCTTCTGACTATAAATGCATGTGAATAAAATTTCTAATTAATGTGTGTGGGCATCTGATATTCTCCTTGTAACATTATTTTCTCCTATCTCCATTATAACTCCCTTTCCCCTTCTCAGACAAAGTTTTTCTCTAGTGAGAAATTGCTAGCTTTGCCACAGGGTCAGTGGAGTGCCCCTGTTGGATCTCTGGTCGAAAGGCCACTATTGAAATCCAATTTTTCATGCATGCACATACAAAAGGTATACTGTTCAAGTAGAGGGACTTAGATTCCCATAGCGTTGGCTTGAAATCCACAAATTTATCCATAAAACATTTTTTCTCACTAACAGAACCCAAGTTTGGTCCAATGTAATTCAACAAGAAGGGATATTGTAAGGGATGAGTTCTAAAGTTTCTACATGCAAGGCTACAAACATTTAAATCTAGAGATTAGCTTTATGCTATCAACCAAGATATAACACATAACAATATAACATGAAGAGTTCAAAAGAGTCTTAAGAGTAACCACCAAGTAGAGAAATAACAGGGAGAATTCCGTGAGTATGAGAATGACCACATAGTTTCCCAAGGAATACAACATAGTAAAGTAACGAAATTTAAGGTTTCCACCAAGGTTAAATTATGCTTTCATAGTTTGTTGTTTAGACAAGGCTAGCAGAATCAACCAATGCCAAAGTTTTGTATGAGATACATGTTTACTCAAGGTCCCACAATTTGAGGTCATCCAAGATGAGGTTAATCAACAAGGAAGGAAACCTAAATCAGCAACACATTTACAATCAAGGAACTATTCAAAAGAAGCACTTCCATAACTCGAGAGGGTACAATTAAATTTTCATGGTAATACTAAGAAAATTCATGACCACAAGGTTTCCTATAGTCTGATTTTTTTTACACTCTTATTTTAAGAATCGAACACACCACACCAACCAAATCTAGAGACGTCAAACATTTAGTAAACAACTCCACTAGCAGCTAACATAACAATGCAAGAAGCACCATACACTATAACACAATGGGATTTATTTATCTTATTTCCTGCTCAAGCTTAGAATAACCATAAAGAGAGCACAAGAAACACCAAGGAGCACTCAAGATAGCTAGGGAGAAGAATAAGTAATGAAGGGGTCCAACTACAATCCAAGGTGCATCGTGACAAAAGTGAATGTCATCATCTTCCACTTTCCATCCTAATGGAAAAGGGGCAACAATAACAAGGTGACAAAAGAAAATATGAATAAAAGAAGACTTCCCAAAGTTATTTTATATCCTTAACATATGTTTCCTTAATATTACAATAACTTAGGTCTCCAAGGACAAGATAACATGCAAGGAGGTTGCTTCTTAAACAAGAGGTAAGTCTTAATCCAAAAAGACCTATTATCTCTTGAAAGTGAACCCTGTAGAGAGATGGCTGCAGGTTTTCTAAGCTTGCACAAATGATCTCTCTCTCTTTTGTAGATACAATGGAAACACCTCATGTCTATGGGTATACCTGTTTTGAGGTGAGTCTCCGGTATCAAGGCCGGTTCCTTGTTGGTGTATACTAAACTACTTTCTGGGAGTTTTAGGGTAAAAGATGACTGTAATAATAATTAAAACTAAGGTGATACACCAAATTTGTATGAGGGATTTAACTGAGTGTATGCACAACCGATATGTGAAGGATTCTTGTTGCATGAACCAATAGTTTTCTACAGAGTATCTAAGGGGAAAACACTTGATTGTACTGAGGGAGAATCATAACAGTACTAATAAGTTAACATGCACATTAAATTTAAGCAGAAAGGATTGAAACTTACAGCAAGGTAAGGTGGTTAATCATGGAATTTGAATTCACAAGATTAATATAACATACACAAGACTACAAGGTAACTTGGAAAGGTAGAAAACACTTCACACTCAGAGGGAAAAACTGGAAAAATCTGCTTCAGTACTCATATATCCAAAAGTCCTCCAGTAAGTTCTTCTTGTGCTTTGCCAAGGCAGACAATATATAGCAAAAATAAAATTCACCCCTTCCTAAAAATAGCCTAAGGTTGTACTCGCCCATGCATCCTAATTTTATCCTTTATTTAATAATAAATAAAAAGATAAAATAATACAAACTAGTACAAGAGGCATTAATAGCCTTTGATTACATCTCAATCAACTGAAGTTGACTGATCTATTTTTAAGAAAGAGAAGAGTGAATAATTTTCTAATAATAACATTGCTTGCTAGGCAAGTCTTCTTCCTTTGAACATGCAAATTCCTATTCTTCTCTATTCTGTCCTGTTGTGAAGGCATGCAAAAATATAACACCCTATATGTGAGAAAAATATTCCAAATATTTGCAATAATACTCATCCACATATTAATCTAGCTAGGACCACCCTTTCCTCTGATGCTGACACTCATTATGTTTGCTAGTGATCACATAGATAACATTCAGCAAGTCTACTTCAACCTCCTTGGTGTGGAAACCACCTTCTCATTACTAGGTTTGGCCACCTTGTGGACTTTATCACATATAAAAAGGGGCAACCATCTTGATTAATAATCATGCTATATATATCCACCACCTTTTGATTAGTTATACATATGTATATATGTGTCGGCCTTTGCATAGTTGGTAGGATGTAGTTTGGAATTCACCTTTTAGTGATCCTTGTGGATGGTACA
>JAHRHJ020000094.1:0-104798 GCA_019776745.2 Taxus chinensis
CTGATTGTTACATGCAATTGTCTAGTATAAACACTAGAGGTTTGTGAAGAGGGGAAATAATTTCTTCATCCAGGTTTCAAATGACAGTTCAAAACGAAAGCTAACTTTCTAGGTTTAATAGCTTTCTACTGCTATAAACCAGTGTAACAAGGCTCCTATAAGAGCTTCAAAAGGATGTCATATGTTCATTTTGGGTCAAACCAAAGGTCAAGGTGACTCCTCGTATACCAAGGTACACGAATGAAACTTCACATCTCATTTTACGAGTTCCGAAGGGTACTTAGTGAGTCTCCTAAAAATTGCAAAATTTAACTATTTAAAACAAGGAGAAGGTCAACTTTATCAATGGGGTGTCAAATTTTTCTGGTCGATAAAATGATATTCGAGTGATTAAGAAGGGTAAGAATTTTCTAAATCATCTCGAAGTGAGGGTGATAGTTCATGTTTTAAAGTAGGCGAGTGATAATGACGTCGTGAGTTACGACATGAAAATTTATTGTTTTGCAATGAGTTGAAGGAACATTTAACTGTATTAAAAATCCCATAATTTTAAAATTCTATTTAGTTGCAAAAGAGAACTAAAACATGAGAATTATGAGAGGTAAGGGAAGAAGAACCATGCCTGGAAAATGATGAGTGAAATGGTACAAGGGGCTCCAAGTGGTTTACACTCGCGATCCATCGAGACCACCATTGTTGCCATATGATGCCAGGTAGTCACGTACAAACGAAGCCATTCGTTGTGCGGCCATGTCTCATCAAAAAGAACCATTTTTTGTTTTCAAGAAGTCGTCCCGATCCTAGAGACTGCATTTTCTATGTCAACATATCACACGCCTTTTCAAATAAATCTATTTTTCTCCATATGAATACTCTGAGGAACGGCTTTCAAATACAATGCATATGAAGCATTAATTAATGGTTCTAACATAACAGTCTAGAAGCTTGCACTTGGAAGAGGTGATGAGGTAATAATTACTTGGCGTGATTCTACAAGAGGCACTCATGCCATCAAAGTATTTACAACCCTTATGTACTGAACCTGTATGGCTGAAAGCTAATTAAACCAAAAATGAAGCTTACAAGGTCAGAGTATCTCTTGAGGCATTTCCAAATAGTTCACATGCCTTGAATACACATCTTTTGAGGCATCATCTGCCAACCACAGATCACAAAGGCCTTTTTAACATACCCATTTTTTTGCATATCCTGCTATCATTACAGTCCCTGGAACTACATTTCTTCCATGCATTTAGTTGAACAGTTCGAATGCTTCCACGTTTTACATATGTATCTACTAGGGCACTTGCGACTGCAACATCTAACAAAGTTCCTTAGCCTTTTTTTTTTATGGGAGCCCACGCAGGTCTAGGCACGGCTAGGAGGATGCTAGCAATGTTACAAACTAAATAGACAGAAATCTGTCTCCATTTTTCTTTAATGAGTGTCCATACTCTGTCCCCAAAGCACATTTACGACTACAACAATTATCGAAGAACCTCTCTCTAATGTGCTTTGATTTGCCCACGCAGGTGTGTGGCGTGGCCTGGGAGGATGTTGAAAATGGTTGTGGGGTCTGGCTTAACATGTATCAAATGCATTTTCTTGAAAGCTTCCAAGGCCTCTTCAACAGTACTCATTCTGAGTAGATCCCTGCCATTATTACCCCCAAACCAGCCGCCCCATGCCCAAAACTAATGCATTCCAAAAGCCAAAAAGACAAAACCCTAACTGTGATTTTTTGACTTTTTTGCCTTCTTCCACTTTTCGCGAGCTAAACTACCCAACATTCACGGGCATTTTGATTTTGTTTTTAATTCCTTTTAAATTTATATATATATATATATATATATATAATCTAAAAACGTCATAAAACCCTAAAATGAAGTCGATAAATAAATAAAATATAACTTAAACTCAATCCATTACCAGAGATAAAATTTCGACACAAAAGTGACTGATCCAAGTCAGTGATATGAGTTATAATAGTATTATAAACATTATTTTAATGATTTTACGGCTGAATAATGATAATAATTATTAATCCTATTAATGGCGATGAATAGGTAACTCAACGAACCGAGAACCAAATTTTCCTTTAACTGGATAGTCATCCATGGCACTACAAGGTCCACAGTTGGGGTGTCGACAATGACCTGGAAGGTAAGAAAGAAAGGGAAGTTACAAAACCTTCACTACAACAAGGACAAAGTTGACAATGGTCAACAAGAGCATGCACACAACCCTCCCTTGCTTAGCAGCAGGGTCATCATGTTATGAACAGGGGGAACATCTGACAGGGCATTACATTCTCCTCCCCTTAAGAAAGAATCATCCTCAATGCGACATGTAATGAAGAAATAAAAATAGTTGCAACAAGGAACAAATATGGTGAAGACACGCTCTAAGGTTAAGATTTTAAACACAAAAGCATGGTCACGGGGTGGCCCTAGGAACATTTGGTAGAAATTTTAAATTTTAAGGTTCTATGAAGATTGGCAGTTCTCTCTTATTCGTTATTTCATTAATCTCTTTCCATTAACATTATTCTTAATTCAAGTCCTTTAAAATTTCATTTTTATCAAATTTTAGTTTATTCATTCCTAATGGGTTCCCATCATGAACTACAGTCACAACACCCTACCAGGGTCATACACAACACTAAAATTTCACAAGCATACTTTACATACGACTGTACCACAACACAAGGGTTTTACCAAACCATGAAATGACAACGAGTAGACCACATAACAATTAATTTCCAAGAATTACGTCCTAGACATAGATCTAGTACACGCATATGAGTAACAAACAAAATCAACACGTTGATACATATACAACGGGTATCACCTGACCCAAAACAATCCATGACTACACCAACATAGTGCCAAGACAATATCTAATAGTCCATACCAACTAGGAGGAGATTCAAACCTCAAACATAACCAAGTGTCAAAATGACTCACAAGGGTACACAACTCACTATACCAACTCCACACATCTCAAAATATCAAGAACTCCATATGTCTCATGTAGCATCATAAAACAACTCCATATACCCTCCAAAGCATCACCAAATAATCTCCATATACCTCCCAAGAGAAAGAATCATAGTGCAAAAATGAGGTCGGGTCACTTAACCATACAACCCCATCAAGAATATGAGGTCACTCAACCATAGACTGTCATAAAGAATAACAAGTCACTTAACCATAGAGTCCCATCTCTTTTCTCCTTTTAATGAAGCCAGGTCACCTTATTGCCTTGGACACATAGATCCCCATCACCCCCAACCCAAGTGACATAATAACTCGTGGTTCAACAACCCACTAGTTATCTGTAACTCCTTGGGGCATACCCCCATACAACGAAGCGGGTCCATAGGTTCAACCACTCCATGGTTAATCCCATGACCCTAACCCAACACATTACGACATTAGAACCAACATAACAATCCATTCAAATGCCAAGTGGAAAAATCAAAAGCCTTGGGCTAGGCTACAAAACTTGTAAATATGAAAAGAAAAAGTTTTAAAACCAAGAATAAAAAACAAATGGGTAATTAGCCTTGGTTAGCACAAAATCCAAATTTTAATGCAACAATCAAATAAATGCCCAAAATATAAGAACATGTCAATCAAGAAAAATGGCTGGTTCTAGCTAAAAATAATAATGATCAATTTACGAATAAAAAACGTATTGAGAAAATAGCACATTACAATCACTATGTGGCCTCATACCACCACTAAAGGGGTACTCATCAAGTTGTTGGCACTCAGACATCAAGCCTCATCTTGTGAAAATATACATATAACTAGATATGAGTATATCAAATAATGTATCTGTCATCATCTCTACCTGAATCATAACTCCAAACTCCCACAAGGATCAACATAGTCAAAATCACATAGGATTATTCAATGAACAATCCAATAGGAAAGAGCAGGGGACACAAGGTTGCATAATTTGAGCCTAAGGTGGTGCACACCCATAATATACTGAGCAAGCTCGAAGTATACTAAACAGATAAAAGTGGTTTTTTAGTCTATATAAGACTCCACTTTCTCACTTGCACTCAACTCAAGATTATGACAACCTGGTCCACGCCTCCTCTCTCCACACATACACTCTTGATAATTTATCCCCTTAGGGTCATCTAGTGTAAGGTCCACAACATACACATAACTACATCACAAACACAATGGTAATTCACACACAACAACCATAACGTCTTGCGCATGGTATAAATATACAGGGTACAACACAATCATTACCTTCACGGGTTACGATACATCACATTACCACATCCTGCACCCAAAGTGCAATCACTGTACACTAGGGATTATACTCACGATATACCCCTAAATCATGACATGAACCATCACATATTACATGAATTATACGTATGAGGAAAATAATGTCTAACATTACGACATATCATCCCTTTGCGATACAACACAGTGATACACAAGACTCATAACAACACGGTAATGACATCACAATATGATTCAATTCACTCTACACCAATTTTTTCATGCAATACATCAATACATCTTCACATCACATAAGGTCAAAATGTTCCAACACTCTGCAATTCACAATATCATTCCATTCACACAAAACAAGGTGGTACATCACACACGGATTCCTCATTGGATCCACGAAAAGGAGAGTCAATACTCTCATCACAAGCAGTAATTCACACGTGAATTCTTCATAGAATCCACATGAAGGAGAGGGAATACTCCCATCCCCATCACATCAACAGGATAACAAATGCACACTAAGTGACATACACATCATGTGTGTTCACATTATCACAATTACGACATAGATCACATCACTCTTAAAACACATTACTCTTCCAATATTTATCACCATCATGAAACACCATCACCATCATGCAAAATCATCACAACTCCAATCCATCCCAGAGGTTCGAGAGCATGAACCTCTGCTCTGATACCATATGTAGTGCCCTCATTTTACGCACCCAAAAACAACAGTAAAAATACCAGGATAATTTTTTATTTTTTATTTTGACTTACATTGTGCACTACACATGACACGACACAGGCTCCAAGTATAGAAAACTTGACTCACAAATGACAAACACATAAGTCATTGAATCACACAGACCCATGAAAATACATAGGCATGTCAATGCCACACTTTTACAATGAACGAATACTAGCAATGACCTAACCACAAGAAACGTGACTTCAAGAATGGTGAACCCACAACACATCATTACTTTAAATGCATTTTAGTTACGATTAGCATTCCCAATAACATTGTTATGTAAGCATAATTTTCTCCCTTTTTCCATCTACAAAATCTTAAGTTCATTCCATTTTTTTAATTTATAGTTCAACCAATTTAGGTTGGCTTCCTTTATGCATCACAGAAATTTCCATAACTTACTGGCTTATTTGGCACAATTCAAATCACATATACAGTACTTAATTATCTTGTTCTTATGTTAAGAATGTGCTTCTCAAACATTTATTTAATGTTTAAAATTTACCCTTGCTACACAAGTGAATCTAACGTGATGTCAAGGTGAAATCTTGGTATTAAGGAAGACATAGATTCGAGATAGCTTTTTCCCCAAGAACATCCATCGATCATGGAATAGTTATTTCGCTACCATAGTTGTTAAAGTTCAATAACTTATGGACTTCCATTTATATTTATATATCTTTTGTTTTCTCGAAGTTTGGTCACACCAAGGTAATTTATATTATTTACAACGCATGAAAATGTTTAATTAAGTTATAAAGACTCCAAGAGTGACCTTAATCCTAATCTCCAATCTCGTTTTCATCATATATGATATGCTCTTACATCGCACTATGGTCTCATTATTAGCATTGTTTTGTAATCAGGAGTTACAAAAGTATTTGACTAACATCTTGAAGGGGTACATGATCGGAAGAATTGTAAACTATACATGAACCACAAGTGACACCTCCTAATCAACTGAGGTTTGGTTTATTCCAATATGCACTTAATGATGCATGCCTTAACTATATAAGAGTTTAAGGCAGGTGGACATATTTATACTAAATCACATTCAAGAAAATACCAAGATGTTATTTTGATAGAAACCAAGGTAGCACTGCTTAATTTTTCCTTCGAACAAGGACTCATAAGGTGACTGCTAAGGTGGTCTTCAACACTCAACCTAGTGTCGGACCTGAAGAGAGGGCATTCTTCTCATGATTACCAAAACTAGAAGGAAACTGCATACTCTGGATAAATGTTGGACCATGTCATTCCTAAAATATGGGTTCACGACAATGTCGCTAGACATAATGACTATGACGGTAAACTCCAACTAGGGGTTTTATTTACCTAACCTAGGAGGTCTCATCGAGTGCAAAGTTTAAGGTCGTTCTACGGTTTTAAATTTCTTATATGGTAAAAAGGGATCACACATGCAGGCAAGCTATGCACGAGTATTTTATTAGGGTTGAGTGTTTCCATTAAAAAAAACTCTTTATTATGTTTGCAAGGTAAGAAGATAACCCAATAATTAATTTAATCGTTTATTGAATACTGAGAAGTTACTACAATATATTAACTTAAATTTCATTTACTATATATAAATCAAACCCTTTTTGCCATACACAACTAAGAATCAAATTGAACCGGTGATTAGATGCACATTTCCTAAGATATCCCTAAAACTAGCATCTCCTACATATTAACAAATTTCAATTATAATTTTTCTCTAACAAGAGACTACATTAGAAATTTATTCATTTTACAATGACCTGTAAAAATTACAATAATAATAATTAAATTACACATCGCCTTTTTCATCGTCATTCTTCCATCCTGCAAAACCCACGTGAGCATGATATCAGCGATAAATTGCTGGCATGGCATCCACCCTAATCAATCATAATTATCATTTTTCAGTTTCCCATTTACATAAGATAAAAATTACAATTTGCAATCGAAACAAAAAGGTTTAGAGACATGTATTCATTACATTTCATTTTGCTTCTTTTTGTAACCCAGGAGAGAGAAAGAGAAGGGTAGAGAGAGAAAACACCGTTTGGTCAAAAGTTATAATACACACAACAAGTTTCATTATAGTGTTTTAAATAGTTATTTACATGTGTTAAACGTTTTCAGGGTGATTTGGCAACCCTACGAGGTCCCGTAGCTTTCTATTCTTACATTTTCTCACTAGCTACAAAACATTCAAAATGGGCTCGGAGGCTAAGAAACTGCTTCCAAAGGTTATCTTTTGATGAGCATGCACACCACGATTAACTTTCTATGTGTCCCCAGATATACCAAGAGTTCATAGCAACTGACAGAATTGAAAAAGAGTGCACGGTTTGCGTTTGGCGGCTAGTTTTCCGGGGCCACTGGTCGTAGTTCACCCAGTTGTAAAATGACAAAAGTTAGCTCGAGGGCCCAAAAAACCGCGTCCAAAACGAATGTTCGATGGAGGAGCACGCAACGAGACATCTCCTACTAGTTCCCCTATATAAAGAGAATTCATCAGAGTCGACGGGACTGAGAACTAGAGAACCATTTTTAAACGGCAACAAGTTTTCTGGAGTGACAAGACGAAATTGGACCAGTTTGACCTCGTCAAACTACAACCGGAGGCCTACAAAATGGCTTCGCCAAACTATCCCAAAAATTTCTCTTTCCTATACTGAATGTTCCATGCAATTGTCTAGTATAAACACTAGAGGTTTGCGAAGACGGGAAGTAATTTCTCCATCCAGGTTTCAAATGACAGTTCAAAATGAAAGCCAACTTTCTAGATTTAACAACTTTCTACTGCTGTAAACCAGTGTAACAGGGCTCCTATAAGAGCGTCAAAAGGATGTCATATGTTCGTTTCAGGTCAAACCAAAGGTCAAGGTGACTCCTCGTATACCAAGGTACATGAATGAAACTTCACATCTCGTTTCCAGAGTTACGAAGGGTACTTAGTGAGTCTCCGAAAATTTACAAAATTTAACTATTTAAAACAAGGAGAAGGTCAACTTTATCAATGGGAAGTCAAATTCGTCTGGTTGATAAAACGATATTGGAGGCGATCAAGAAGCGTAAGAGTTTTCTAAATCATCTCAAAGTGAGGGTGATAGTTCATGGTTTAAAGTAAATGAGTTATAATGACTTCGTGAGTTACGACATGACAATTTATTGTTTTGCAACGAGTTGAAGGAACATTTAACTGTATTAAAAATCCCATAAATTTAAAATTCTATTTAGTTGCAAAAGAGAACTAAAACATGAGAATTATGAGAGGTAAGGGAAGAAGAACCATGCCTGGAAATGATGAGTGAAACGGTACAAGGGGCTCCAAGCGGTTTACACTCGCGATCCGTTGAGACCACCATTGTTGCCATTTGATGCCAGGTAGTCACGTGCAAACCAAGCCATTCGTTGTGCACCCATGTCTCATCGAAAAGAACCATTTTGTGTTTTCAAGAAGTCATCCTGATCCCAGAGACCACATTTTCTATGTCAACAGATCACACGCCTTTTCAACAAAATCCATTTTTGTGCATACGAATACTCTGAGGAATGGCTTTCAAATACAATGCATAGGAAGCATTAATTAATGGTTCTAACAGAATAGTCCAGAAGCTTGCACTTGGAAGAGGTGAGGCAATAATTCTTGGCATGATTCTACAAGAGGCACTCATGCCATCGAAGTATTTACAACCCTCATGCACTGAACCTGCATGGCTGAAAGCTAATTAAACCAAAATGAAGCTTACAAGGTCAGGGTATGTTCCATAAAACCACATTTTCTAAGGCATATTCTGGCATTCCAAACAACATCACAGGCCTTTTTAACAGACCCATTTTTTTGCATATCCTGCTATCATTACAGTCCCTGGAACTGCATTTCTTCCATGCATTTAGTCAAACAGTTCACATGCTTCCACATTTTACATATGTATCTACTAGGGCACTTACGACTGCAACATCTGACAAAGTTCCTCTACCTTTTTTTGCTTTGATGGGAGCCCACGCAAGGTCTCGACATGGACTGGGAGGATGCTGGCAACGTGAAAAACTAATCAGACAAAAATCCTCCTCCATTTTTCTTTGATGAGCATCCATACTCTGTCCCCAAAGCATTTGCGACTGCAACAACTGTCCAAGAACCTCTCTCCAATGTGCTTTGATTTTCCCACGCAGGTGTGTGGCGTGGCCTGGGAGGATGCTAAAAATAGTTGTGGAGTCTGGCTTTACACGTATCAAATGCATTTGCTTGAAAGCTTCCAAGGCCTCTTCAACAATACTCATTCTGAGTAGATCCCTGTACCCCCAAACTAGCCGCCCCATGCCCAAAACTAACGCATTCCAAAAGCCAAAAAGACAAAACCCTAACTGTGATTTTTGGAATTTTTCACCTTCTTCCAGTTTGCCCTAAACTGCCCAACATTCATGGGCATTTTGATTTTATTTTTAATTCCTTTTAAATTTATTTATCTATATATATATATATTGTTTGTTTTAATCTAAAAATGTCATAAAACCCTAAAACGAAGTAGACAAATAAATAAAATATAACTTAAAGTCAATCCATTACCAGAGATAAAATTTCGACACAAAAGTGACTGATTGAAGTCGGCGATATGAGTTATAATAGTATTATAAACATTATTTTAATGATTTTATGGCTTAATAATGATAATAATTATTAATCCTATTAATGGCGATGACCAGGTAACTCGACGAACCGAGAACCATATTTTCCTTTAACTGGATAGTCGTCCATGACGCTACGAGGTCCACAGTTGGGGTGTCGACAACGACCCGAAAGGCAAGAAAGAGAGGGAAGGTGCAAAACCTTCACTGCGACAAGGACAAAGTTGACAATGATCAACGAGAGCACACACACAACCCTCCCATGCTTAGCAGCAGGGTCGTCATGTCAGGAACATGGGGAACATCTGACAGGGCATTACATGATATTATTGGAATCCAAAAAGGGGATTTTTGGAATTTGATTTGGCTATTATTGGAATCCATAAAAGATTTTTTGGAATTATATATCATGTATGAGGGATTTCAATTTTAGGGGTTTAGAATTTTTTATATGAATAAGAAATATTTATTGGAATAATTAATACATTTATAGATTTGTAAAGCATATTAAATACTTATATTGTCCATTCTCATACAAACAACATATTTTAGTTTCTATTGAATGGGCATATGGAATTTCTCATATAAGAATCATAAAAGGAAAATATAGGTAATATTTAATTTATTTTAGAATGGACAGTTGCCCATTCTCACATCCTTTATAGTGATATTAAAATTATTAATTTCAATATTGCTTTAATGAGTTAGAATGGTTAGAAAAGGTATATGCCCATTCTCATACAAACAAAGAGTTTTATTATTCTGATGATAATTTTTATCATTGTGATGAGAATCGGCATATGCCATTTCTCATACTAACAAATATTTTTATCATTGGTGATGAGAATGGGCATATGCCCATTCTCATAAGCTTAATATAGAAAGAAAGAAAAATTTGGATGTGATTTATTTTAACTATGGGTTGTGCATTTGCATGTTGTATATTTTACATATTTTGATCATATATATTTGTATCTAATATTACTTCTAATTTATGATATCAATAAAAAAATTGACAAATGTTTAACTATAATATGGATTTATTTTCATAGAATGAAGGTAGGAAATGTGTTGTTATGAGATAAATACAACATAAAATGATGGTAATAAATGAATTGTTAAGAGATAGTCTACAAAAATAAACCAATATTTATATATTTTTATGAGATAGACTAAAAAAACACCAATTATTTTATATTTATTAATCAACACAATAGTAACAAGTAAACTCAATCAAGCTCAGTATTCATGGAAATGTATTGTTATGATGAAAATACAAGTCACAATTCTTTTTTTATAAAATTATGCAATCCATTGTTATGAAATAGACTAAAAAACCAATATGATTGAAATTGTAAAATGAGAAATACTACAAAATTGGGGAAACATACTAATTTATGCAGTATATATATTAATGTTTTCAACATAATAGAATAAATAACTCAATAAAGGAGATTCAGAAAATTGTATCTCTTTTCCAAGTTTGTTTCAGTGGAGGATAATCAAAAGGTCATGGACCCACATGATTTAACCATGTACATAAGTGTGTGAAAGTCGGTTTTGATATCTTAATGATTGTGATAAAATTTCTAGGTCAGAAGCAAATCTAAATAATTTTTTCTTGAGTTCTACAAGTCATGAACATGAACTATTTTTTTCAGGAATGAACAGTATATGTTTTCTACTCCATATATTAAGGGTGTACTTGTCGAGAATTTTGCATTTTTTAGCCTTGTAAAAAGGACAATATTTCCCATCTTGATCTTAAAAATTTGTTTCTAATTTCACACTATATGCCTTTGTAAAAAATTAATTATAATATTTCTTGCCAATCAAACTTTTGAATGAAGGCCAATGTTGTTCTCTTGAATGTAGGTATGTAAACCGACAATCCAATATCAAAATGTTGTTATATCCTTGGGAATTTATACAAAGGTAGGCACTTGAAGTTATGAAGCTATTTAAATGTTTTTTGGCTCAAGAATGATTCCATTGGATCCAAAGATGAATAATCTTCTAGCTAAAAGATAGATATGTCAAAATTTATGAATAACTAATTGATTTGTACCAACCAATAATGTTATTGCATGTGGGTTTTAGTGTGGATAATTCAAATGGATATGGGATGCTATATCTTCAGTGATTTTATGTAATTACTCATAAATGGTTCTTGTATAATCTTATTCAAGATAGTTTCTAGGTTTAAAGGGTGTCCTCTCAATCACCTTAATTTATCAATTATTAGTAATCTGAATCATTTGGTCTATTATGGAGACCAAAAAATAAAGTTGGCATCTCATGTTGAGAAAATTAGGCGAACTATGGCATCAGAAACATCTTATTACAATGTCTTATTATTCACTTCAATTTTAGTTTGAGGGAAGCTAGAAAGCTACATGAGATTCAATTCAACGATAATGGTTTATAAATTTTAAAAAAAATTCAAATGTTTTTATGGCTTAGAGGACAGGCTTAAAACATAGTCTTAAAGAATATTTTTCCTATAATTCCATTGATTTTAGACAATGGTTTCAAATATGTTGGTATTCTATTTTGACGCCAAATGATTTCCAAAAAAAGGATTGGGGGAGGATGTTGGGAAAAATTTTTTCTAGGATAAAGCATTGGTGTAATCGGTGATTAACTACATAGGAGGGAGTTTAACTTTAATGAAGTTTGATATGGAAGCAATTCCAAAGTGTACTAGCATTCTATCTGGCCCACATTCCTCAATGCTCCTATCCCAGAAAAAAATTCAAGGTCCAGTTATAGATTTCTATGGTCAATGATAGGAGGAGATTCCACTTTTCTAAATAGAAGTATAACGTGCTAGACAAAGGAAGTTCCTAGGGGGATAGGGATTTAAAAAAAATAGAAATTTGGTCATAGACATTCCTTGGTTGCAAACCTCATTCTATTGAAATGTATTTTCCTTACAGAAGGATGGTCTTTGAACTAACAATTCTTGAATTCAACAAATGGATCAAATGTCTATCATTGACTAGTTCATAAATCCAAAAGAATATCTAAACTTCATTATTAAGGCCCTTGTCATGTTTTTCCAAATACGATAATCAATATTTACCCTGAATATTTTAACCAATGCGTTTAATCTATTAGGATTGGTTGCTATATTTTGTGGTAAATGGAATGGCCATAGGAGATGATTTCAGGCCTACAAAATTGAAAAGATATATTTACAACTTGATTCAAGTAATAAGGACATGTACACTATTAATTTATGGACTCTAATGCTAGTTGCAGGCATAGGATTTAAATTCCTCAAAAGAATCCAATAAAAATTCCAATTGGATATGTTTATCAATTGACATACTCAAAAGAAAAGCTATTAATATTTGACTAAGGGAGAATAATGATTCTTTAGTCTTGACTTTTAACAAATCTGGAGGGAGTTAATATAGCTTCGATATGGGATCTACCATTCAATGTTAATCACATATCCCCAATACCCAATTTGATGGCAAAGCTTTTTCTTGTTTGGAAATTGAAGGTGCCCATGAAAACTAGAATAATTCTTGTGGTTGGTCTTTAAGCAACAAGATATTACTTGGAATCATTTGTAGAAAAGAGACATTAAGGCCTCATGGCATTTGTTTGTTGTGCAAAAGTACAGATAGGAATAGCAATAATCATCTTATAATTTTTTGTTCATTACTCTCAACTTTTTTATGGAAGGAAGTTGAGGTTTTGCTAGCCTTGTGGTTAAGAACAAATGGATCATTTTCTTAATTGATGAATTCTTGAAAAAAAAAAAGCTTCGATAGCCAGGAGCTAAAGAATCTAAGGGCATTGCCATGTCTATTATGTTTGTAGTGCCCACATTTTTATAGATCAGTTAGCTTGTTGTTTCTTTGCTCATAGACATGTTTTGACAGTGATTGGTATATATTTGGACATTATTTAGATATTTGATCCTTATTAGACAGGTATGGACATTTAGGCGTATAGCGCCAATTTAGACTTAGATTTCTATATTGTCGCATTTCTTGATTATTCATGGATACTAATGGATTATGATGTTTTGTTTGGAACATAATTATAATAATGGATAGATGTTTTGTGGAATTCTATGGATAGATGTTGCATGTGGAATTGTATGGTTATATGTCACGTATCATCTTGTCTAACTTTCATGGAATATTGAGTATAATTGTGCACGTTGTCACATCTTGATTTCAGTATGATGTTAGGTTAGTTATAGAATGCATTGATATCTTACTATGTCAGTTGAATTATCATTGTATCGGACAGGTGCGGTTAATGTGTGCAATGAGTGTGTAGGTGACATGTTTATAGGAGAACGTGGCATTCAGGCCAGCTACTCAATCTTGCACAAGCAGCCCACGGGTTAAGTCCTAGCCATGTTCATTGTGTGAAGCCTTAGTATAGGAGATTATTATTTTGGGCACCATGAGTGACCCTCAATTTGTAATGTATTATGCTTTGAATTATCAATTTTGTTTAGGGTTGTTTTAGTCTAAGTTGTAAACTTGCTTTGGGAGTTAATAATCCCACTTTCATTGAAATTTTAGATTTTGTTCAATAAGTCACTTAATACAAGGGTTTAGGGTCACATGTGAACCCTTAGGTGGTCCCCACACCCTCTACCCTTGTGTCAAAATGTAAAACCCGAAATTGGGTTATTTTGGGCATTTTTGGTGACCCCTTTATAGTTTGGGAGTTCCCCTAGCATAAAAATGAGCCCTTGGACCCTACCTAATAGGTAGGGGGGCTTATTTTCAAGGTTTAAAGGGATTTTCCCTCCCTTTTTCCTCTTGTTTAGTCACCATCCATGTAAGATGGTTGGTTTGTGTGTTTGTTAAAAGTTGCACAAACTAGTTTTGTTTTATTATTTTAAGGGTATTTTGGGAGAAGAGGGCTAAAATTATTTTACCCTTTTACTCTTTTGTTTTGGAATCTTTGACTTGGTGAGGGAGAGGGATGACACATGTCACCCCCTCATTTGTGAGGAAACTTACTTGGTTCCTCTTCAAATTCTCCTCATGGAAAAGGAAGAGGACTTTTTTTTGGAATTTTTTGCTTGGAGATGCTTGGAGATTTTGGAGCTTGGAGATTTGCTTGGACTCAAAGAAGTGGAAAATTTATTAGAGTTTTGGAGAGCTATTTAGAGGTAGGCTCTTATGTCTTTGTTTTGTTGCTTTTTTCCTTTTTGCAATGATCTAGTTGTGAATTGATGTGTTGAAAGTTTTGTGTAGTTTGTTGTTTGTTGCTTTAGTTGTTTTATTTTTGTTTTACTCTCCTCCATCATATGGCATGATGGTTTTTGGAGAATGTGGGGGAAGAGAGAGGGATTTTCCCTCTCAATACCTCATGGCTTGATGGTCAAGCCATGTAGGTTCTTCTTATTTTCCCCTCATATGGTTTGAGGTGGGGAAGGTTCATATGGCTTGAACCCCCTTCCCCATTCTTGGAAGGAAACCCCTTTTGGGGTTTGAAAATCCTCCCAAGAAGGATTTCTGGGACAAAAGGAGGAATAAGGAGGGCTTTGATTGAATTAGGAGAAATAAGGAGGATTTGTAAAGATGTCTTTGTGTTTGTGCATCCTAATGTTTGATGTAAACACATTTTTTGGCACCTTGGAATCTATTTCTTCTCTTCCCCTTTTTGAGGTAGAACATGGTTTTCTCCTCCTTGTAAATTTTGTCTTGCAACATTTGGTGGATACCTTTGTCTTAGTGTTAGAAGATTGTGGAATGCTTGCATAAATTTGTTGTGTTTATCCCTATTATATTTGTGCACAATTTGGTTAGTCTATCCTCTTTCCCATGGGCTTGGGGGAGGCTAGCATGACTCCCAACCTCGGGAAAGGCATGTGATGATGCCTTTTGGCTTGGATAGTAAACAATCATTGTCTCTAGGTATCAACACTCTTAGAAGAACACTCAAAGTTGGAGATAGTTGGAGTCTCCTTGTCATCTTTGTCCTCTTGGTCATCTTCACTTTTTGAGGGCATCACTTTCATTATATCTTTTCGTATGATAATTATTTATAATTGACTTCTATTGGGTGGAATGTGGCTTTGGCAAGCCTTATGTAGTTTTCCTTTTATATAAGGTAGAGGGGGCATTCCCCAATATTTCTAATATAATTTATAGACATATTAAAAATGATTAAGTTTAATCATTTTATTGATTGTGCGAATGTTTTTTCTTCTATAGGAATCATTGAGGAAGAATATATGATTGATAATATTGAGAATGGACATGATGCTCTCATTCATTTTACATGTAATCATTGAAATTAATCATTATAAAACCTCTATAAAGGAAGTGGTTACAAAATTTAGAATATGCATGTATACATCTAAATATAAAACATTCATAGTTGAATGATTACTTTCTAAAAAGTTCAACCCATGGCATTACATAATTACTGTAATACCTAGTCTATCCTTGTCCCATTCAGGCCGGAAAATTTCCCGTTGTAAAAAAAATTCATATCTTTTGACTCACTCATGGAGGATTCTCCTTTCTCAATTAGGAAGCAGTATAAGAAGACATACCCCATGATTTCTAACATAAATTTTATTAGAAGTATTGAAAGATATGTTACATAACCTGGTTGTCAGATGTAGAGCCTAAATAAATTGCAATCTATCACCAAGGTTAGATCATTTAGCCAAGAATATATGATTGAATATATGTGACTTGGCTAGTAAATACTTTGCTGTAGGTCAACACTCTGCAAATATTGTAAGTTAATCATTATGAAAACCTCTATAAAGGAAGTGGTTAAAAAATTTAGGATATGGACTACCCTTGGCAATAGAATGGACATATGCTACATTCACATACCATGCAATGATTGAGGGACTTAATCATTATGTAGTTTTCCTCTTATATAAGGTATTAGGGGTCATTCAGAATGATTTCTAACTCTAATAGAATGGACATATTAAAAATTCAATACAGTGCAATAATTGAACTTAATAATGTGCATAAAACCTATTATTCTAAAGGAAGTGGTTAAAAAAATAGAATATTTATAACTCTAATATAATAGACATATTCCCAATCAATACATGTAATATTAAACTTAATAATTATAAAACCTCTATAAAGGAAGTGGTTAAAAATCTCGGAATATTTATAACTCTAATAGAATGTACATATGCTCATTCAATACATTAACCCATATTGAACTTAATCGTTATAAAACCTCTATAAATGAAGTTGTTAAAAATTTAGAATATTTATAACTCTAATAGAATGGACATATGCCCATTCAATACATGTAATATTGAGGTTAAAAAATTCAGAAAATTTCTAACTCTAATAGAATGGACATATGTCCATTCAATGTACATGCAATATTGAACTTAATAATTATAAAACCTCTATAAAGGAGTAGTTAAAAAATTCATAATATTTATAACTCTAATAGAATGGACATATTTCCATTCAATACATGCAATATTGAACTTAATCATTATAAAACTCTATTATAAAGGAAGTGGTTAAAAAATTCAGAATATTTCTAACTCTAATAAAATGGACATATGCCCATTCAATACATGCAATATTGAACTTAATCATTATAAAACCTCTATAAAGGAAGTGGTTAAAATATTAAGAATATTTCTAACTCTAATAGAATGGACATATGCCCATTCAATACATGCTAAATTGAGATTAAAAATGTCAGAATATTTCTAAAAATGTTCACAAGAATATTGTTTCTAACTATACCCATAGAATGAACATATGCCCATTCAATACATGCAATATTGAACTTAATAATTATAAAACCTCTATGAAGGATTGGTTAAAAAGTTCATAATATTTCTAAAACTAATAGAATTTACATATGCTCATTCAATACATGTAATATCGAACTTAAGAATTATAAAACCTCCATAAAAGAAGTGGTTTAAAAAATCAAAATATTTCTAACTCTAATATAAAAAGTTCAAAGGAATGATTGTTTCTACCTCTAAGGAAGTGGTTATAAAATGTTCACATGAATGATTATTTCTAACTCTACCCATAATTCAGATTATCATTGAGAGAGATCCAACAAGAATATATAATTCACGTTATGGACTTTATGAAAGGGTTGTCAATGTACATAGGTATTAAAATGAAAAAGGAGAACTACTTATCGTGAATAATATATTCTTGCTCTACTTCCCATTCTTAAACAAGTTTAATTATCTCTGAGTATGCCCATACTCAGATATTATTTGTTACTTCCCATTCTAAAACAAAGTGAATTTTATTCCATTCTTCTCATTTTATTCCATTCTAACTATGATACATATTTTATGTAATTCCAATTCAATACAAAGACAAAAATGTTTATTTGTCTAAGAATGGGCATATGCCCATTGTAAACATTAAACTACAAGAAATACTGAACTTAATCATTTTAATACCTCTAAATATTCTGAAACAAATTTAATTTTCTTATAATTAAACTTATAACTGTTTTTACGTATAATCTATAATAGGAAAACAACTTAGGAGAAAACTATACAAAGGATGTACATCTTAATATTAGAACAAAGTAAACATTGTTAATAATTAAAGTATACAAAGGAATGACTATAATGAAAAGAACACAAAAATCGTAGAGGCTATTTACCTAGAGGCGTAGTTAGACATTTATAATAGTGTTGGATCATGATCTCCTACTTGTGATTCTCCACCATAAAGATAAGTGAGGACCTCTTTGTATTATGTGTTTCCTTTAATGCATTTATCCCACCATATAATATTAATACAGGGGATACATTAGTGGCGCATCTCTCAATCATGTGCTCCCAAAAAAGCACTAATCTCTCACATTTGAAAGGATGTTTAGGGATGGAAACTCCAATTTCATTTGGTTGATAATATCCAAGGGATCTAAATGTTGCTAATCTAGGTCCACTGAAACATCTTCTACCTCCATAGTGGTTTAATTATGACACCATATACAATAAAAATCACTGACATCCCTTGAAATGCATGTTTTGAATTCAAAATTCTGTAACATCCTTATGAACTTATTGGTGACCTTTTTACTTTTTTCATGTATATTTTTATAGCAGTATCAAATAAGATATCTTTTACTTCTTGAAGTATAAAGACATAGACACAACTCATTGTACTACACCTAATGACACAGAGAATCTCAACAATATCATTTTATGATACAATACTCACATGAATATAGAAATCATCAATTACAACTTCTACAGTGAATGGTGGTAAATGGAATTCCAAACCTCTCAATGTTCTAGGAAGAAAAAAAGAATAAGAACATTAAAAAGTGAATTCATATGTATCTGGCATCCTTGGTTGAGAATTTGTATTAGTCGGAGTCACATATAATTCAAGTAGTCCAATCACAGGTTTTGAATAATTTGGCAAATTTATTTCCCCTAATGGTTTTTTTTCCTTCTCAATATTTTCTTCTCTTCTCTAAGATCTTGACATAGTTGAGAAAAATGCAACTCATGGATGGAACATTTTTCAATCACATTTAATTCATTACATCCTATATGTGTAACGTATTCTAGAACTCTTATCAGCATATAAGACATAACTTTGGCTCTTGTTTCTCCACCCTTCTTTACTCTTTTACAATAATCTTTTAGAAAGATTACATTAACACCATACTCATCTCTTGACCAAAATTTACCACAAATGCATTTATTTGTAGGGAAATCAGATTTTTCATTTGTCATACCTTTTGTACATCTGAATAGTCTAGTTATAAGCAGATCTAATATATTTGGATTGAAATATGGGTCTCTAGCTTGTTTTGGGCTATAAGGAAACCCACCATTGGTATGAAAATAAAACAATAAAACCCACTTATCCCAAATTTCATCCAATAGTAAAGTAAATGCAAGTTTATCATTCAAATTTTCCAATTTTCCCTTCCCAAAAAGAAGCAAAATTTTCCTTTCAAACGATTGTGTGTGAACATTAAAATAAATTTTATTAGTTTCAAATTCTATGAGAAATCATGTAAGTTAATTTTTATGTGAAAAAAAACTTAATACAATTTATAAATACCTTCCATCCCTCTAACTTTTCTTGACCAAAACCAGGACATTGTGGTCTCTTCTCTAAGATCCACCTTGACCTGGATTTGTACAATGATTCAATAAATATTATTTTTCTTGCAAATACTAATTATTTGTTTTATTGTTGCTTTGGAAGATAGAATATGGGAAGACCTTTGTTTGATTCTATTATAAACAGATGAAAACTCAGGATTCACAAGGATTTATTTTTGGGCTTTAATTGTATGTTGCCCATCAATAATATAGAAATGAGTTTCTATGTCATGAATTTCATGCTCAAAATCCATGTAAAAAATATCACTAGTAGAGTTTGTGAAAGGAAGAAAAATTACATCTCGCTGAAGAGGTACAAGGTTGCACAACATAGAGTGCACAAGGAGACTGACACTTGCTAAATCAAGTGATCTCTACTGGTATTTTGTAGGAGCTATATGGAAATTACCAATATCAATTTTGAATGATTTTTCTTAAAATTAAAAAAGATGAAGCTCTACAGATAATGTAGATTGACTTCTTTTAAATTTATTTTGAGCTTGTTTTAATGATGTTTTCTCTTATGCAAATCGATTTACCTCTTGAAATTTTGATTCTGAAATGTTTTTTCCAAGTTAGATAATTTTTGTCTTCTAAGCATTGTAAAATATTTTGAATTCAATTTTTATCGGCCCACTTCCTTATCCATATGTAGGTGGTGTGCAACAGATGAAATGACTGCATATTGATATAACATTTTGAATATGATGACAATTCCTACACAAATAGATTCACTATTATGCACACCACTTTTGTCCCCTTCAGTGTATGGCTTGATTTTCCAACCATAAATATAACATGATTTTTTTATTGACCATTTGACGCCATCTTTTCTGTAAAGAGAAACTATAATTCCATTTTATGTAGTGAGCATGTTCTCGATTAGTTGTCCTCTTGAAGATACAAAATTGTATCTATTATACACTTTATACTCAGAATAAAGCCAACTGATTTGTGTTGGTTTCCCAAGGAATAAAACAACCACATATCATTGTAATATTTATAAGGGGTGTGAAATTCAACAAACTGTGCTTCATCCCTTCTTCCGCAGTCATCTGTACCATCAATAAACAAAATTTCCTTGTACAGGGTCATGGTAATAAGAGCCATTTTTTATTGTTACAAATTTTGTTAGTGTAATATATATCAAAATCTTCGAAGACTTAACTTTTTTTATAAAAGTAAAAAGTTGCGATAATGTTCAACTTTCCATTTTAAACTATAGTATTTTTCAATCATTGCATCTACCCATGATAAGTTTGATTACTTGTATTAAATGGGCAGATGCCTATTCTTATGTGATGTAATTTATTTTTTATATTAGTATAATAAATATCAAAATCTATGAAAACTTTACATTTTTTTTTATAAAAGTAATAAGCTACAATAACGTTCAACTTCCCATTTTAAACTCTATACTTTTTCTATGATTGCATCTACCCATGATAAATTTGTTTATTTGTATTGAATTGGAAGAATCCCATTCTCATGTAGCATAACTATTAGAAGAAGAAAATGTATCTTCAATTAATAATTTTTTAGAGTTATTAGAATGGGTAAGTGGAATGAAATATTTAAGTTTGTTTTAGAATGGGAAGATTCCAATTACCATATAGGAATCATGCAAAAAGAAGAATAGAGACTAGATATATTAAAATGATCTACCCATTCCCATATAGGAATCATGGAAGAAGAATAATGTAGATTAGAGGTATTTAAATGAATGTAATTAATTTATTGTAGAAGCAAATATGGTCATTTATGTTACTTTTACTATGTCTAATTTACTTGTTTCAGAGTTTCAAAAAGATTTGAATAAAATGTTTATGCAACTTTTACTTTCTCCACCTTATTTTTTCATCTTTTCCGATTTAAAAGGGATGATGCCCATTCTCACATATAACTAATAGAAAAATAATAGAGATAAATCTTCTTTATATCATGTATAACTAATAATATATATATATATATATATATATATATATATATATATATATATATATATAGGTTAATACAAGTAGAATAGATATAATTTTAATCTCAACATATTATATTTACATTCTTTTAAACATGGGAAACTTATTCTCATACAAGAAAAACATTGTTTGGTTTATAATAATTTGTAAAGTACTTCTATAATTCTAATTACTTTATCTCTACTATATTTTAGTGTTCATAATTGTATCATATTGACTAGACTATCCCTGGCCAAGCTAAGTGTTGCACTGCATACCCTCTAGAGGGACTAATACTTATGTAGTTCTCATCATATTATATACCATAGTAATAGAGGTGAAGCATTTTTTTTTGAAGAAAAAGTGAAGTGTCAAGATATTAATAGAAGTTATGCATTTTTTCCTCAAGATGTGATTCAAGACATAATGGTCTCCCATTACCAAACATCAACATGCATCACATATTTAGGATTAAATGATAAAATTCCAGTGTGACTGTTGGTTTAATATTCCTTGTTGAAGAGATAATTAGGTTCCCATGTTTTCCTTGCATTACCAAAAATAAACATGAATCAAATATTCAAGATTAAGTGATAAACTTGCGTTGTGTGACTAATGATTGAATATTCCTTGTTGAAGAAATGATTATGTGCTCAAGTTTCCTTACACCCCATTCTGAATCTTACACAAAATAGGAAATCATTCACTGCATAGCTCAAGTTCTTGTTTATAATTATGTAGTTTTGGCCGGGGTAATAGATTAAGACATATTATATGTTTAGAATGGGAAAATTATGCTCTCCATACCCTCTAGAGGGATCAAGCCTTATGTATTTCTCATCTTACAATACACATTCATATATATCCATTCACATTTGGGAAGCATAAAATAAGAATAGATATTTTGAATGGGTGTATGCCCGTTCTGATATAAGAATTATAGAATAGAATTGGAAGATGTACCTTGTAATAGTTTTAACATGATTTTAAGAAAATGTTAATGCTATTTTTATTCTCTCTACTTTATTTGTTCATCTTTTCATATTAAAAAGGGAAGATGCCCATTAACATAAAAAAATAATAGAATAAGAATAGAGACAAGTTTTCTCATTTTCATGTATAACTAATAGAAATCTCTTATATATCTAGTTGAAGAAGATTATGTTGGTACCCAAATTGATTCTCCTTCAAAGTCTAAGTAGCATCACAAGTTTAGCGGAAATATTAGAGATAGATAGATCCTGATGAGTTATTCTGTAGCCGAGGATGGGATCTAATTGTCCCTTAATCACTCAAATGTGGAGAAATGGATAGCACCCTCAAGAGGATTTGATCTATCCTCACTATTTTTGGTTGTGCCTTTCAACCAAGGTAAGAGAACCCTTTTGTAGCCTGTTGTTTATGGAGGAGATGGAGATATCCTTCCTAAGGAAGTTGTTAAGGAGACCTTGAAGAAAATATGATCAATGCAACAAAATCTAACTCTCACGAGTTGTCACTCTAGATAGTGGAGATATTCTCTAAGCAAGGTTCAGGCTACTAAAGACATTTGGAATCCTGATTGTTTTTGCATGTTTTGGTAGTAAAATTTGTGCATTTGTATACACACATGAAAAATAGGGGTAGTATGGGTAGGATGAGTTTTTTTAGATGGATTTTGGTGGGAGGTGAAGTAGGATAAAGTTGATTATACCAAATCTCTGAGAACTTTTGCAAAATGGAAGACTAAACCAACAGAATGCCACAGAGCAGCTAAAATGTTTCTTTAACCAGAACATGTGCTTCAATGGAGGCCCAGATTAGCACTTTTTCATACAATCTATGAGATTATAACACAAAGGCTTGAGTTGGAAAACCCAACAAAACATCAAGATCTAAGCCCAATCATGCCTGAGGTACACCCAGAGGCTTACAGACAATCTCTATCAACAGATGAGAGAAAAGTGATTTTAAATCATTTATTTCACTCCCAGATGAAAGCTCTTCTGAGAAATGAAATTACAGATGCCACTTAAACTATCACAAGGATTGAGACCTATGTGATTGAGACAAATTTTGATACAAGATTGCAACAGGAACAAGAAAAACTATTTGCAGACATTCAGAAGTAAAGCCACACATTTTGCATAAGATCCACATAGAATAGCTCGAGTTTGATTAAATTTATCAGTAAGGGAAAGTTTCTAGAACAATCTCAGATCTTGTCAATGGTTGTACACTCACAACCACCTTGACATGATCAAATTCAATACAAAAGAGATATACAGGCTTCTCAATCAGCTTCTCAAAGGAGGATGGGCTCTATCAAGCCTTTTTCTATTAGGAAAATCAGTCCCGACCCCTCACACTCCAACCATTTACATGATAAATTTGTGCCATTTATAACATTTACAATAGAGCCCTTTTCCCCCAAAAGAAAAAAACATTGAGTGCCACCAGTGCTTGCCATGATCACGATCGTGATTCCCAGAATCAGATCTACAAAAAGTTACCAGGTGCTCATGGGGTAGATCTCTTCAAAAATCTCAGCATTCAATTCCTTCATTCTAGTAGAACACTCTTCCTTCTATTCGCCAACCACCTCTACCCCTAATCTGTCAAATCTGGTTCCTTCATGCATGGGAGAAGAAAAACGGAAGATCACATCGAGCCCAACAACCAGACCATTTTAATGGTGAAAGACGTCCCCAGATATTCTCCACCAAACTTAGATATCAAAATTAACTCTTCTCTCTATTTGGCGTGTAGGAAATACCAAGAAATCATGAAGAATTTACACTTCCTAGGAGCTCTGGAGTGAAAATGGGGGGAAAATAAGATACAGATACATAGCTGCTATTGATTCCTACTTTGAATTTGGACCATCCACATGAGAGATCTAATTTTAGAGCGGGCTTGTGGGTTCCCTTTCTCCTTTTACAACTTTTGAAAAAATGGAAAATTTTCACATTTTTCTCCGTGCCTCCACCCTTGAGAAATGAGCCTGACACATGTCCTAAGGTGGGTCCCAAAGGGAACTGCATTTCACCCAAATTCTGTTTTCCATTTCACCTCTTTTTTGGAAAAGGGAAAATTTTCCAAATTTCCCCGCAGCTCTCCACTCCCTCTGTCGTTGACTGGAGCAAGTTTTGACTTTTCTCTATCGGGCCCATGGGTCATTTTTTGATGATTTTAGTCTTTTGAACATCAAGGGGAAAAAAACCAAGTTTCCCCTGGATGGCCACACCTCCCCCTCTTAACATTTTCAAAGCCAACCTTGACATCCTTCTTATCGGGCTTGCGGGCCATTTTGAGATTTTAATCTTTTGATGACAAGAGGCAAAAAATCCAATTTGCCTCTGATGGCTCCACTTCCCCACCCCTTTGACATTTTCAAACTGCCATGTCACAATGGCACATCTTGAGATAATCCCCAAAGGTTGAGACCTTGAATGAGCGCGGGCTCACCACATGTTGTTATCGTGAAACTTCAAAAACCTTAATGTTTCAAAAGGATTTGGTGGGGGGCGTGCTTCCATTTTAGAATTTTATTCCATTTTTCCAAAAGGGAAAAACATTCAAAACTTACCTCTGAAGGCCCATGCATCTCCGTCATTAGCTTTGCCACGTGTCCTCCTGTGGGATCAAAGTAAGACTTTTTCCCTGCCACTTAAAAATTTGCTTTAATCAGAGCATGGTACGGGGCCGTAGGGTGAGTTCAAACCTTTTTGCAAAGTATCCAAAAGGAACAAGTTCAAAAACAAACCCGCCATGCCCCATCCAATTAGAAGAAGCCACATAAGCACCAAAAGAACCAATCAGAAATGAGCGGAGCCATGGGACCAAATTTTCCTTTTTGCCAAAAAAGCAAAAAGTGATAAGTTAAAGCATTTTCCCACCATCCCCTGACCAACCAAAAGAAGCCACATGACCACCGAATGCTGAGGAATAACTTTGATAGGAAAAAGACACCCGTCAAACCGTCAAAATATAGAAAATCACCATTCACGCCCAGAACCTGATTTTTCGCTAAGGATGAAAATTTTTTTTAAAACAAAAACAAGTGAATCATGGTTTTGAGCATCCCTTCGACCATGGATTTTGGATTTTCAAAGGCATACAAATATATATTAACCATTCTCGAGATTCCATGGTTGGGGAAAAACATGGAAAAATGCAAAGCTCACAGATTTTGAAGAAATTAGGGAAAAAATAGGGCAAGCTCAGAGACTTTTCAAGGAGGGACATGACAATGGATTCTGCAAACAATTGTGAGGCATTTCAAGTGGAGGTAGAAACTTTCAGAACACCCACATTGAGAGACAAAATGTTTCAGAACACCAATCAGAGGAAAATAATGGCAAATGGGGTGAAACAAATTTGAGCACCAACATTGGCTCTGACTCGGGGATGGGCACTCCCTACGAGTGCCACAAGAACAAAGGTAGACCAAGTGCCAAAAATATCCATTGGGAAAAGGAGTCAGTCTTGCAGAGCACATAAAACCAGGACCATCCCCCAAAAAATGAAATAGAGAAACCAAGCAAAAACAGGTCACTGAGGGCCAGAAGTGAAAAAGAACACGAAAGACAAAAACAAACCAACAAACTATACATTGTACAGATGATGTTCACCTTGATTCTAGGGAATCAATCCAAGAAATGCTTCAAATTCCTACCATTAATAGGAAATTCAAGAAATTCTCCATCCAAATCCTTCAAGAAGAAGGTATGCTCACCAATCCAAATATCTATGGAGTAAGGGCCCATCCAAAGTGCATCAAATTTACCATGCTTGCCCTTATCTTCATGTCTGCTATCCCATAACAACACAAGATCTCCAACATTGAAAGCTCTTGGGGTGACCTTCTTGTCAAATAAATTCTTCAGCTTCTCTCTGAACTTTACATGCCTTTGGTGGGATGCCCTCCTTTCTTCATCAAGTTCAACAATCTGGTTAATGTGAGCATCATATGGACTTACTTCTTGATCTTCTAGTTGTTGAATGAACTGATATGAGGATAATTACATATGCAGGGGTAGTAGGGCCTGAGTTCCATACACCAACTCAAATGGACTCTTTCCAGTGGCTCTTTTAACAGTAATTCTATCATCCCAAACAGCAAACTTCAACTATTCACCCCATTTTCTCTTGTTCAGCTCCAAGGTTCTTCTGATAATCTTCAGCAAATTTTTATTACTAGACTCAGCTTGTCCATTTCCTTGGGGATTGTAATTAGATGCATATGTCAAGTTGATCCCATATTCTTTACACATTGCCACCAAAGGTTTAGCTCTAAAGCTCATGGCATTGTCAGCAACAATCTTGACTGGCACCCCAAACCTGTAGATGATATGGTTCAACAGAAAATCCATGACAATTTGGTGTGTTTCCTTCTTGGTGGGGATTTCCTCCACCCATTTGGTGAAATAATCAGTGGCTACAAGAATCCACTTATGGCCAGCACTTGAAGGGTCTAAAATCTCACCAATGAAATCCATTCCCCATTGCTTGAATGGGGCTTCAATTGATACAGGCTGCAAAGGAAGGGAGCCTGAAGCTTTCAGTCTTCCAGAGAAGTGCTGGAAACTCTCACATCTTCTAACCAAAAGAGTTGTATCCTTGAAGAGAGTTGGCCACCAATAACCAGCCCTCAAGATCTTGTGTGTTGTGACTCTTGCAGAAAAATTCCCCCCACAAACTCCTCCATGGAGATCAGCAATTATCTTGGGGGCTTCATCTTTAGTAATGCACCTTAAGAGGACTCCCTTAGGGTTCTTCCAAGCTAACCCATAATCAGTAATGACATATTTCTGGGAAGCCAACTTAAGGGCTCTTTTCTGGTTCTTACTTAAATACTCAGGGTAGTTAAGATGTCTGAGATAAAAAATTACATCTTTGTACCACTCAGAACTCATCAATTTTTCAAAAACATCTACCCTACCTTCTTCTACCTCATTTACCTCAATAGTTTGCAAGTTGCTCTCAGCCATAAGCTTAGCCAAGCCCAAACCTCTCACCAACTTTGTGGTTTGGATATCCATGTCATATTCTTGCAACTTGTTCACCCATCTGCATCTTTTGCTTGAGACTTCCATCTCTGATAAGATGTCTTTCACCATGGTGTGGGGAACATAAGCAACAATCTTAGAACTCAAAATGTAAGGCCTGAAAACCTTTGTTTCTTTTACCAAGGAAAATGCTTGTTTCTCCATAATAGTGTATTTCAGCTCAGCCCCCTGCAATGCCTTACTGAAAAAGGAAATTGGCCTCTCAGCCCCTTCATCATCTTTCTGCAATAGGACAGATGCAATAGTGTTCTCTGAAGCAAAAGAGAACAGTTGAAAGGGCCTTCTTATAATCTGGAGCTGCTAAAATAGGTGCATGCTTTAGTGCCTCTTTAATCCCATTGAAAGCTTGAATGGAATCTTCCTCCCACTTGATGACCTGGTCCTTCTTTAACATGGAAGTGATTGGAATGGTCAACTCAGCAAAGTTTTGATATAAATCTTCTGATGAAGTTTATCTGCCCAAATAAGGACTGAATTCCTTTCTTCATTCTTGGGATTGCAACCTTGTTGATGGCCTCTACCCTCTCTAGATCAATCATCACCCCCTCTTGTGACACAATGTGACCAAGAAACTTTTCCTTCTACACTCCAAAATGGCACTTCTTTGGATTGAGTGAGATGCCATATTCTCTACATCTTATCAGCATCTTCTCCAAGTGCAGCAAGTGATCACTTCTCTTCCTGGAAAATACAGTTACATCATCTTGATAAACTGCAATAAACTCATTGATGTAACCAACAAAAGCAACATCCATTTCTCTTTGAAAGGTGGCTCCAACATTCATCAGACCAAAGGGCATCCTCCACATAGACATACGTCCCCCAAGGAGTAGTAAAGGTTATCTTGATCCTTTCTGATTCTTTCACCACAACTTGGTTATAACCAGAGAAACCATCAAGGGTGGAGAGCAATTCAGAATAAGTCACCAATTGCAGCATGTTTTCCATATTTGGTAAAGGATAATTATCCTTCATTGATGCTCTGTTTAGATTCCTGAAATCTACACACAGTCCTGATATCACCATTCTTCTTTCTTACTGGTACTAGGTTTGCAACCCAAGAAGAATACCTTGTGGGCTGAATAATCCCTCCATCTCTTAGCTTCTTCAGTTCCTCTTGCATTTTAAGAGATAAGAGTGGATTGATTGGCCTCTATTTCTACCTGAATGGTTTTGCATTAGACTCCAAGGGAATCTCATGTTGAAATAGGTCTTCTCTGTATGCTTTTAGTTCAGAATAGGTCCATGCCATGCAATCTTGATACTTTTTCAACAATTGGATGTATGACTGCTTCTCCTCCTTGCTGATATTGCTACCTAACCAAATTTTCCTTGGTTTCTCCTTTGTACAAGGTCATGCTCCTCAATATCCCTAGAGGCTTCATGCATCTGTTAACAATGCAATCAGCATTATCAAAATTGGACTTAAAGAGCAACCAGCCCTCTAGGAATGCTATTATTTTTTAGCTTGATGATGCCCTTGCCAAACAAGGTTTCTGTCCCTTCTGCTACACACACCATTAGCTCCCAATCAATGTTCATTTGATCAAAAAACTCTCCCTTGTTCTACAGAAATCTTCTGATCTGAGCATCATTATCAAAAACCTACCAATGCTTAACATTATCAGGGACAGATGGCCTTGTTAACACCTCAATTTTTTGCCATATTCACAATATGGGGATATTGCACAACTGTCAAAACGAGACCCCAACACTGAAAGCTTGTCTTCCAAGTCATTAAACTTCCTATCATGATGCACAATGTTGAATGAATCAAACATCTCAATGAGATCCCAAACTGCATGCTTGTATTGTTTCATTTTCTGATTTTTTGTGGCATACAGTTTTCTGACTTGTTTTACAATTAGTTCTGAGTCCCCTTTGACAATGATGTCTTTGACACCATATTTCCAAGCAATTCTTAAACCCAACAATAATTCCTCATACTCAGCAGTGTTGTTAGTGCACTCAAAGTTGAGTTTGAAGGAAAAAACAAATTTTTCCTGACCTGGAGAAAGTAGAACAACACCAACACCATTCCCAAACTTGGAGCAAGCTCCATCAAACAATAGAGTCCAAGGAGAGCCTAATTTTTCAAGACACCTGCATTCCTCAATCTTGTGCTCCTTTCCATCAGCAAATCCTACAAAGTTATCAACATCAACATTTGTGTACAATACTTCATAGGATGCATTGTTGGGATCTTCAATAAGATGCAACATCTTCTTTTCCCCATACAACTTGACAAGGCTGCCCTCAATTGGGATGGTGGCATCCAACATATCCATTTGAACACTCCCACCAACACTTACAGCCCACCTTCTAGATAACAACATACCCCATTTGGCTGGGCAAGTCAACAATAACTACATCAAGTTTCAAATTCCTTACCTGGATAGCTGCAAGTTGCACCACCAGACCCTTCACACACCCCACCACTGGCACCTCTCTGGAATCCATAGTAGTGCACTTCCCATATGCAGCTGTTACTTTGATATTTAATTCATTCATAACTTCCAGAGGCATAACATTGCATGATGCCCCTGAATCAAAACATACAGTTGTGCAACAATCTATCCTTAATGATAAGGGTAGTGAAGAATGGGTCCACATTCAGCTGAGAATCTACCAAGGATGTTCCCAAATAAACCTCAAGGTGGTTCATCTAGCTCTTCTGATGTTGGTGGTGCCTCTAATTCCTCTATGAATGGTGGACTCTCCATAATGTTTATATTTTTCCTGGGGCAATATTCCCTTCTTTGTCCCAAGTATTCAGGGAGAGAAATTTACCTGAAGCTCAGGAATCCTAGCAACTCACAATTGAACAATTTATTGCAAAATTTATCAAACTAAAACTTATGCAATGTAGATATGGGACATTCCTTTATGCCATTTAGGATATTGTGAATAGAATAGAGTTGTTAGGTTGTTTACACTCAAGGTGCCCTATGGATTGACTAGATTCATGGATGCCTAGTTTCACTTAAATCTATGGTTTTAGTGACTGGTTCTTTGAAATACTAGTTATTTCCTTGGATTAATGGCTTGATCTACGACCTCTAAGTTTTTGACCTTACTGGCTATTTAAGAAAGGCCCAATTTCAATATTTCATCAGTGAGTTCCAAATGGGAATATATGTTGTTTAATTCCTGCATGTATTTGTTTATCAAAGATTTGGTAAAGTTATTCTACGGAAATTACTTTCAATCTTATTGAGCATGGATATGACTTTGACAATAGATCTGACTTAGGCTAAAATTTAAAGTGAAGAAGCTATCCAATGAAAGTCATAAAGAAGAAATGGACATAACCAAACCTCAGTTAAACCGAAATTCTGAAAAAAATATTCATGAGAAAGTCATAAATTAGAATCCATGAATAGAATATGATTTCACAAAGATGATATGCTCCTCCATGAAGAGTTGTTTTGAATCCTTTCAGGGGTCTTGCCAAACTGTCACAGACCATAGAAGAATTGTTTTGGTTCCAAGAGGTAGAAAGCTTAATTAGGTGAACCACAATTGTTTCCAATGAAACATTACAAACAAGAATTTTTTCTTCAATTGTTGAACATAGTGCAACACCTTGGAGCCAATCAAAAAGCTCCCACTAGGCATGCAAAAGTTTGACCAAATAGTTTATTTTAAAACTAGAAATTTTGTCAGCAGCTGATTAATCCAAATCAGCATCAAGGTTTGAGGTGGGTCCATCTCAGTTAATCTAAGATTTACAGGTCCCTTTACGACAATCCTTTCCAAGACGTATAGATTTTCTTGGATTTGACACTCTGAGTTTGTTTCCTTGCATTGTTGCTTTGGTTATTAAGAAAAACATTTTGGCACACCTATTTTTATCAAAGTTAATCAAATTATGTTTGGTTTTTTTTTTGCACTTTCGACATCACTCTTGTTGAAGTTCTCCTTGTATGGAGCTCATTCTGATGGAGCCCATGTCAGTTGTTTTTCAAGTTTTGTGATCAAGTAGTGAACAGATTCTAGACCATAAGCACACCAAATTCTATTCATCCTTGTGAGTTTTTCAAAGAGCTTCTTGGAAATGCCTTGGAGCAGGTCTGGGCTCCTTTACTTTGTTGATAAACTAGTTGAGGTGTAATTTTGGATAAGGATTTTTCCCAGTAATTGTACATGAGTACCTCATCAGGCCTAGTTGCCGGGACTCATACTGTGGACATGCCACTTCTATTTTGGCCTTTAGCTTCACCTTGAGGGGACTTCATGTGTTAGAGTAGGTATTTACCTTAGCTCATGTTCACCTAGGTACTTTATTTACCTTTATTGTATTTATCCTCACCCACTTATGTGTGTGGATATTTATTTTATCTTATTTAGATATTAGGAGATATTATCTAGTTGTTAGGTATAGTTTTTCCTTGCCACTTCTATGGTATTGACTAGTTCTTTCCTTGATCTATGGTATTAACTAGATCCTTGATGTCTAGTTCTTTCCTAAATCTATGGTCTTGACTAGTTCTTTGATGACTAGTTATTTCCTTGATTTATGGCTTGATCTACGACCTTGACTAGTTCTGGAGATTGTTATTCCTTGCCTATATAAGCAAGGCCCATTCTCAATGTATTGCATTGAGTTCCACTAATAATATATGATACACAACTCATTTGTTTACCAAAGGTTTTATGTAAAGTTATTTGGTGAATTGCTTTCTAATCTTAGAAGATCGTGGTGTTTAATTCCACATCTGTGTTCTTGGCTTGGCATGAAGATCTTCATTGTTTTAGTTTCCATTCAAATACTCTTTTTAACAAATGCTAGTCTCAGTCCATAACAAGGAATCCTAAGCAACAATTCAAAATGTTGGAATTCATAGAAACTTTTCCCAATTTGACTTAAATCTTAGGCAATTTCAATGCATAAAAAATTCTTTGGCAAAGCATTATTGGATGGAAAGGTAGTATTGGAAGGAAAGCTAACACACTCACTAGGTGGTACAAATTTTTGACAGCATGGGCATGAGGAGGGGTAAAATTTTTTGTTTGGAACTACTCATGTTTTTAGCAGATGCATCCTTCTTAGGAGCCTCTTTAGGAATTTTTGAAAGTAATGGATATTTTGGCTTGGAATTGAGGCCCAATTCCTTTGACAACCTTACTTCTTGTGTTATATTCCTTCTCTTGAGAAACAACAACATTCATCAATAATTGTCTATCTTCCTCAGATTAAGAAATTCCTCCATCATACTTCTTTATCATTAAAGACCTTAAATATTCAAAGTCATTATTGGGTAATTCAAAATCTTGTACAGTATCTACTTCTAAAGTATGAGAGGGAGGAAGAATAGGTACCTATGAATGTAGTCCCAAAGAATATGGTAGAAGTCCGGGCACTTATCACCTTCAGTTGAAGTTTCCCATTTATTGTGAATATGGAACAACCCATCATGTTAGAATCATCATCATTGTCATAACCTACTTTTGAAAATTCTTCTTCTGACACTGATATTCCTTGCACAAGGAGCATGGGGCATGAAACAATGTCACACCAATCAATGACATGATGTCTCCTCCACAACATCAACTCTGGTCAGCCAAAGGATCAAGCACCATAAATTTTTTCATTACCTTGGGGCTACCTATTTCCAAATCCAATAGGTCCCTTATCCTCTGTCATCAGATCTTTGGTGATTTGTGAACCTGTCTTGGCCTTAATGCTTGTGTTGACCTTGTGGTTTCCTATCAATTCCCTTCTCTTCCTGGGCTAGTTTGTATGATATTTCCTTGACATCCCCTGCCAAAATTTTCACAACTTCATAATCCAAATAGCAACCTTGCTTGTCTGATGGTATTTGCCCAGGTTAACACAGCTTTACACCCTCCCTTTTGGAGGCTTTCCAATTGCCTTAATATTGTTCTGTATTTACAGAGCCATGGTGAAGGCCTGCCTCAAATTAGTAGGGTTTTTTTCCCTGAAGTAGTAAGCAACAATTTTTATCAAATCATCTAAATATTTGATCAAACATGATTCATCACATGGCCTTATCCTAAGAGGAAATATCCTCAAGGTCTTGTTAAACCTTATTTTTGAAATCATGTACTGACTCATTAGGATTCTTTTTGATGTTTTCAAATTCTGTCAAAAGAAACCTAGGGTCATTTCTATCACCATACTGCAATCTAAATCCATTGCTCATCTCATTCCAAGAATTGATAGAGTTATCTGGAAAAACTCTATACTAAATTGTATCCTCTTCCAAAGTATGGATAAATAACTTGATATATACATCTTCATGTTAAATCTAAAATTCTTCCATCATATTGATAAAAATATTCAGATGTTGATCACCAATTGTAGCGTTGTTTCCTTGGAACTTTGGTAATTTATTTATTACATCTTGAGGAACTGCATTTGGATAACCAACCATCCCTACAAAATTTATAGGTCCAAAGGTATTTACAAAAAATGGAGGCCTGGGTGGGGGCAGGGCCATGTTGTTTTGAGGAGGTGACCTTGGAGGGGTGAAAAATTGATAAGGGGTAGAGGGTCTCTGAAACACAGGGGTATAATTTTCAAAATGGATATCCCCTAAAGGCCTTATTTCTTAGAAATCCCTATCAACTTCTGAAAAGATAGGGGAAGAATGAGAAGAAATTTTTTCAAAATCAAATGAAGGCCCTTCTCCAGTTAGAGAATTCAATTCCACAAAGAGGCTATCTGATTCAGAAGCACTTGAATAGTCAGTCTTCAATGATAGGCCGATCACTTTCATCAATGGAGATCCCTCTTCTTGTCTGCTAATTTCCCACAACTCTCCAGGATTTTCTTCCTTCTGATTTTGCTTTTCCTAGTTCTGGAAATAATGTCCTAGCAGGGTCCCTAGCAAAGAAAGATCTTCTTCCTTCAGCTTTGCAAAGGTTAGTAAAAAATATCACTTCCAGAGGTTAAGACATTGGTATTCATTAATAATCAGATCAATAGGGAGTCGCCACTAAGGATTTCCACCTTAGTTGTGTAGATGCACTAAATATGACCTATCAAATGTTGTCAACATTAGAAACTGGAAATGGAAAGACTCTAACTTTTTTTACCCATATTTGTGCAATGAAAGCTAGTACACTAGGTGTAGGAACTGAAATAATTTCACACAACACTTGGTGTATATAAAAAGTGTTTTTACCAAGGTTCAACAATGTAAATTGTAACCACTATGTCCCAGCAATGGTGCCAGTCAGGTGTTGGTACCCAAATTGATTCTCCTTCAAATTTCTGAGCAGCATCACAGTTTAGCGGAAAGCTTAGAGACAGATAGATCATGATGAGTTGTTTTGTAGCTGGGGATGGGATCTAACTGGCCCTTAATCACTCAGATGTGGAGAAATGGATAGCACCCTCAAGAGGATTTGATCTATCCTCACTATTTTAGGTTGTGCCTTTCAACCAAGGTAAGAGAACCCTTTTGTATCCTGTTGTTTATGGAGGAGATGGAGATGTCCTTCCTAATGAAGTTGTTAAGGAGACCTTGAAGAAAATATGATCAATGCAAAAAAATCTAACTCTCACGAGTTGTCACTCTAGATAGTGGAGATATTCTCTACGCAAGGTTCAGGCTACTAAAGAAATTTGGAATTTTGATTGTTTCTGCATGTTTTGGTAGTAAAATTTGTGCATTTGTATACACACATGAAAAAAAGGGGTAGTATGGGTAGGATGAGTTGTTTTAAATGAATTTTTGTGGGAGGTGAAGTAGGATAAACTTGATTATACCAAATCTTTGAGAGATTTTACAAAATGGAAGACTAAACCAAAAGAATGCCATAATAGCTAAAATGTTTCTTTAACCAGAATATGTGCTTCAATGGAGGCTCGGATTAGAAATTTTTCATACAATCTATGAGATTTTAACACGAAGGATCGAATTGGAAAACCAAACAAAACATCAAGATCTGAGCCCAATCATGCCTAAGGTACACCTAAAGGATTACAGACAATCTCTATCAATTGATGAGAGAAAAGTGATTTTAAATCATTTATTTCACTCCCAGATGAAAGCTCTTCTAAGAAATGAAATTGCAGATGCCAGTAAACTATCACAAGGATTGAGACCTGTGTGATTGAGACATATTTTGATATGAGATTGCAACAGGAATAAGAAAAACTATTTGCATGCATTCAGAAGTAAAGCCACACATTTTACTCAAGATCCACACATAGAATAACTGAGTTTGATTAAATTTATCAGCAGGGGAAAGTTTCTAGAACAATCTCAGAGCTTTTCAATGGCTGTACACTCACAACCACCTTGACATGATCAAATTAATACAAAAGAGATATACAGGCTTCTCAAAACTTCTCAAATGAGGATGGGCTCTGTCAAGCCTTTTTCTATTAGAAAATAAGTCCTGACCCCTCACACTCCAACCATTTGCATGATAAATTTGTTGCCATTTATAACATTTACAATGGATCCCTTTTCCCCCAAAAACAAAAACATTGAGTGCACTAATGCTTGCCATGATCACGATCGTGATTTCCAGAATCAGATCTGCAAAAAGTTCCAGGTGCTCAGGGGGTAGATCTCTTCGAAAATCTCAGCATTCAACTCCTTCATCTCTGTAGAATCACTCTTCCTTCTATTCGCCAACCACTTCCACCCCTAATTTGTCAATTCTAGCTCTTTCGTGCACGAGAGAAGAAAAATGGAAGATCACATCGAGTCTAATAGCAAGACCATTTTAATGGCAAAAGACGTCTCCAGATCTTCTCCACCAAACTTAGATATCAAAATTAACTCTCCTCTTTATTTGGTGTGTAGGAAATACCAAGAAATCATGAAGATTCCCACTTCTAGGAGCTATGGAGTGAAAATGGTGGTAGAATCAGATATAGATGCACTGTTGCGTTTGATTTGTACTTTGAATTTGGACCATCCACGTGGGAGATCTAATTTTAGAAATGGGCATCCAGGTTTCTTTTTCCTTTTACAACTTTTGAAAAAATGGTTAAAATTTTCACATTTAGCTCCACACCTCCTCCCTTGAGAAATGATCCTGACAGGTGTCCTAAGGTGGGTCCAAAGGAACCGGCCAAATTCTACCATTTCACCTCTTTTTTGGAAAAGGAAAAATTTCCAAATTTTCCCCCACAACTCCACCCCTCTGCCTTGACTGGAGTCAAGTTTTGACTGTTTCCCAATGGAACCACGCTTCCCATTTTGAACCTTTTAACTCACTTCTAACATAAAAGGAAAATTTTCCAAATTTCCCCTGGAAGTCCGCACCTCCATTGTTGATAACTTCAAAGCAAGTATTGACTCCTTCTCTATAGGGCCCGTGGGCCATTTTGATGATTTTAGTCTTTTGAACATCAAGGAGTGAAAAAACAAGTTTCCCTTGATGGCCTGCTTCCCTCCTCTTAACATTTTCAAACTGCCATGCATCACAATGGTGCATCTTGAGATAATCCCCAAAGGTTGAGACCTTGAATGAGCACGGGCTCACCAATGTTGTTATGGAGCAACTTTAAATACCTTAAGGTTTCAAAATGATTTTAGCGGGGGAACACTTCCATTTTAGAATTTTATTCCATTTTTCCAAAAGGGAAAAACATTCAAATTACCTCCGAAGGCCCACATTTGAATTTCCATTAGCTTTGCCACATGTCCTCCATACGGGGTCAAAGTAATATTTTTCCCTGCCACTTAAATTTTTTTCTTTAATCAGTTTGACGGGTATGCGAGGTGATTTCAAACCTTTTTCCAAAGTATCCAAAAGGAAAAAGTTCAAAAATATACCTTCGTGCCCCATCCAATTAGAAGAAGCCATGGTAAGCACCAAAAGAACCAATCAAAAATGAGTGGAGCCACGGGACAAAATTTGCCTTTTTTCCAAAAAAGAAAAAAGTGATAAGTTAAAGCATCTTCCCATCATTGTGACCAACCAAAAGAATCCATTGACCACTAAACATGAGGAATAACTTTGATAGGAAAAAGAAACCTGTTAGACTGTCAAAATATAAAAAATCACCACTCATGCCCAATAACCCAATTTTTCGCTAAGGATGATTTAAAAAAAAACTTTTAGAAATAAGTGAATCCACTTTCTGAGCATCCCTTCGACCATGGATTATTGTATTTTCAATGGCACAAAAATATATATTAACCATATTTAACTTTCATTGTTGGGGAAAAATTGTCATATTGAATCCTTGCTACACATGGATTTATAATCAAGTTCCTAGTAAACGATTACCTAAACCAATGTTTCAAGTACATGAAATGGATGATGAATTCAGAGTTATATGACTACCCATTTCTTGTTATTATAGACTCTATTAATTATTAAAACACCCAAGTGCATTGATATAAAAATGTCGTCTACAATTCATGGAACAATTGGACATAAAATAGGACATGGAACCATTTTAAGTGGCACTAATCAGACCATAAAATTTGTTAGTGTCAACATTAAATTATTATATTCATCTTAGTTGCTTATTAATCATTCTTAAACTTGTGTTAGCATTCTACTACTTTTGGGTTAGCTTTAATACTTACTAGTTCAAAACAAAGAGCTTCCACAATTATAAAGTTCCATTACATAAGTATTTTCGATAAGTATGAATACTTGATGTAGTATATCAGTTAGTGGGATTTATAATTGTAACATTTTAGTTAGACTAATTGGTTGACAAGTAAGCCACTAACCCTATAGTTTTCCAGTACATATTGTGAGGGATCAAGCCTTTGTAGTTGTATCATATATCTATTATATGGATGATATGATGATATATATATTGTATCATTTCCTTATGTTTAATTATTAGTGGTCCTCATGCATGCCAAAGACAATGTTGAATACATAATTAATAGCTAAACATTGTATGTAAACTAGATCAGTAGACTCCCTTATGACTAGTTCAGCATTCTGCAAGCAAGGGATTTTAGTTCATCAAATTTGTTGGGACTATCCTTGTTCGGAAAGTATAAGCAATGCAAAAGTAGATGCATTACATACCCACAGTAGAAGATCAAGACCAATAATCGATTAGCTTTGTCATTACGAACAGCAATCATAGAATAAATATTGGGTGCCATCATGTGTATTGATCATCCTACATCCTATTATTATTGATTTATTGCATTTTGAGTTTAGAATGGGAAAATTCACATTAATAATTCTTGTTCACTTGAATCATTTATTTACATTTTTTTCGACTTTTTTTAAAGGCTATGTTTCTGTCTCTCTTGGGGGGAATTATTTACCCTGGATTTATGTAATCCACGTCTAAATGGTGTTTCAAGTTTGTCATCCTGTGCAACAATTAAATGCTTCTTCCATTAACAGAATCAACAAATAGAATACATCTTAACATTTTGTGATTAGTTTTTTGATAGAATTATATGGGAATTCGTGATTGTAATAATAAACCTTATATGATGGGAAGTTTTATAAATGACAGTAAATTTCCTTGTTACCTTGTTAATTATTTGATAGGCACTGTATTATAGGGGATGGATGTATCCTAGGTGAGTGTGCCAATTGTTGCACTTAACACTTTGTATCTTCAATTATGCATAGTTCCATTTATTATATGATAATATGAAAGGATTTGATAAGACATCACTCTATTGATAATCCTTCCAAAGCTATCGCGAGCTCATATTTTAATTTCACACCACATCAATAGATATTTAAAAATAGAAAACTAGAATACCAATATATGGAAATACATTTTAATCTATAATGCTTAAAGATCTTCAATAAATTGACTTGAATTACTTATTAAGAAAGATGTACATATAGGAGGGGGAAAGTGTAACTAATACCTAAATCAGTGGTGAAGAACTTCAACTAACATATATTTGGTAGTTATATTAATTTTAAAAGACTAGTAAGATAACTCCACATAAATCAGTTTTACTCAACACAAATAGTAAGCTAACTACACATTTAGCTAGTACACTAAGAAATCTAACCCAATACAGTGTAGATTTAACACAAGTGCAAGTTAATTATACTATCAATATCAGAAATAAAAGGATAAATAATAAGCTACACTAACACCCTACCATAAGCATAGCTTAGGTATGGTGAAAAAGAAGGTGGGTTTGACATGCAAGGCCTGAAGAGATACCCACGTACAATAAATCAAAATGGACATTGTTCAAGGTACCTAAAACCAGTAATAACAAAGTGCCTATTAGAGAAAAATCCTACTGCAAGATATCCTCAGAAGCTTGGATCCAAAAACTCTTATAATTTGAAGAAGTGTGGTACACATTGTTCTATATCTACTACTCGATCATAGAACTCAAAAACATCTGACACTTGGCTTCACCAGAATAGATCCATGCAAGGATACTGTTAATGGAGTGATGTTGAAAATGCAAAAAAAACACCAAACATGATTTGATCAACTGCTACATATAGGTGTGCCACAATCCAAGAACAATCAAAGGCAACAAGGAAATGAAATGAGATTGCAATAAATAGGTGTGCCACGATCCAAGAAAAGCCAAGGTAATAATGCAAGAACACAAAATCTCAAGGAGTGAGATCAATTGCTACAAATAGGTGTGTCATAATCCAAGAACAATAACCAAGGCAACAAGTCAAGGACACTGAGATCCAAATAAATATGAGTTCCATGATCCAAGAAAAGCCAAGGTAACAAGGCGAGGACATGAAACCCAAAGAATCAGTATTAACACCACACCCTCCCATATTATTGAATGGGTAGATTGACACCACAAATATCTATGAGTTGTCAAAATCAACTACTCAAACACTAACAAACTAACACTACGCTTCACCAAATATAACTCCCCAACAAGAGAGACTATTAACATGCAAAAAAAAGTGTCAAAAGTACAGATCCAATACATATCAACAAACAAGAGAGATATAAATGTATACACCTATCGATAAAAGAATGTAATACCTAAAATTTCAGGAGATCGGGCTCAACCAAAATTGTGTCCACAAGTGATTACAATACCATCCCAAATTTGGCACTTTATAATTGAGTGCATGTAAATATTACAATGATTAAATGTACCTTTTACATTTTAAATATGTGTTTAAAGTTGTCGCCAATGCGTAGATCTAAAAAAAATACAAAATTTCAAAAAATATCACCTTAATCCTACCTACAGATCAAAAGTTACGAGCTCTAGGTTTTCCTATTAAAATAGTATTTTAATGTTGATGTTTTTTTAAAATGGTACACGTGACACCCAAATTTCTAAAGGGTAAAAGAGTGCATGCACATGATATAGGCTTACATTTAAAGGGTACACGCAATATTTAACTAAAAGAATACACATTAGAGGGTATAAATTTACAAATGTGTGTCCAGTGGATAAAAGACTGCATCCAAAATATAAATATTTAGAGGGTAAAAGAATGCATCTAGAAGGTACATGCTAATATCCAATGGATAAAGGAATGCATCTAGAGGATACAGTTCTGAGTCCACTGGATAAAAGACTGCATCCAAAACAAAAATATCCATAGGGTAAAAGAATGCATTTGGAAGGTACACGCTTATATCCAATGGATAAAAGAATGCACCCTAAGGGTATAGATCTAGGTCTAGTAGATAAAAGACTGCATCTAAAAGAGAAATATCTAAAGGGTAAAATAATGCATCTAGAAGGTACACACTTATATCTAACGGATAAAAGAATGCACCCAAAAAGTACAGTTGTTAATACAAACTTTGACTGCAAATATCTCTTTTTCTGGAACCTGTATCAAAAAACAAAGAGAAAGTCCATAGAACATTTTTTCTCAAAAAACCCTTTAAAATGTCCATATTTGACTGTCTCAAAACATGGATGAGTTTACAGTTGATTCTAGGGTTTTGGAACCTTCCAAATCCAATGGCACACTCTATTTTACATAAAAATTTATTTTGCAGAAAAGTGCTAACAAATTTTGAATACATGAAAATAATAAACCATTGCTTGCAAAAAAAAACTTACAAATGGATGCCTACATCATCTATAACTATGATATCACTGAAAATAACAATAAGAAGATTGTTCCAAGCTGCGATGTCAGATGATAATAGCACACCACATTATATTTGTAAAACAAAAGAGCTAAAATACCATATATGGAAATCCATTATAATCCATAATGCTCAATACATTACAATAAAATGACTTGTATTAATCAATAAGAAAGATGTACATATATGATGGGGGAAGTGCAACTACTACCTAAATCAGTGGTGAATAAATTGCCAACTAACTAATATTGGTAGTTAAGTTAACTCCAAAAGACTAGTAAGGTAACTCCACATAACTGAGAATTTAACTCAACACAACTAGTAAGCTAACTGCACACAACTAGTACACCTAAGTAAGCTAACCCAACAATTTTAGGGCTAACACAAGTGTAAAAATTATCCTGATAAATAAATAAAAGGAGAACTAATAACCTAAACTAACAATATAAATGTATAGATAATTTTACAATTTATAAAATGGATTTTGAGAATGGATTAATATGCTTATGTTTAAATATATATTTTTTCTAGATGATGTTATAGCAAGTGAGACCACCAGGAAAACATATTATTTATCACAATTTACTCATTTGCAAATATATTGTTTATCACCATTTACTTAGAAATCAAAATAACCTAAAACATGGTTATGCTAATAAAAATGTTGATGATTTATACATGTGATTGGAATATAACAAGATCAATAATTTAGCTAACTTTACAGAATATGGAAACTTAAGATAAATAATTTTAGGGATAATAAGAAATTTGATGCTCAGAGATAAAAAGTACAAACCACAAAATGCATATTTAATTTACTAAAAAATACCAACTAATAGTCAAAATTATTCGCCATCAACAATATTAGTCCAAATTAGTCGATTGGCTCTACTTTTACATTAGCCAACTGAGGAGGAAGAAACCAAGGAGCTAGCCTGAGTAGCCATTCTATTGACCACCACTAATAGTGATAATATTTAACAAGAATATGTAGGTGAGACAACGAATATTTTGCAAAATGCAAACACCATCATACTTAGGGTGGATAGGAACATGAATCTACATTAAATCAACAGTTCTAGGAAGATGGAGTGACGGTCGGTCCAGGTCCTCAGATGTACAATAGTCTATGATAGCCTATGTGAACTAGGTGAGGCATCAATTAACCTTCGCCAAGGGTTCCACCAATGAATGGTGGCTCCAACCATCTTCTGCATCAAGACCGTGGAACAGGGTCAAAGTGTTTAGATTACAATGCTTGAGTTCTTCATCTAAACCAACCCTAAGAGAGGGCTTGATAAAAAAGATAGGAATCTTAGAAACATTTAATTTGTTATGGCTAACTAGTAGCATATTAGAAACAAACACAAAGGCAATTTTTGAGTTTACAAGAGCTCTTTTGGATTCACCGAGATAGCCATTACCTAGAATATGTTAAATTGATTCACAGACAGATGGTGAATCAATTATGAAAACCCACTTGAGACGCAACCGAGAAATGGAATTGAATAATTCCATTTATTTTCTTTTTCTTCACAGAAAAATTATAGGAAGAGAGGGAAGCACCATGATTACAAAAATAGCAGGGAGAAAGACTACTTAAAAATCAAACCACACGAGCCAAGGGCGAAAGTAATAATACCTCTTCCCAATTCTCAAAGATAGTAGATGAAGGATCTTCTAAATTATGTGTCACTGACACCAATTATTTACCATGTATAATCCTAAAGACAATGCACAGTAGCCAATTTCAATGAGAATTTAATATACGTTAACCCAAATCCAATTTAAGAAAACCCATTATTTCACATGATGGGATATAATTGCTCCCAATTTTTCACAAGTTAATATTAATTTCCATGTATTTATGTTTACTAAAACATGGCTATGATAATGTTTGAAATTTAAAATTTTTTACTAAGACATAGAGAGATCATCATTCAATCATATTGTTTAAAAGTTTACTTTGTTTTAGAACTGGCAGATGCCCATTTAAAATATGGAAATCATTTATTTCTTGTATTGAATTGTCAGATACCAATTGACATACAAGAATCATATATGAAGAATTTAGATAAATTTTATTTTTTTTATAATGGGAAATTTCCATTTATCGAATAGGTATCATATAAGAAAATATCAAATTTGTTTTATTTTTGAATGGGAAATTCCCCTTAATAACAACCTTCATAGGTATTAAAATTATAATGTTTAATCTTGTATCAAATGAAAAATACCAAATCATATAAAATAACATAAAATATAATTCATTTTAAAAATGCAAGTTGCCCATTCTTAGAGGCTTTCCCAATCCTATCAAATAAGATAAAATATAATTTATTTAAAAAATGCAAGTTTCCCATCCTCACAACCTTCATATATTTTTTAAATTGATAAATTTAAATATTTCTTATATTAGATTGGCATTTCCTTTTCACTCTTATATTTTCATAGCCTTCATATAGTTTTAAAATTGATTAAGTTAAATATTTATTGTAATAGATTGACCATTCCTTTTCACTCTTATATCCTATTAATTTTCCCATAGTAATGATCGAGTTTAGTATTTCTTGTATTACAATGATAATAATGGGCATATGCCCATTCTCATACAAACGATTTTTTTTAATCTTAAATGGGCATATGCTTAGTCTCTTATAGGTCTTGTATTAGATTGACCATTCCTTTTCATTCTTATATTCTAATAGCCCTTATATAGTTTTTGAATTGATTAAGTTAAATATTTCTTCTATTAGATTGACCATTCCCTTTCACTCTTATATCCTATTAATTTTCCTATAGTAATGATCAAGTTCAATATTGCTTGTATTGCAATGATAATAATGGGCATACGTCTTTTCTCATACAAACGAACATTTTTATCTTGAATGGGAAGATTCCCAGTCTATTATAGGAATCATTGAAGAATAATTTAGGTTGAATTTATAAGTTGAGAAATAAATAAATAGAGGCTAGAATTTAATTAGAAACTTCATTGTTAACAACTTCATCCAAATATCTTCATCATATTAACATAGTATATATTAATTTTTCAAGACTTCCTCATACTTCTCATATTGCTTGACTATTAGAATGAGCATCTCTTCACTTTAAATATTCTCATAAAAGGATGTAATTACATATATTACTTTTACAATAATTTCTCATATTTACCATAATCCTTGATTATGAGAATGGGCATATGTCCCTTTTAAAAATTCTCATAAAAGGATGTTGGAGAATTTTTCTTTCTTTCTATATTGAGTTTATGAGAATAATATCTTCATCATAATAATATAGCATATATTATGCTTACAATAATTTCTCATATTTTCCATATTCCCTAACTACGAGAATGTACATATGTCCATTTTAAACATTCTCATAAAAGAATGTGAGAATGGGAAATTTTCCATTCTAAAACAAATTAAATATTACCTCTATTTCTTTCTATATTGAGTTTATGAGAATATATATAGAGGTTAAATTGAAATTTCATATGCCCATTCTCATCATATTCATAGAAGTATTTTTTTGTATGAGAATGGGCATATTCCTATTCTAACCATTGTACCTCATTGAAGCAATATTGAATTTAATCAATTTATATCACTATAAAGGATGTGGGAAAGGAAAACTTCCCATTCTAAACAAAATTAATTTTACCTCTATTTCTCTTCTATGATTATGATATGAGAATGGGCATATGGCCATTCAATACAAGTTTTTTAAAAAAATTGTATGATACTGGGCATAAACCATTCTATCTCATTGAACAAATAATGAACTTAATGATTTTTATATAACTATAAAGGATGTGGGAAAGGGTAACTGTCCATTCTACAAAATAATAATAATTTCTCTTCTATGATTCTTATATGAGAATGGGCATATACCCATTCAATAAAACTTAAAATTGTTTGTTTGTATGAGAATGAATATATGCCCATTCTGTCTAGGTGTACTTTTCTTCTATGATTCTTATATGAGAGAAAAATTGTTTTTTATATGAGTATTGCCTCATGTTCATTGTTCTTGTTACTCTCTTTTTCATTTTTCTTCTATGATTTTTATTTGAGAATGGGAATATGCCCTTTCAATAAAAGATAGAAAATATTTGTTTATATGAAAATGGACATATTTCCATTCTGTCTATGTGTATTGCCTCATTTTCATTGTTGTTACTCAATTTTTATTTTGTGATTCTTATATGAATGGGCATATTCCATTTCAATACAAGATAGAAAATGTTTGTTTGTATGAGAATGGACATATGCCCATTCTGTCTATGTGTATTTTCTCATTTTCATTGTTCTTGTTGCTCACTTTTCATTTTTATTCTTTGATTCTTATATGAGAATGGGAATATTCCCTTTCAATACAAGATAGAAAATATTTATTTGTATGAGAATAGACATATGTCCATTTTGTCTATGTGTATTTCCTCATTTTCACTGTTCTTGTTACTCACTTTTTATCATTTTCACATAAGTTTTATCATATTCACATCCATATTATATTATGAGTAATAAAATAAAGTTCTTGTCATTTTAGAGTGTATATAGTAATCATAGCTAACTCAATATTTGTTTAAGAATGGGAAGTTTCCCATTCTCTCATACAAACATACATTTTTTTAACTTATCTTGAATAAAATGTAATTTTTCTTTCTCTCAAAATGAGGTTTACTTTATTCTCACAGCAAACATAGTCATATGCCTATTATGATTTATTCTCATAGTAAACATAGTCATATGCCTATTATAATTCATTCTCACAATAAACATAGTCATTTTCCTATTCTAATATATGAATCATAGTCAAAGAATAGCGATAACACATTCTAGCTTCTTTTATAGATGTATTAAACTGGGTTCAATCCCATTCACATACAACAATCAATTTAATTATTGTAATGTAAAATATTAGTTGAAATTTATAATCATTATTAAATGATACAATATTATTCCTTCTATTTAGTTACTAGTATTATTAATTATTATTAATTATTTAATTGTGATTAGTCCTAATATGATATGTAAAATACATATCACTCTTGCAACCTTTATGCAAACTTTGTGCAAAATGGAGCAAAATTTGGAGGGGGTATTCGTAGGAAAAGGGAAAAACACTTTGGTGGTGAAACTATTTGGATTGACCAATCAAGAGCCTGTGAAGCTCTCACCCAGGTGGAAGAATGAAGAGTCATTTGTGGATGTCCCGAAATCCATCATAGATAGAGCCAAACAATCATTCCACTATACAATAATGGGTAGGTTTTTTGGGTAGTGACCGAATATTGATACATTGCGAGAATGGAGTGGGAGAAAATGGTGTTGCGAGGTACAAGTACAAGCCATGGCTGGAGAAGGTTTCCTTTTTTACTTCCAATCTGAGTTGGAAATGCAAAAAGTGTTTAATGAGGGACCTTGGTTTTTTTGTAGTGCTTCTTTCACTTTCCATCAGTGGGAGCCTGGTATGCCTCATGACTTTTTCATCTATGCTCTTTCTATTTGGATTCAACTCTTGGGCCTTCTGTTATAATTATGGGAGACTGAGGGTTTTTTGGGGTTTTTAAGATCGATGGGTGTGCGTATTGTAGTGGATCCTACTACCAAAACGCAGTCTAGATTTACTTATTCCAAGTTATGTATAAATATACCTGTTGGTTTCAAATTTCCTAAAAGGGTCTTCTTGCATTCCCCCGCTGGAAAATGGGAACATCTTATAGAATTTGAGAGTTTGAATATTTTATGCACTAAGTGTTTAATAGTCAGATATGAGATGAAGGATTGTTGTGGGTCTATGGAACCACCACTAAAATTTAATTATCTCTAGGGGATGATGAAATGGATGCCTCATCTGATGAGGAGGATGGGTTGGAGGACACGGTAAAGGATGAGCTTGATTATGTGCATAATGTAGTCAAAACTCCTATACAAAATTTTCTTAGGGATCGTTCAGGTGACTAGTACCCTGATAGATGTTGAACGGGTGAAAACGGTAGTTACCGGTGTAGGTTACAGGGTGGACTAGTCATCTAGGTGGGAGACTCATTTTGAAATTGGCCTGATGTGAGATGTTAATGCCCAAATCTCAGTGGTTAGTGTGTTTTATTCACCACATCTTTGTGGGGGGTTGGTTGATGTTATTAATGGGAGGGTCAAAGTTTTCCTTGGGAAAGATTTGGAAAAATATTTGATTTCTTCTCCTCCCAGGTTTGATGATGTGGGTTAGACCAAGGTCCACCACAAAAAACACATTATTACTCAGTGTCACTCTAGAGTGGTTGTTAGTGGTTCATCTTAGTGTCTTTTCGGTCAAGTCTTCTTGATTTTCCTCTAGGATTGGCTTCCTGATGGTGTTTTGTTTCTCTGACCATTGGTAGAGGTAGTTTGTTTTTCTCTCCATTGCACCTATCTCATTATATTTTCTTCTTTAAGGCCCTCAGGAGCCATAATCCTATTTTTTACCCAATCAAATAAAAAATATGTTATATACATATTCTTTGATTTCTAATTTTTTGATAATTAAACTTTAAATATTTTTATTGGCCAATTCTAAGCATTAAAATTAATAAAGAATTATAAGTGAAGAAGAATTATAAATAATAATGGAGTTTATAAAGTGGAATCGTATTTCTTATAATATCATTTAATTATTTTGAACTTATTTTTTATTCATTTGATAATATAATTAAATTTCATTTTTTATTATAATAATTGAAGTTTATTACTAATATTAATTCTTGTAGTCATTATTAATTGATAGGATATTTTTAGGAAATTAATTATAATATTACTAATCAATTATTTAAATTAACTTTGGAACATGTTACACAAGGGCGGCATTTCAATTTTATTGAACACATTCAGGGCCATGATCAGAATATTTCGGTTCATTTTGCAATGGACTGGAAGGATAGAAGGGTTAAATATGGTGGAAACTGTGTTACTATCAATGAAGAGATGATTTTTGAGGCTACAGGCCTCGAATTGGAGGGTTATCATTTTTTCAACAAAAGGATTGACAGGGTCGGTGAGGCTTAGAAATTCTCTGATGAGGGCGATGAGCTTGACTTTGTTTCTGCAGGCATTAGGGTAAGTTCTATTCCAAATCCATATGATGAAGTGAAAAATATGATGGTTAGGTATATTTCTCTGGAAGGACGATACAAAATGGTCCCTGTTAAACACCTTGTCTTTATAAATAATTTTAGAAGGAATTTTGCGGTCTTCTTCCCGCACTACCTACTTAATTCCCTTCAGCACTCTATTCTGGACTTTTAAAAGCACTCCCATGTTATCCCTCTCCACTAGGGCCTCATCTTCCTATTGCATAAGATTTGTGTCTCCAAATTCCCTAGCTTCTTGACTGCTCCCAGCAATCCGCACGTCACCACCTCCTCTACTCCCACTCCCATTCTGGACACCCCTTCCAAATCTAAAACCAAGAACCCCAAGCTTCCAAAAACTGACACCCCTCACTCTACCCGGATTCTCAAAAGCATCAAAGAGCTGGAAGTTGTGCAAAATTTGTTGCATATCAGTAATGCTAGTATGGATATGGCCCTGCATCAGGAGATGAATCATGTGCCTCATAGATTGGAGTCTCTGGAGAAAGAGATGAAGCAACTCAAGAAGGACTTGCAACACATGGACAAGCAGAAAGGAAAAAGAAAAATTGATGATGATAGTGACAATGGGAAGGATCAGATTATTGATATTTATGAGAAGCTGAACTTACTGGACAGTAGATTGAGGAGAGAAAAAGACAAACATGATCACAACATGGCTATCTTCAAAGCCATAAGTGAATTTTTAGAGCAACAAGTTTGAAGCATTACCATGCTTCGTGGAATCCCTGGCACTATTTGGGGGAATGAAAAAGAGAGGAGCCAGACCATCTTGCAGTTGAATACTTCGGACCCAACGCACATTACCACATTGGCATTGTTCACCTCTCTACAAAGGATCCATTCCAGAATTGAAAGAGCATCCAAGAATTAAACTCGCTCGGGATGGAGGGATTCATTTTAGTTGATCTTTTTTGGTCTTTTTGTTGAATTTGCTACTTTTTTTTTGTTCTGTTGCAGTCTTTGTTCTATTCTGTTTCTTTTTTGTAACTATCTCTTGGTTATTGATGGACATAGTGTTCTATATGGATTTTAATCATTTTTTGTCATATCTTTATAGTTATATATGGTTGTTGAGCCCGTTTTGTAAGAGGGTATAGTCCCTTTAAAACTATTTACCAATAATAAAAAATTATTTAAATTAGCACTCATAGTAATTAATTATAATATTATTAATTAATGTTTTTACTTAATTAATTAATACTAATATTATATAATAAGAGTGATTTCTTCTACTAATCAATGTTAATGATGAACTATTAATTACTAATACCACATCTTGATTAGAAACACTTTGATTTCAATTGTTTCAAATTTCAAATTTTTGACGCTTTATTATAGGGAGGAAATTCATACCAGTCATTTATCATGGTAAGTTTGGTTCAAATTTGGAAATTTCAACACTTAATTTTTACATTTTCTGCAAGATTGATTCAAATTTTAAATTTATATTTTTGGGATAGTTTAATTTTTGGGAGGAAATTCATAATTTTCATTTATTATGTCATTTATAATGATAGGTTTGATTCAAAATTTAAATTTTCAGCAATCTTTTTTTAGGAGGAAATTTTTTTGGCCAAGTACATTATAAAAATATTGATTTTGAATGAATTGGGTTTTGGTTTTTGCTCTATTGGGAAAAATATTTTTTCATTCAGAGATTTAGCTGGGGAAAGATGAAGAACATAGATGTGGCTAGAAAAATACGAAGATACAAAGATTTTGCAAAATAAAGAAGAAGAAACAACTTCCAAAACAGTGATTTTGCAAGGGAGACTATTGGAGATTTCTCAAATGGAATACAAAAAGGGCAGGGTAGGCTATTCAAGGTTTTTATATCTCAATTTTTCCAAGTTTACTTCTAAAGTGAAAAAAATGTATACTAACAAAGATATTTTAATTCAAAATAATCAACCATTTTTCCAATATATCTCATTTATTTTAATGTCTGAAAAATGTATCGATTTGTTTCCTTTCATAAACGTAACAAAAAACAAAATACAAAAATCAATTTGTTTACATTCATAAATATAACAACTACCAAATATACAAATCAAAAATTGTTTGTTCCTTTTTTAATGTCGTAAGGTCTAAAATGTGTACCTGTTTATGGTGTAAAAAAATGATTAGATGGACTCAGTAATGCTTGTATCTCTCTGTGTCTTTTTTTATGACAATCGTAACAAGTTTCTTTTTCGATAATCTTTGTATCCAATCAGCCCAAATCCTTTCGCATACCTTCATCTTTCTCCTACAAAATCTCTGAATGAAAAAACTTGAATGTAAGAGAGAGAAAAACTCAGCCATTAGAGAACAAACAATCAAAACCTGAGCCATTCAAATTCAATATTTTTATAATGTATACGACCAAAGAAAATTTCCTCTAAAAGAAAGAGCCTAAATTTAAAATTTGAATTTTTCGTACCATAATAAATCACCACCTTTTAATGATTAAATTCCTTTAATATCCTACTATCCTAAGTCTCAAAATTTGAATCTATCCTACCATAATAAATCACCAAACTATAATGCTTAAATTCCTTTAATATACTAAGACTATCATAAATACTTAACCATGAAAGGGTACATATTTAAATGCTTTAATCTGCTATTATCCCAATGTTTAGAAACATTTAAATGTTATATAAATACATTATAATAATGAAAAATACATTGTACCATTTTTGTACATACATTCAAAATATGAATATATAATACAATAACAAATCACCACCATGTAATGCTTAAATGTTTTAATATGCTTTAATATGCTTACATATTTGAATTTATTTTAAATAGAAATTTAAATAATGAAAAATGTAAAGTAGAATTTATCGTCATACCATTTTAGACACATGTAATGTTTGTAAAATGTCCACATTTACTGAAAATATGTTTTAATAATGAATTTATGAAACTTTTAAGGTTTTTTTTGATAAAATACTTTGTCCTATTTACATATTTAATGTGTTTTAGAATGGTCACCCATTCTCGGGCATGTATAAAGTTATAAAAAATTTGAATCTATCTTACAATAATAAATCAACACCTAGTAATGCTAAAATTCTAAAATGCTTTAATATCCTAATATCCTAAGTCTATCGTAAATATTTTAAAAATATATTTGAATTGATTGGACCCATTTTATGTTTTAATTAGATATTTGAATAATGAAAAATATATAGTAGAATTTATCATCAAACCTAATTAGACACTTGTAATAATTATTGTTTTCATATTTATTGTTGTTAGAATGGGCACCAATTTTCACGACTTGTATAAAGTTAAGAAATTGATTGATATTTTTTACATTATCTTGTATTGAATGGAAAGAATCCCATTCTCATATAAAAATCATAAAAGACTTTCTTGGGAAGATATAAATCATAAAAGAAGAGTATGGATTATGATATTCTCACATCTTTTAAATAGCTATTTCAAATGACTAAGTATTGTTAGAAAGTGCACATACCCACTCTCATAGAATCAAAATTTCTTGTATGATAATGTTTAGAATGGGCACATGCCCATTCTCATATTAAAAATATGTTTCAATCACGACTGTGCACATGCCCATTGTCAAAAAAAAAAATATTACTTGTATTATAAAGTTTAGAATGGGCATATTCCCTTTATGATAAGAATAATCAAATTTATTTTGTTTTAGAATGGGCACCCATTCTTATATCTTGTTAAAGAGTTATGAAATTGATGGAGCTTTACGGAATTATCTTGTTTTGAATGAGCAGATGTCCTTTTTCATTTAGGAATCATAAAATAAGAGTAAGAAAAGTATGGATAAAATATTCTCACATTTTTAAATAGATATAAATAGGAATAATAGAGGCATACTCATAAAATCAGTATTTCTTGTATTACAATGTTTAGAATGGGCATATGCCCATTCTAATGCAAACAAAAATGTTTCGTCTTGTTTTGAATGGAAATTACATTGTTAATCTGTCTATTCTCATATAGGATTCATAAAAGAATTTTTGCATAGATAGGAATCATAAAAGAAGATTATGCTTTATAAATGGTCATGACTTTTAAATAGGTAAAAAAAATTGACCATGTTTACATTGTCTTGTATCAAATGAGCATATGTTTGTTCTCATATAGGAATTTTCCTAGTCTCATACATGAATCAAAAGAGAGTTCATAGGGAAGACAACAATGATAAAAGAAAAGTATGGATTAGATATCCTCAAAAATTTTAAATAGATATTCAAATGACTAAGTATTGAGTAAGTATTGATTAAAGTGCACATGCCCACTCTCATAGAATCAAAATTTCTTGTATGAGAATATTTTAGAATGGGAACATGCCCATTCTCATATAACAAATATGTTTCAATCACATGACTATGCCCATTCCTAATCTAAAAAAAAAACTTGTATTATAAAGTTTAGAATATGTATATGCCCTTTATGATAGGAATAATCAAATTTACTTTATTTTAGAATGGGTCACCCATTCTCACATCTTGCTAAAGAGTTATGAAATTGATGGAGCTTTATGGAATTGTCTTGTATTGAATGGGAAGATGCCCCTTCTCATTTAGGAATCATAGAAGAAGAATAAGAAGAGTATGGATAAAATAGTCTCACAGTTTTTAAATAGATATAAATAGGAATAATAGAGGGAATCTCATAAAATCACTATTGTTTGTATCACAATGTTTAGAATGGGCATATGCCCATTCTCATGCAAACAAAATTGTTTCGTCTTGTTTTGAATGGGAATTGAATTTTTTATTTTTCTATTCTCATATAGGATTCATAAAATAATTTCTTGGGTAGATAGGAATCATAAAAGAAGAGTATTCTTTATAAATGGTCACGGATTTTTAAACAAGTAAAAAACTGATTGACCATATTTACATTGTCTTGTATCAAATGGGCAACTGCCTATTCTCATATAAGAATAAAAAAAGAGTTATTAGGGAAGATAACAATCATAAAAGAAGAGTATGGCTTAGATATGCTCACAAATTTTAAATAGGAATTCAAATGACTAAGTATTGACAAGTGTGCACATGCCCATTCTCATAGAATCAAAATTGTTTGAATGAGAATTTTTAGAATGGGCACATGCCCATTATCATAAAAAAATATGTTTCAGTCACAACTGTGAACATACCCATTCTCAAAAAAATAAATATTACTTTTATTATAGAGTTTAGAATGGGCATATTCCCTTTATGATATGAATAATCAAATTTACTTTGTTATAGAATGGGGCACCCATTCTCATTTAGGAATCATAGAAGAATTTCTTGGGTAGATAGGAATAATAGAAAAAAATAAGAAATGTATGGATTAAACATTCTCAGATTTTTTAAAATTTTAAATAGGTTTAAAGACGAACAATAGAAACAATCTCATAACATTGGTATTTCTTATATTACATCATTTAGAATGGGCATATGCCGATTCTAATGCAAACAAAATGTTTTTTTTTTGTATTAAATGGACATATGCAAATAATATCACTAAGATTAAAATAAGTAGAATGGGCATATGCATATTCTCTTTAATATATATTTTAGAATGGGAATTTTCCTATTCTCATAAGGGAATCATTAAAAAAATGTCAATTATTGTTCATACTAGAGAAAAATGAAAAAATAATAAAAAGAATTATAGAGATAATGTTAGTATATGAAGAATGGGCATATGCATATTCTCTTTAATTTCAATCATAATATAAACTCCATTATTGTTCATGGAGATATGTGAATAATTATAATAAAAAGAATATAGATAATGTTTACTTTGTTTAGAGTGGGCACTTACCAATCTCACCTACCTTTGTAGGTGTATCAAATCCAACGTGTCACTTGGTAATGATTACTCTGATTCCTGAAACTGTATGCATAATCATTTCAAAGAACTGGCATGAATTTTAAACTCGTAATCATGTTGAATTATTATAAAATGAAGATTACAAAATGATTAACTATACCTTTATATCTACATAGTACATATTGTCCATTAACAACGTAATAATGAATATCTGTTGGAAAACAACTTCAAATAACTAATTTTATAATCATATAGACAACTTAAATCTTATAAGCAAGAAACAAAAGTTATTCATAATCACAATAATCAATATATAAAACAAGGTAATAGTAGCACCTAATAATGATTCAAATGTCAACATTAAATAAGATCATTTCATAGTAAATATTTTACATAATCAAAATCATACATCATCACAAGATGTAATAGAGATAAAATTTAATTTGTTTCAAAATGGACAATTCCCCATTATTTATCCCCAATTTTATAGATCTCAAAATGATTGACTTCAATAATATAGATGAAATTTAATACATTTCTAAAATTATTATTCTACTATGAATTCCTATGTGAGAATGGGAATATAGAATGGGCATCGACCATTCTCATATAGGGATTAAATAAAATGATTTTTTCAATACAAATAGACAAAATGGTAATATGTCCATTCTCATACAAACAAATATTTTTTTATCTTGTATTAAAGGGCATACCCATTCTCATATAAGAATCATAAAATAAAATACACATAAAAAATGGGCATATATTCATTCTCATACAAACAAAAAAACATTATTTGGTACTGAATGGGAATATTGCACATTCTCACACATATTATTTATCATACTAAGAGAAATAGAAATAAATATAGTTTTTAGAATAAAAGTTTCCCATTCCCACATCCTCTAAAAGATATAAAAATGAGCCTAAGTTCGAATTTAATGATAATAATGGTTAGAATAGGCATATGCCCATTCACATACAAAGAAAGATTTACTTAGTGAATTATGATGAAAAATTAATATCCCCACACTAATTTAAATTTCATATGAGTAATATTCGATCTGCTATTTACCAATTCACACAAAAGAATTAATTTGTTATCTTTCACACTTTAAAAATAACATTTCATTTCCATTTTCATTGATAAATTACATAATCATAATTTATTTACAAAAAAAAAAGTCATCAAATAAATAAAATTTTTCAATATCATAACACATGTTACACTCCTTTAATTGCACTTAAAATAAAATTTAAATTTTAAAAAAAATTCATAGCCATGTTTGTGGTTTTTTGTTTATGATTAAAATTTTCACCAGAGCATTGAACTATGGGTTCTTAGGTCCCCTCCCTTACATAACATTGCTTTAAACCGATGGGTTCTTACATCCCCTTCCTTATATAATATCTAGAAGAAGGGTAGTCCAAAAAGGAAATAATTTTAAGCATGTATGCCCTAGAAAATGACAAAAAAAATGAAACCAAAAAACTTCAAATTCACTTTGACCTCCCAAGATTCAGCTGGTGCTACTACAAGTTTCTTGATAGCTAGCTTGCACAACCCTTAGCAAAGAAGTATATGAAGCCATCCTCATCCCTCATAAGTTTGAAAATTCAAGCTGAAATATGGCCTATTTGGAAGGATAAAGCTTACAAGTCTAGGGGGCTATGTCAGAAATACATTCCTCAAATTTTTCAATTCGAGCTAGCTGATGATGAATTATGGCAAAGTATGGGGAGGATAATTAGATGGGATTTCTCCTTCAATCCATATTTTGATGAACCAAAACAAAAAATAAAAAAGAGTCTTATACCTCCTTTCTAATTCTTCAACATAGCCCAAGAGAAACCAAATCCCCATAAATTGCCATTGAAATTTTTCGAAAGAGTTGTGGGAAAAATAAAAAATTTCACCACTTCTGCAAGACCAATCACGCATGTCTAGGTTGAATAAAATTTCAAGCAATATGTAAGGTCTCATCCTTGTGTCCTCCAAGGAGCAATAGGTGGGTGAAGAAAAAGGAAGTGACCTTGACATTGACACTTGAGTCGACCACATCCTTGCATGTAATCCTCCACAAGAATAGTTTCTATGGATTTCTCCATCGAGTCATAATCAATCTGGAAGATTATTTGAAGCCTTGTTAGAGGAGATAGAGCCATAGAAGGCCATCTCCCTAGATTCCCCCTGAAGAAAGAGTCCTAATAGTGGAGGGATCACCATGGCGGTGATGAGAATTGACAAAAAACCTAGCAAAGAATCAATGAAATTAATTGATACTAATTTATACTAGAATAGAAGGGAGATTTTCAATCATGGATAATTAAAACTTTTTTTCAAATTTTAATAATATTAGATTATTATTGACATGTCATATATGTTATGAATATTATTATTTACTTTACTATTACGAATTGGATATAAGGTTTATGAATATATTTAAATGTTTATTATTTCTGTACCATCTCCATATATTTAAATTTGTATCTTGTATTGAAAGGGAATATGTCCATTCTCATATAAGAATCATAGAAGAAAAATAGAGGTAATATTTTAATTTTGTTTTAGAATGAGACAGTTTCCCATTCCCCCATCCTTTGTAGTGATATTAAAATGATTAAGTTAAATATTGGTTTAATGATGTAGAATGGTTAGAATAAGTATATGCCCATTCACATACAAACAAATATTTATATTGATGATAATGGGCATATTAACTTGATATACAAATATTATTTATCATGTGAGAATGGACATATGCCCATTCTCATAAAATTAATATATAAAGAAAGAAAAATTATCCTATGTGAAATATAAAGAATGATTGACAATTTCATCCTTTTACGTGAATGTTTAAAATGGACAGCTGCCCATTCTAATAGTTAAGGAATATCAAAAGTATGAGGAATTATTGTAGTAGTAATATATGTTGTGTTAATATGATGAAGATATTTGGATGACACGATTAGCAATCAAGTTTCTAATTAATTTCTATTTAACCTCAATTTATTAATTTCGCATCTTATAAATTCAACCTAAATTCTTCTTATATGATTCCTATAAGAGACTAGGCATATTCCCATTCAAGATAAAAATGTTTGATTGTATGAGAAAGGACGTATGCCAATTATTATCATTTGCAATACAAGTTATATGAACTTGATCATTACTATGGGAAAAGTAATAGGATATAAGATTGAAAAGGAATTGTCAATCTAATACAAGAAATAATTAACTTAATCAATTTAAGAACTATATGAAGACTGTGAGAGTGGACAACTTGCCTTTCTAAAATGGATTAGATTCTGTGCATTTTCTTATTTTATGATTCCTCTATGGTATTGGGAAGTTTTTCCATTTGATACAAGATTGAACATAATCATTTTAATTCCTATGAAGGTTGAGATTATGGGGAACTTCCCATTCAAAAACAAAATAAATTTGATCTACTTTTCTTGTATGATTCCTATTTCATAAAGGGAAACTACCCATTCTAAAACAAATTAAATTTTATCTATATTCTTCATATATGATTCCCATATGTCGATTGACATCTTCATTTAATACAAGAAATAAATGCTTTTTGTATCTAATTGATGGGATCATTCTATGACATTCTAATACAAGCAATATTGAACTTAAACATTTTAATACCTCTAAAGGAATAGATACCTAACCATTTAATGGAAGATAAAATAGTTTCGTATTGTATGAGAATGGGCATATGTTTATAATCATTTTAATACAAGTAATATTGAACTTATTCTTTTCAATAAATCTATGAAGGTTGTGAGAATGGGAAAATGTGAATTATAAAATTTTCCATATTTTATCTATGTTCTTCTTTTCAAGATTCCAATTATGAGACTAGAATTTTCTCATTAGATAAAACATTGAACTTAATCATTTTAATTCATATATGAAAAAATTAAGTTGAATATTGCTTAACTCAATAGGTGAGTTCCTACCCGCCTAGCTCGGCAGGTCAACTGACCAACCCACTTCAGTAGGTCAAATCACCTACCCAGCTTTGTAGGTAAAATTCCCTACCCATCTTGGTTGTCAATCTTCACCAGCCCAACTTAGGAAGTCAGCTTACTTAGCTCGACCGGTGAACCTTTCCTGTTTAGCTTGACATGTAAGCTTGTCATCTCATCTCGTCTGAAAAGCTCAAATGGAAATCTAGACCGGCCATATCAAACTAAAAATCAACCAGCCAGTTAGATCAACTGGGAACTTCTATATGCTAGCTCAATGAACCCAGTGCATCACCACAACTCCCCTAACCATCTGGGCCTACATAGCTACACCACAAATGTAGCCAAATTAAGAACAAACTTGATTTACTGCAAATAATATGAACTCCAAAAGAAAATAGATCTCCTTCTTCATTATTGAATAATGAATTACAATGTTTCCTAAATAGGAAAACAACTCCCAACTCGAGTTTCCAAGTAAACTCTAACTAACTCTAACTAAATCTACTCTAGGTGGCGGAAATTACTATTTTTAGCAGTTTACTAGAACCTGCTATTCTTAGTAAGTCCGCATGCTTATTCGTACGGGCACAAAATTTCCACATATCTTCTACATCCCTAAATTAGAGGAATTTCCAACTTTCTAACTCATAATGCAACTAATAGACTAAAATTAACTAATGCCCAAAAATAGGAAAAATCCTCGAACTATAACTTAAATCCTAATTTTTGGTCTCAAGATGGCGGAGTTAGGGCCCGAAAACATGTCGAAAACTTTCAACCAATTGGTAGGGCTTGTTTCTGCTGTTCGTCTCATTGAAACATGTGGTTTAAAAAAAAAAAAAGGACTCAAACGGACACCCGGAAGCTCAAGTTATGACCTTGTCAAGTTCCTGCTAACTTTGGCGCATCATTCTCCCCTGCTTGAAAAAAATGCAGCTCCTGCAAGTTGTCTTCTTCAAAATCCTTCCATTTATCTGCATCCAACTTCTTAATCTCCCACTCTGTGACCCAAGTATTGTCCTCTTGCTCCAGTCCTTTCCAATGGACCAAATATTTGTTGTATTTCCCATGTCACGTATCCATTGTTTTCTTATCTAGAATCTGATCCACTTCTTCTTTCTTCTTTACTGGAACCTGCTACCTCCAATCTACTACTTCATCAATAACATCCCCTTCTACACCATCCCCATGAAAAGAATACAAATCTGAAACATTAAACACTGGAGAAATATCAAAATTCCCTAGCAATTCTACCTCATAAGCATTATCATTTATTTTTTTCACGATTTTGCAGGGACCAATCTTCTTGTACTTCAGCTTGTTATAGGTTCCTTTTGGAAACCTTTCCTTCGCAGATATACCATAACTAACTCACCAACTGTAAATACCTTTCTCTATCTGTGCACATCTACTATTTCCTTATACTTATCATTACTATTCTACAGCTTCTTCCGCACTTCTTCCTGCAATTGTTGTATATGTTCGGCAAATGCTTCTGCATCATCACTGACTCTGCCATCAACTGGTAGCTATACCAAATCTAACACCCCATTTGGATTACTCCCATACACAATTGAAAATGGAGACTTTCCTGTGGATCTATTTATGGAACTGTTATATGCAAACTCAGCTTGTGGTAATGCTAAGTCCCATTGTTTCGGCTTTTCCCCAACAATGCACCTTAATAGGTTTCCCAAACTCCTGATTTACCACCTTTGTTTGCCCATCAGTCTGAGGATGATAAGCACTTCTAAACTATAATTGAGTTCCCAATTTCTTCCATAAAGTCCACCATAAGTGACTTAAGAACCTTGTGTCCCTATCTGAAGTAATGGTTTTTGGAACACCATGCAAATGAACAACTTCTCTGAAAAAAAAATCTGCTATGCCTGTCGCATCACTTGTTTTCTTGCAAGGAAATAAAATGAACCATCTTAGAAAATCTATCAACAACCACAAAAATTGAGTCATTACCTCGTTGTGTTTTTGGTAATCCCAAAACAAAATCCATACTCAGATCTGTCCACGACCCTTTAGGAACAGGCAACGGCATATACAACCCTGTATTTTGTGCATGGCCTTTCGAGACTTGACAAATTCGACACCTCTCCACATATCTTACCACATCTCTTTTCAGCTTTGGCCAATAGTATTTCTCTACTACCAAGGCTATCGTCTTATCTTTACCAAAATGCCCAGCCAATCCTCCGCTATGCAACTCTTTCACTATGTTCTCTCTCATAGACCCAACTGGAATACATAGTTGGCATCCCTTGAATAGATAGCCATCCTATAAAATGTACTCATATAGGACATCTCCTACATTGTCTGACAATGGAGATTTAACCTTTCAACAATATCCTTGAAATCAATATCAGAAGAATACAAACCCTTTATTGCTTCAAAACCCACCACCTCATTTTCCATAGTGGTAAACAAAGTCACACGCCTACTCAATGCATCTGCAACTTGATTATGTTTTCTTGATTTATGTTTTAGAGAAAAAGTATAACCCTGCAAAAATGATACCCACTTTGCATGCCTACTATTCAACTTCTTTTGTGTATTCACATACTTCAGGGCTATGTGGTCTGTAAATAACACAAACTCCTTAGGCACTAAGTAATGCCTCCAATGCCTTAATGCTTGTACAATTGCATAAAATTCCACATCATAAGTAGAGTAGTTCTTTCTTACCTCATTCAGTTTCTCACTAAAGAAAGCTACTGGCTTTCCACCTTGACTTAGAACAACACCAATACCCACATGTGAGGCATCACAATCAACCTCAAACACTTTATCAAAATCTGGTAGTGCCAAAATGGGTGCCTCTGTCACCTTCTTCTTCAAGAACTGAAAACTATCCTCAGCTGCCTTTGTCCACAAAAACTCCCTTCCTTTTGTGCAATCTGTTATAGGTGCTACAATACTGCTGAAATTTTTAATAAACTTTCTGTAAAATGTTGCTAGACCATGAAATCTTCTTACCTCTGTTATACTCCGTGGAGTAGGCCATTCAATAATTGCCTTTATCTTTTCTGAGTCCATCTGTACCCCATCTGCTGAAATAATAAAGCCCAAGAATACCAAACTCTCTTGCATAAATGTGCACTTCTTCATATTTGCATAGAGTTTCTCTTTCCTTAACACTTCAAATATCACCCTTAGATGCCTCAAATGTTCTTCCTTAGTTTTACTAAAGATCAAGATATCATCAAAATAAACCACAACAAACTTACCATTATACTCCCACAGCACGGTGTTCATCAGTCTCATAAAAGTACTAGGTGCATTGGATAACCCGAATGGCATCACCAACCACTCATATAATCCATTTCCTGTCTTGAATGTTGTTTTCCACTCATCTCCTTCTCTGATCCGAATCTGATGGTAACCACTTCGAAGACCAATCTTGGTGAAATACCTAGATCCAGCAAGCACATCCATCATATCATCAAGGTGAGGTATTGGGAACCTATACTTGATTGTAATTTTATTGATTGCTCTGCTATCAGTGCACATTCTCCATGTTCCATCCTTCTTTGGTGTTAATAAAGCTGGGGTTGCACACGGACTCATGCTCTCCCTTACAACCCCTTTCTCACGAGCTCTGCCACTTGCCTATTCAACTCAGCATGCAATGTCGGGTTCATCCTATAAGCCTTCTTGATTTGGGAGTGAAGACCCTAGAATCAAATCAATATGGTGTTGAATATCTCTTTTGGGTGGTAATCCATCTGGTAGCTCATCAGGAATAACATCATAGAAAATTCTTTTATTAATTTTGTTGTTTCTATTGGTATTTTTGCACTTACAGGTTCATCCTTATTGGTGACTAGTGCATAACAAAAACCGGTTGCCTTTGCCTCCTTCACAAATTCCTTTGCAGAAAGCATATTTTCAGCCTTCCCCTCTTCCTTGAGAGGTAGTAAAACTATTTTTGTGCCATCCTTCCAGAAAGTATAAGTATTCTTTCCCCCATCATGAATAACTTTTCTATCAAATTGCCATGGTCTTCCTAGCAGCATATGACATGCATCCATAGGAATAACATCACACCAAATCTCATCCTTGTAACTTTTCCCAATAGAAAAACTTATTAAACATCTCTTATCAACAGTAACTTCATTACCCTTTTTAAACCATGCAATACGGTAAGGGTTAGGATTCTTCTCACAATGCAGACCCAATTTCTCAACCATCTCATTTGAAACCATGTTCTCACAACTACCACCATCAATAATAACATTACATACCTTTCCTCTGGAAGTGCATCTTGTTCTGAAAATATTTGTACGCAGCCATGCATCCCCCTTGATATCCTTTCTTGGAGAAATCATCATCCTCTTGATCATCTTCTATTTTCTCCAACATCTGGTGGAATTTCACCACATCTGTAATAATGTAGGTCCTGTTCATCTGTTTCCTTCTACTTGTTCAGCTTCAACAAGATTTACTCTTGGAGCATCTCCTTTACTTTTTGTCATGCATGTGTATAATCCCTAAATTTTATAACTCATAATGGGCATTCAAAATAGGAAAAAACCAAACCTTGATGCCCCTCTTCACCACATCTGTAAAAACATGTGGTTTCAAAAAAAAAAAACAAATGGTCTTCATGGAGCCTCCCATCCTCTATCGCCAGCATATCCTCTGCCCCTAGAAAATCCTCTGCCTCTTTGTTGATTCTGGAAATCTTGTCTCGTATCTTCTTGCTTTTCCAATCCATGAGATGATTCTCCCCTACCTTGGTTGAAACTAGCTTGTCCCCGAAAGGAAGATGAGGCCCCCCTATTCATTCCAGGTGATCTCCTAAAACTTTGACGATTTTTTTTTTCCTTGGCCTTTAAGGCTAATTGATAGGCATCCTCCATGCTCTTAATCCTATGCATACTTATCTCATCTTGAATAGAAAATTTTAATCCATTTACATACCTTGCAGCCATTTGTTCCTCAGTTTCTTCATGCTCTACACGAATGGACAACTTGTAGAACTCATCTGTGTATTCTTGCACTATTTGTAATTTTCTGTCTGAGATTCTGAAACCTCCTGTAAAGGGTTTGTGCATAATCCATAGGGAGAAATTTATCTTTCAGCTTCTTCTCCATCTTACTCCACGTCCTAATTTATTTCTTTCCCCTTTCTTGACCTCTCTTTCTGTAGGTGATCCCACCATAACATAGCATGACCTTTCAATTTGTGCATGCAAATTTTACCTTCTTTTCTTCTGACATAGCCTTCCACTCAAAAAAAATTACCCCATGCTAGTCAACCAGTCTATCAGCTCCTCTAGTTTTAGACTACCACCATACTCTGAAACATCAACTCTTATCCCATCATTCTTTCCTTCTAATGCATGCGAAGAATCCTTTCTTCAAAAGCTAATGGTGGCGCTTGCGTTTCCTCCTCTTCACAAACTTCTTCTTCATCTGTGTCATCTCCACCTTGATTTCCTCTCTGGGTTATCATTGCAGCAAGTGCAACAACTTGTCTCTGTAGATCTTGCATATTTCTATTCATCTGGGCAATACCACCTCCTCTTCCTCTTCCTCTTCCTGCCATTTTTTTTTAAAGACTCGAACCTTGCTCTGATACCAGATAATGTAGCCAAATTCTAACCAAACTTGATTTACTGCAAATAATATGAACTCCAAAGAAAATAGATCTCCTTCTTTGTTATTGAATAATGAATTACAATGTTTCCTAAATAGGAAAACAACTCCCAACTCGAGTTGCCAAGTAAACTCTAACTAACTCTGACTAAATCTACTCTAGGTGGCAGAAATTACTATTTTTAGTAGTTTACTAGAACCTGTTCTATTCTTAGTAAGTTCGCATGCTTATTCATACGGGCACAGAAATTGCCACGCATCTTCTACATCCCTAAATTAGAGGAATTGCCAACTTTCTAACTCATAATGCAATTAATAGACTAAAATTAACTAATGCCCAAAAATAGGAAAAAACAAACTATAACTTAAATCCTAATTTTCGGCCTGAAGATGGCAGATTTAGGGCCCGAAAACATGTCGAAAACTTGCTCCAACTGGTAGGGTAGGTTGCCGATGCATTTGTCTCATTGAAACATGTAGTTTAAAAAAAATGGACTCAAACAGACACCCGGAGCTCAAGTTATGACCTTGTCAAGTTCCTGCTAACTTTTGCGCATCAACCACCCAACTCATGAAAATAAGTAACACTACCTAGGTGGTAACCCCACACTTTACTTTGGTAATAAAAAAGTAGTTAACTCCCCATTTCTAGCAAGAATTATTAGAAGTGGATTTCTTAGAATCAATACATTTTTTGCAAGGGAATGTGATCATGTTGAGACTCTGAAACATGCATGAAATGGTCATTTTTAGATGCATATTTTTATAACTATGGAGGATAACAACTATGTAAGTCTTAAAATGAAAATATTGAAGTGGTACTCTTAAAACCCATTTCAAAAATACAAATAATCTACTATACGACATTATTTTATACCCATAAATTTGGAATACAATAGAGAGGATTCTGAAAAATACATGAAACAATCATTTTTAGATGCATCCTTTTATAACTATGGAGGATAACAACTATGCAATTCTTAAAATGAAAATATTGAAGTGATATTCTTAAAACCCATATCAAAAATAAAAAAAATATAAAATACAACATTATTTTATACCCATAAATTTGGAATACAACATACCACACAGCTTGGCAAATAAGAAAATCTTGTTATGTCACCCAGCTAGTAAGACCACTATGTACTTAGGTAAAATCATAGCATATAACTCCTGTGTATTATCAACTACGATTAGGTTAACAACTACACATGTCTTTTAAAACATTGAAGTGATATTCTTTATACCCAGATCAAAAAATATAGTAGATCAAAAATAGGGCATTATCATTAAACCCATAACATAATAGAAGGGAAAGAAAACCAAATCATATTCTTTATCTCATTATAATTTAATATAGAAGAGTTAGAATAACTCATGCCTGAAATTTTTTTCAAATATTTTGCTTTGAAATCTGAAATGGTCTTACAAATCAGAAGGAGCCCAAAGCGGAAAGGGTAAAAAAAAATTAGTGGAGAGAACAAACAATATCTCTAAAATTTTCTTCAAATCATTTTTGCTTCAAAGGACGAAACGGTATAACTGAAATACAAGTAGCCCAAAGTGAAAGGATGAAGAAAATATGAAAATAGATGAAAAATAAAGCAGAAAAGACAAATAAGAAAGCAATAGCTTCACCGATTGTGATTAACCTTGCAATTCCCAAGATCTCTACCATCACCAAAAATAGTAACCGCACTTATTCTCTCTACCATGCCACAGAAGAATTAATTGCCATTAATTTTTCCAATTTCCCTACATAGGGTGCTCGAAGTTTTGTGTTTGACAAACAAGTACCTTCATTTAATAAAAGGTGGTAAAAACTTTATTTGCAAATTAATGGTCTCGCTATGCCAAGTTCAAAGTAATAACATTAATTAATAATAGTAATAAATTAATATTATAATATTAATTAATAAATTAATTAATAATATTATAGTTAATTAGTATTAGTGCTAATTTAAATAATTAATCAATAATAATATAATTAATTTCAAAAAATATCATATCAATTAATATTAACTACAAGAATTAACATTAAAAATAAAGTTCAATTATTATATTAAAAATGACATCTAAATATATAATCAAACGAATAAAAAATAATTTTAGAATAATTAAATAATATTATAAAAAATATAATTAGAATTTATAAACATAATTAATAACTTAATCACCATTAGTTTTAATGCTTAATTAATTATTGTGCATTTCTAAAATAAGTATAAAAAATATAGAAAAACATTCTAAAACTAATTAACCACATAAACTCCATTAATATTTATAATTCTTCATTACTTACAATGCTTCATTAATTATAATGCTTAGAATGGACCCATAAAAATATTTAAATTTTAATCATCAAAAAATTAGAAATCAAAGAATTTGTATTTAACATATCATGTTTTTTTTATTATTGGCAAATAGTTTTTTGAAAGGGACTATACCCTTGTTTACAAAAGAAGGCCTAGAAGCCAGAAAAAGTAAGAGAATCAGAGAGAAAAGGATCAGAATCCATATGTAACAATGAAGTTCAAAGTATCCAAAAAACAGCTACTAAAACGGGATAAAACAACAAAATTACTGCAAACAAGTAGTATAGGGTCCGTAAAAAAACAGCAAAAAAACATACAAGGACAACAAAAGCATTAACAACTACTTTTTAGCAGCTTTATCTATGCTGGTTTTGATATTCTTCTAGGAATTGAACATACCGAAAGTTGTCATGTGGCCAGCGTCATTATAATCTAGTTGATCCAAGGTCTTCTTGCTTTCCTTATCATTCCCCCAAAGAGTTGCCGGAACTCTACTTATAATGGAGACACTTTTGACGTGTTGCTCAATGAACTCCTCAATCGCCCTAAAGATGACCATGTTGTAATCATGTCAAGTTTTGTTCTTCCCTAAGCGGGAGTCTAAGGAATGTAGTTTCTTGTAAATGTCCTCAATTTGGCTGTTGTCAATATCCTGCTCCTCCTCCTTCTTCCTCTTTCCTTTCCGCTTCGCCAGGTTTTTAACTTCATCCTTCAGCATTATCATTTCAGCCTCTAAGGCTTCTAGCCTTTTTGAAGAGCTTTCCAAGTGCACTTCTCGGGGGCTGGCACTGCTGATATTCAGGAGGTCATGAGAAATTTCAAATTCACAAGAACCCTTCTCCACAGCAAGAGTCTCAAGGTTAAGCTTCCTAGAAGCCCTGGTAACCGGTCTCTGTGATGTAGAGGCTAAGTGGGGGCGGGAGCACCAGAAGGATGAATGGGAGAAGAAGCCTGAACGGCTGGCAGGGGGGTGACATCAGCGGTGGTGGGGGCACCGAAAGAAGAAACAGGGCTTGCAGCATCAGAACCCGGCAGAGGGGGAAACGAGCTAGGGGAGGATGGGAGACCAGGAAATTTGAGAAGACAGCATTTTTGCAACAAAAAAATGAGCCCTTGGTGTAAAGGAATTGCCCGGGAATGCTTTTGAAACTCCAGAATGGAGCGTTCAAGAGAGTTCAACAACTAGTGGGGGAAACAAACCAGACGATCCCTACGAAAGTGATTAAGAAAAATAAGGTGTTTCGCAGGAACAGTGACAAACCTTCCTTCCAAGGAGATGAACTGTATCATCATGCGGGTTACTTCATCATATGGCGGAGGAATCGAGCTAACAAGTAGGCCCGCAGTTGTGTAGGTCAGCTTCTCCTCTCCCTCAACAAATCTTCTTTCTTCAATGTCTCTATCAACCCTTTTGTTGAAGAATCGGAAGCCCTCCAAGCCAAGGCTGGTCACTTCAGCAATAAGTTCTTCATTGATAAGGACATTCTGCCCCCCATAATCCACTGTCCTCTCCTTCCAATCCTTTGCAAAATGCACCGAGATGCTCTGATCATGCCCCGACCTTCCCCGTACCCGACCTCCCGAGGTCGTGCCGAGACAGCCGGTGGTTTGAAATGCGGGTGACTTAGATGAAGTCACAGCCGGGATTATGGTCAGTTTTCTATGATAGAAAAGCTACAAGCGAGGATGAGAATCGGCAAGCAACTTTCTTATGGCTAACCATGGGAGGATCAGTGACTAAGATCTGGTAGTGTGATCTCCTGGTAGCTAAAATGACAAAGGGGAGATTTAGAGGCTATGAGCGGGTAGCATAAATTCCCTAGTGATTTATCCTCCTAACTAGAATTTAAGCGTTTAATCTAGTTATGAAGTCTCTAAATTAACTTAAACTGAAAATAACAATTTATACTACTATTGAAAGGGAAACTAATCTAAACAAAATATACGATTGAAACATTATAATTACAAGCAACAATTAAACTACTTTTATACTAAAACTAAACAAGCGAGATAACCCGGTGTGGTTATTCACCTGTGCAGATGTGTGAATCTAAATAAAAGACAACTAATTAACTTAATTGAAAAACCTTCAATCCTACCTCAGAAGTGAGGAACAAATCATAGTTTCTCAGAAACTATCATTCCCCATAGCTTCCCTGGCAATATTGAAAGTAAGCTTAACTGAAATAAAATGATTCACTACTCTATTTGATAATAACTTTGACAATTTAAACCTGGAGTTTACTGAGCAGAGGCAAATCCAGTTTTGTTGTAGCTTGTCCCCTCAGAGTGATCTCTTCGTTCTTGCATGTTCACGTGAATCCAGAAAGAGTAGGAGTATGGCAGCATCAGCAAGAGAAGGCACTGGGACGGTAGTCACTTTGAAGTAAAAATGGCACGAAGCACAAGTAGGAGAGGGATAGCGCAAGTGAACTGGCTTGGCCTATGCAATTCCTAGCAGGGTCGTTGCAGCAATGATGAAATAAAATGATAAACAACAGGTACTCAAACAATGAATAATAGCAGCTTCAGAGAAATACAACGAAGTACAAGTAGGAGAGGGATGGCACAAGAGAACAGAGCTTGGCCTATACGATTCCTAGCAGGATCGTTGTCGGTGTACAGTGAGGCATAACTAAATACTCAGAGTTCTAATCCATGCTAAAGATAAAATGATTCATAAAATAAATCTAGGACTGAGTATTGAAGACTGAAACTCAAGAATGAAGACTCCAGACCAAAGAACCAAGACCATTTACTTGTAAACAAGCTACATATTTATAGCATTTGCAATGACTAGAAGGCAAGTTCAAATTGAACTCTCCCACCATTAAACAAAGATAAATCACTGTTCAGTCGGCAAAAACATAAATACAAGCTTTAGTGGTTGAGAAATGCGGGTGAAAATTGAATTTTCACGCTTGACGCGATCGTCGGAACATTCTGGAAAGCGCGTACAGGACCGCCGCCCTGGCCTGGGTGGCGGTTACAGGACCGCCGCCCTGGCTGGGTGACGGTTACAGGACCGCCGCCCTGGCTGGGTGACGGTTACAGGACCGCCGCCCTGGCTTGGGTGACGGTTACAGGACCGCCGCCCTAGCAAGGAGGCGGTCCTGTAAATAACAACAAAACAACAAGGAAAAAGAGAGAAAAGGCTAGGACAAAACATGTAGAGGCTAGACAAGGATTTTTGGGATGCAAATGTATACTCAACTCCGAGCTTTCTGGATTCCGAACACCTTACGAAGAGATCTTAATCATCATTGGGGCTTCTGCAACAAATTTCTGACTGTACAGTACATACAATTTTGGGTACGTACATATTGCCCCCTTGGAGAAGCGTTTTAGCCATGAAGAGGCATAAAACGTTGGGTCCGAGTATGGCGGTCCCAAAATGGGGAGTTAGAGGCTATACCTGACATGCCCGTGTGTCGAAATGCCGCCGATTTTCACATGCTTTTCAGAATGTATGCAATGGATGACAAGTGATAACAAATGTTAAACAGAATGTTTTTACTTTATTTGCTTTTGTAATGCTGATATGTGATGACGAACATGTTGTAGTTTTGAACTTTTGGCCTCTTTAGACAATGTCTGTGATTTCTTCTCATGTTGGCAAAACGTGATGAATGTATAGCGATAAAGAGATGAACTTGCCCCAATCCCAAATCCACGCAACTAGTAAGATGCGAGGGCTCAACACCAAGAATTGGGAAGGGCACAAGTTGTATGAGTTTGATTTGAGTGGAATGATGAGAGACAGACAAAACAAGAACAAGAACCAAATTTTGACCTACACACCCACCCTACTCAGAACTACTACCAAGCTTAGAAGGCCACTTACTTTTCAGTTTATCTAGACTTAGATTCATAAATGGCAACCTGGTTGACAAAATCTGGTTTTAAGGATTTGATCTCTTTGGAATTTGGATGTTTGGATATTTGCCTTCTTTTAACAGAATTTGACTTGTGTTTTTAGCATACCAAGATTTGTTAGTTTGTGTGACTGGACCCCCCACACCTTGCCTCATGCCACTAGTAAGAAGCATGGGTTTGTCACCAAAGGCAAGATACAGGCGAGTAAGGGCACTTCTTTCCTTTCCCAACCTCACATCACCAGTAAGAGATGTGGGCTTATCACCGAAGGTTGATGGGGCAAAGAAGTGTGTAAAATAAAATATTTTGTTTGCTTGGTGCTTTTGATTGCATTTGATTTTGACATTTTTGATCTATGACTTTGGGATATCCTTTCGTTCCAAGAGATTTTAAGAGGGATAGATGTGACACCAAGAAGCTTCTAGAACAGACCGTAGGCAAGGACAACTTTACCTAGTAGAAAGAAAGAGCAAAGCCAAGTATGCAGGTCTTGGTATGGTTTCTGTCAATGTTTGTCTGTCAAACTTGATGAGAAGATTTGAAAATACTTGATGATGTTTGAAGAGATGTGATTTGAATAATTTTGCCAATATCTTCAGAAATTTGTAACAGATTACTTAAGAGTAAGTTCCTGGACTACAATATTTATGAAACGAGTGAACAAAATGAACCAACTAAATTACTAATGTAATGCAACTGCAACCATGTACATATGAAAATGCAGGTGGAACCATATGTCATGATGTCTAAGGTGAAGAAAGTTGACGAATATCGAATTCTTCACCCCTAGAAGTACACAGCGGAGAACCATTATCCTCAAATTTTTCATTTTCTTGACGAGGGCCTACCATTCTGGGTTTGAACTTACAACCCTTGCCCAGAGGTGTATATGTCCCATTATTAAAAACATTTTTCTGAAAGAGGCATTCGCGTACCTCTTTGTCATGTTTTTGAGAGATGGCATGTGGGTGAGCATGACTATGCTGCTCGACCTTCTCTCTCATAGTGAGCATTGTGTTAATGATGAGGTCTTGCCCCATGGATAGGGAAAACTTAGCTTTAGACACGCATGGGTCGAAGCTAGACTTTAGAATAGGGTAGTGCCTAGAGATGGTTTTGATAGGCATCGTTTCAATTTTAAATTTCCCTTCTTCGTTTGTTAATTCTATCATGTTTATATCTAGATTTAGGTCATCGGAGGGAAGAGGTGCTATACCGAGAAGACTACCCATTCCCTGTGGTTCGAATGGGAGAAAGATTGGCTCATCATTCTCCAAGAGTTTCATAATTCCTGTTGTGGTTTTAGTGGAGACTGTTTCCACAGAAATTGACTTATCTTTATTTGTCTTTGCCACCTCGTATATTTTTGGGTCAACAAATTCAACCTTTGGAATGTCTGGGGTGACCGGGACTAACTCTTTTGTTGGAGGTGGTTTGTTTAATTGATTCATGGGAAGTTCATGCTCTGTATGGACTCCTTTCTTTTTCTTGAGGTTTTCTAAGTGTATATCAAAGGGTTTAGGATCCCCTTTAGCGATGAAGACCTTTCCTAGGTGTAAAAACCTTACTTCTTGAAATAGCGTAGAAGGAATTGCCTTCATGCGGTGTATCCATGGACGACCGAGAATCATATTATAGTTGGTTTCCCGATCTATAATATAAAATTCAGTGAGGATTGTTTTGGGTCCTAAGGTGACTGGTAGTATTATAGTCCCAATCGAAGTGGCCTTAAGGCTATCATAGCCTCTCAGTGTATTTCGAGTCGTGGAACAATTTGTTTCCCCATATCCTAGTTTTTGAAGGAAAGAGAAGGGGACTATGTTAACTGCTGCCCCATTGTCCACCATTGCGCGTTTAACGTAATTGTTGTAAACCCACACCTGTAAATGCAAGGCCGGATCGCCTCTACGTGTAATTTCAGCATCTGTTGGCATTTTGTTTATGTCGAATATAAACTCGGTATCCCTATCTGGCTGCCCCGGAGGGTGGATATCAAAGTCTACATGGTTCACTTGTGTTTCGGGTGGTGGCGTAATGTTGATTAGATGACCAAGACCTAATTCATTGAGCAACGCAAAGCGATGCGTGGGTGAATTTTTTAGCAAATCTAGGAATGAAATGTGGGAAAAGGTCTTGTTCAAATCTGATATTAAATCATAGGATCCTACCGGTTTAGCATTTGTAGGAACTTCATCTCGTGTGGAGAAAATATCGGGTAGGGGTTGTGAAACATACTCCTTTGTCCGAGTTGTTGCATTAATTTCACACTCAACCTCTAGCTCAACTAATCCCAAGATTTTTGTATTACCATTTGAACCTAGGTTAGGAGCAATCTGAGAGTTGTCAGGAGTTGAGGCGTCTTGATTGTTATTTCTTATTATGATACCTTTGTTTTTCCCATTTGGATCTAACCTGTTATTGTTAGAATGATTTGGGAGAGGATCATTGAAGATCTTGAGAGGTGCATTTTGAGTGGAAACTGATCCCATACCAAGTGGCAGTGTAGGATTTTCCAGAAACATATCTACAAAGAGTTGTTTTTGCTCTTCTGGTAGACGTTGTAAGAATTTGTTGCAGTCATGGCAAGTCCTAGTATCATGACCCCTGATTTTGTGGAAACCACAATATAGATTGGGATTATAGTTCCGTGGTCGTCGGTTTGAATCCTGTTGTGGCCCAAAGTTCTGATTGGGCTGTTGGTTGTTATAGTTGAAATTTCGAGGTTGTGGCCTTTGGCTTTGGTTTTGATATCCATCTGGGCCCCGAGCAAGGCCTTGTGGCTGGATTTTCTGTTGTGGAGGATGATTAGAATCCACCATATTGATCGCTGGAGTGAAGTTATTATTGCGTTGATTGTTAGCAGGTGCCGGGGTGTTCACAACATTTGGTCCTTTGACTTGATCAGTGACTCCATCTATTGTAACCCCATGGTTTTCATTAAGGATCTTGGGTCCTTGATCGGTATTCCCGGCATTAGGATAGGTCATAGTGTTTTGATTAGGAGTGATTAATTTCCCATTTGTTCCATATGTCTTACGACCACTATCTATCGCTGCTTGATCTATTCGAAGAGCGCTCTCAAGTACTTCATCGTAAGTTCTTAGTGGGAACTTCTGGACTTCTTCCTTCACCTCTCTGCTGAGAGAATGAAGGAATAAATCACATAGTTCCATTTGATCCATATTTGGAGCACTTGCTGAAGAATAAAGAACTGTACGCCACCTCTGGATGAAATGGGCGACAGATTCATTGTGTTCTTGTTTGATGTGTAAGAACTCCCTGATTCCTGTTCTTAACAGTTTGTTCATGTCGAATGCCTTAATGAACTCTGATACGAGTTGTTTAAATGAATGGATGGAAGCCTCAGGTATTCTATAATACCAATCGAGAGCAATGCCTTCCAAGGTTTTGGGGAATATTTTAGCAACAACCCCATCCCAAGGGAGTAGTTCTCGTATGGCTGTAGCGTAAGCTTTGATATGTGCATTTGGATCTCCCTCACCTTTGTACTTGGGTAAATCGGGAAGGGGTCTTGGAAGCATGAAGCTTCGTATGGTGAAGTCTAAGGGTTCTTTCAAATATTCTGAATAAGTCCCTATCGCATAGGTTTCGACCATTGATGGTGGTTGCTGAGGGAGTGGTGGTGGGATGGGTTGTTGATATGGCGCAGCGTATGCATTGGCAGGGGCATAGGGAAGTCCCTGTGTTTGAGCAAACATGCCGGGAGAGGAGAACATATCTCCTTGTGGTGATTTGGAGTACATGTTTAAGTATGACGGGGTATTGTCTAGGAGTGGATTGTTTGATACTAGACCGGGAGGAATGGTGTTAGAGATGATGGGCCTTGTTGGCGTTTGTTGTGGATACTGAGGAGGCATGCCTAACGTGCCTACTCCTGTGAGGAGATCTACTTGGCTAGGGTGGTATGGAGGATTGGAACTTCCTGCTTGCATGAACTGAGAATTTTGACTTGCTTGAGCAAGTTCTAACCCTCTCACTTTTTCTACTAACGTTGAAATGACTTCATTTGGTGAAGTCACGGTGCTTTGCCTTAGCGGCGTTTGTTGTATACCCTGGTGTTGTATAGGCATGTGATATCCTGCTATGAACTGATCGCTATCTTGCCAAGTTTCTCTGAGAGTATTTCCTATATGCAGTGGCATAGAGGTATTTTCTTGAAAAGAGACCTCGGGTTGTATTTGTAAACCTCCTATAGGTGGGTACATACCCCGAGAGTGTTGTTCACTCCTAGGATAACGTATTGACTGTTCATCATCTAAGACCAGGTATGGGTCTGATTGTCTACTAATTTGTGGTCTAAGTAGCATCTGAGGAGATGAACCAGATTCTCTGGTAAACGTCATATTGTTCGAGCCTGAAGGCTCTGTTTGTTGCGTTCGAGGGGGTTGATCTAACTCCTCAGTTTGAAAAGATGAATTATATCTGATTCTTGGAGTTTGTGTTGACAACTGATTAGTTGAATAGTTGTCACCCCATACTGAGAGTGAGGGTGATGATTGCCTATTCTGTTGGGCGTAGTATGCCTCAAGACCCAAGAGGGGTTTGCCATATGCATCGAATCCCGACATATTCAGGGGGTATATGAATACCCGCAGAATAATGGGAAGGAGCGAAGGTGATTTGTGATAAGATGAAATCTCAAAGAGAAGGTGAAACAGGAAGGTTACAGGTTCAATTTTGTTCAGCTGATGTGAAGGTTCAATTTTGTTTGTTTCACGTCGGGTTCACCAATTTTGTACGATGGAAAAGTGACATGCGAGGATGATAATCGACAAGTGACCTTCCCCGTACCCGACCTCCCGAGGTCGTGCCGAGACAGCCGGTGGTTTGAAATGCGGGTGACTTAGATGAAGTCACAGCCGGGATTATGGTCAGTTTTCTATGATAGAAAAGCTACAAGCGAGGATGAGAATCGGCAAGCAACTTTCTTATGGCTAACCATGGGAGGATCAGTGACTAAGATCTGGTAGTGTGATCTCCTGGTAGCTAAAATGACAAAGGGGAGATTTAGAGGCTATGAGCGGGTAGCATAAATTCCCTAGTGATTTATCCTCCTAACTAGAATTTAAGTGTTTAATCTAGTTATGAAGTCTCCAAATTAACTTAAACTGAAAATAACAATTTATACTACTATTGAAAGGGAAACTAATCTAAACAAAATATACGATTGAAACATTATAATTACAAGCAACAATTAAACTACTTTTATACTAAAACTAAACAAGCGAGATAACCCGGTGTGGTTATTCACCTGTGCAGATGTGTGAATCTAAATAAAAGACAGCTAATTAACTTAATTGAAAACCTTCAATCCTACCTCAGAAGTGAGGAACAAATCATAGTTTCTCAGAAACTATCATTCCTCACAGCTTCCCTGGCAATATTGAAAGTAAGCTTAACTGAAATAAAATGATTCACTACTCTATTTGATAATAACTTTGACAATTTAAACCTAGAGTTTATTGAGCAGAGGCAAATTCAGTTTTGTTGTAGCTTGTCCCCTCAGAGTGATCTCTTCGTTCTTGCATGTTCACGTGAATCCAGAAAGAGTAGGAGTATGGCAGCATCAGCAAGAGAAGGCACTGGGACGGTAGTCACTTTGAAGTAAAAATGGCACGAAGCACAAGTAGGAGAGGGATAGCGCAAGTGAACTGGCTTGGCCTATGCAATTCCTAGCAGGGTCGTTGCAGCAATGATGAAATAAAATGATAAACAACAGGTACTCAAACAATGAATAATAGCAGCTTCAGAGAAATACAACGAAGTACAAGTAGGAGAGGGATGGCACAAGAGAACAGAGCTTGGCCTATACGATTCCTAGCAGGATCGTTGTCGGTGTACAGTGAGGCATAACTAAATACTCAGAATTCTAATCCATGCTAAAGATAAAATGATTCATAAAATAAATCTAGGACTGAGTATTGAAGACTGAAACTCAAGAATGAAGACTCCAGACCAAAGAACCAAGACCATTTACTTGTAAACAAGCTACATATTTATAGCATTTGCAATGACTAGAAGGCAAGTTCAAATTGAACTCTCCCACCATTAAACAAAGATAAATCACTGTTCAGTCGGCTAAAACATAAATACAAGCTTTAGTGGTTGAGAAATGCGGGTGAAAATTGAATTTTCACGCTTGACGCGATCGTCGGAACATTCTGGAAAGCGCGTACAGGACCGCCGCCCTGCGCAGGGCGACGGTTACAGGACCGCCGCCCTGGCCTGGGTGGCGGTTACAGGACTGCCGCCCTGGCTGGGTGGACCGTCGCCCTGGCTTGGGTGACGGTTACAGGACCGCCGCCCTGGCAAGGAGGCGGTCCTGTAACTAACAACAAAACAACAAGGAAAAAGAGAGAAAAGGCTAGGACAAAACATGTAGAGGCTAGACAAGGATTTTTGGGATGCAAATGTATACTCAACGAGCTTTCTGGATTCCGAACACCTTGCGAAGAGATCTTAATCATCATTGGGGCTTCTGTAACCAATTTCTGACTGTACAATACATATAATTTTGGGTACACGTGTGGGAGTATTTTTGAACTTGCTCCACATCCAAAAATCATAACTCATTTCTAGATATTGCTTGCGCATGGAGATCTGCTTGAATGTTGTTTTGAAGTTGTTTAGGGATGCTATTATTGTCCCAAACTGTAAGGTTAACATTGATGCCATAATTTTCCAGCACATCCGCCAATTTATTACCCTCCCTGTAGGTATGCATGATCCTGATGTTATTAAAAGTATGATTAATACTAATGGACTCTGCAATAAAATCCTTGATGCTCCAACTTGGAGATGAGCACTGTTTGAGAAGATTAATGATATTTAGGGAGTCTCCTTCAATAATGAGGTTTTGGATATTTTGTGTCTGGGTAATTCTCAGACCCCAAAGAGCAGATAAAGCTTCGGCAAAATGATTGGTTTGATTTCCCATTTTACCAACATATGCAACAATCAGATTGCCTTTATGATCTCGTATCACTCCTCCCCCTACCGCAATCCCAGGGTTTCGCTTTGAAGCCCCATCAAAGTTCAACTTATACCAATTTAGATCAGGAGGATGCCATTTAATCAAAGATCTATCAATGCTATTCCTGGGATTGTTCCAACTATTAATTGATCCTATCTGCTAGTTGGATAGAATGTATTCTTCATTTTCTGGATATTTCTTGTTCTTGGGGGGTTTAAATCCAACAATATTCTCTTTGATACCATTAGAAATTTTACCAATACTAAGTTTGTAGTTTTTCCTTTTATTTCTGAAGATAATATCATTTCTGTCCTTCCATATTCTCCAGATTAAGTGAGGTAAAACAAGCTTTTAGATCCTTCTAACAACACAATGCCTAAAGGATGGATTCCATTGAGTCCATAGCTGATTGAGATCCTTCAGCATCACCCAGAGAGCTTCAAATTTAGAAAGGGAAAAACTCCATATTCTAGTGGCATACTCACAATGTATGAACAGGTGGCTGATATCCTCAAACTCTTTCTTACAAAGATGGCACCTATTAGGGATTATTAATCCTCTTCTCATCAGATTGTCATTGGTAAGAATCCTACCTCTGATAGTCAGCCAAAGGAAAAATTTTATTTTGGGAGTTAAATCAGACATCCAAATCCTATTCCAATTGAACTATATTTCATAACTATGAAAGAAGTTATTGTATCAAGTTTTGACAGAGTAATTCCCATCATTGGAGTTATTCCAAACCAGCTCATCCTTGGAATCCATCTGACTTAATGGAATAGGATCTAATTGATCTTGAAGGGAGGAAGTAATTTGTTTCAGATCATTTCTCTCTAGAGTAATTTTTTTCCACTTCTTTCTGGTACCATTTTCCTCAATATAGTCCTTGATTTTGATGTCATACTTGTTTATAAGACTGTCCTTGACCATCCCAAAACTATCCATGAGATTGCCATTAAACCAATTATCCTCCTAGAAGTTTATGTCCCTACCATCCCCCACTTTCCATTTACTGCCCTGCCTGATGAAATTTCTGCTTTTAACCAAATTGTTCCAAAAAATGGAACCATAGGGGAGCTGTTCATCTTGTAGAAAGGAGTACATAGATTGATGATTTAGATATTTTGCTTTAATTAAATCTATCCAGGGTTGTTTCTCAGTCAGCATTCTCTAGCCCATTTTAGTAATGAGGGCCTCGTTCATTTTCTCAATATCTTTTATACCCAGACCTCCCATAAACTTCGGGGTGCAAACCTTATCCCAAGCCACTAAGTGAAATTTGAATTTCTCATCCATGCCTTGCCATAATTTTTTTTTTTGGATCCTTTCAATCTTATCCCTGAAAGAAGAGGGGATCTTGTAGAGCAACATGATATAAATTGGCAAATTTTTGAGAGTACTTTTAATGAGCAGGCACTTACCAGCACTAGACAAAATGGATCCTTTCCAACCAGCCATTTTTTTTTGGAATCTCTCCAATAGATCATCCCACACCTTACAAGAAACTTTCCTAGTGCCGAGAGGAAGCCCCAGGTAAGTGGCTAGAAGCTAACTTATTTTACAGCCTAGAATTTTAGCTATTTTAAGTTGTCTTTCCTTAGGAGTGTTGAAGAAGAAGATGGTGCTTTTTTCATAATTGATCTCCTGCCCAGAAGTAGATTCGTAGAGCCACATTAATGCCTTGGTAGCCTTGGCTTCAATGACAGAAGCCAGAAGAAGGATAGTGTTGTCTGCAAATTGCTGATGAGAGACAGCTTGACTGATGGAGGTGAGCTTAGAGCCACTTAAAAGCCCGTCATTCACCGCTTTACCAATTGTTCTACTGAGGCTGTCAGCCAAGAGAATTAATAGTAAGAGGGGATAGGGTCTCATTGTCTCAGTCCCCTGCTGCTAGTGAAAAAGCCTACTGGCTCACCATTAACAACCACAGAAAATCTGGTCGTAGATATACAAGCCTTAATGATTCTTCTAAATTTTTCCGGAAACCTGAATTTTGTTAAGACTTTGTCAAGGAAAACCAAAGAGACCTTGTCAAAATCTTTATTCATATCAAGCTTGAGGACCATACTTGCCTTTTTATTATTTTCCATTGAATGTATGGTCTCATGAACCATAATCACTCCTTCTTGTATAATCCTACCTTTGATGAAGCCACTCTGTTGTCTTGAGATAAGTTCATTCAAAATGAGCTGGAGCCTAGTAGCAATAATTTTGGTAAAAATTCTATAGATGGCATTCACCAGGTTGATGGGTCTGAAGTCCCTGAAATCTTTAGCATCCATTTTTTTGGGGCCAGCACAATGTGAGTGTTGTTAAGCTCTTTTAAAAGATTTCCCGTTCTATAGAACTCATTCACCGCTCTGAGAAGATCCGTCGAACAGATTTCCCAAAATTTCTGAATTTTTTTTATGGAAAATCCATCTGGCCCAGGAGCCTTGTCACCCTCTAAAGCAAAAATAGCTATATGCAGCTCTTCAAGCGTAACCGCTTTGTGGATATCTCTAAATTTTTGTTCCTTAATTTTATTTTGGGGAATGGCCTCCAACATAAAAGAGATAGCTTCAGAGTTGTTTATATTCCTCTCCTCAAGAAGTTTTTTATAAAAATCAAGAGCTTCTTTCTTGATGCTATTGGGATCTTGTATGATATTTCCTTTGTTTTTAGAAACTTCTAAGATCCTATTACAAGCTTTGTGCTTCAAAGTGGTCATATGAAAGAACTTCGTATTCCTGTCTCCCTTTTAAAGCCAAATAGCTCTAGATTTAAGTCTCCATAAAGATTCCTCTCTACTGCAAATCGTATGCAGCTCTGAAAGAATATTCTTTTCATTGACTTCATCTTCAACCGATCTCCCCATAGTATCCATTTTTAATTCTAGCTCCTGAAGTTTTTGCTTTAACTTTTTTTTGTTCTCAAAAACATTTCCAACAACACTTTTGTTCCAGATTTTGACTTGCTTTTTAACATTTTTGAGTTTTTAGACCAATCTATATTGAGCAGTGCCTTCTCCATTCCATCTCCACTAATCTTTTATCTTGTCATAAATATTGTCATGCTCCATCCACATCTTTTCAAATTTGAATGAGCTTTTGGTGGGTTTAGTCCAGTTGAGAAGATTTAAAGCAATCATATTGTGATCCGATCCAACTCTGGGCAAGGAGGAGAGGTGGAAGTCTTGACTGAGAATCCAGCTCGCTGAAATTAATGCCCTATCCAATCTTACCTGAATAAACTCTTTTCCCAACCTTCTATTATTCCAGGTGTACTTATTCCCATGAAGATCCACATCTAAGAGGTTATGCTCAGCTATAAAACCAGCAAAATCCTCCATACCATTAGAAAATCTGGAGGTACCTCCAAACTTTTCACCTGGGTTTAGTGGAGAGTTGAAGTCCCCCATAATAAGCCAGTTAGCAGAACAATGTTGTTTTCTAAAAGTTTTAAGGTCAGCCCAAAGATTCCTTCTACCACTAACCATATTAGGGGCATAGATGTTAGAAAGGATCCATTCACTAATCAGCAGAACAATGTTGGTTTTTAACATATCATGTTAGGACTAATCAAAATTAATTAATAAGAAACATTAATTAATAATACTAATAATTAAATACAATAACTAATATTGTATCATTTAATAATACCTATAAATTTTAATTATTATTTTACATTACGAAAAATAAAATGATTTTTGCAATACACATGGTAAAAATGGGCATATGTCTATTCTCATACAAACAAACATTTTTTTATCTTGTATTGAAAGGGCATATACCCATTCTCATATAAGAATCATAGAAGAAAAATACACATAGAGAGAATGGACATATGTTCATTCTCATACAAACAAACATTTTTATCTTGTATTGAATGGGCATGTGCCCATTCTAATATAAGAATCATAGAAGAGATATAGAGGTAAAATATAACTTTTTTTAGAATGGACAGTTGCCCATTCCCACATCCTTTATAGTGATATAAAAATGATTAAGTTCATTATTGCTTCAATGAGGTAGAATGGTTAGAATAATCATATGCCCATTCTCATACAAATAAAGAGTTTTTTTTATTGTGATGAGAATGGGCATATGTTGTTTCTCATATAAACAAATATTTTTATCATTGTAATGAGAATGGATGTATGCCTATTCTCATAAAATCAATATAGAAAGAAAGAAAAATTCTCCTACGTGAAACATAAAGAATGAATGACAATTACATATTTTTATGAGAATGTTTAAAATGGACAGATGCCCATTCCATAGTTAGTGAATATGGGAAGTATGAGGAATTCTTGTAAAAGTAATATATGTTATGTTAAAATGATGAAGATATTTGGATGAAGCGGTTAGCAATCAAGTTTCTAATTAACTTATATTTTGTTAGCATAGTCTATGTAATATTTTATTGTTAGGATAGTTGTTATTATGTATTCCATTATTCTCTCTTGTTGTTAGTAACAACTCCATCCATTTTAGGAGTATTGTTTGCACACGTCCCTATAAATATGTATCGTGCTTCTGATATTCAGTGAATGAATAAGAGATATCTAATCTCTATTTTCTCTCCATCGTTTCCTCCTCACAATTTGGTATTAGAGAAAACCTGTTCTATGAAATGTGTGTTTGAAGGAGAAAACAAATCTGCCAAGATGTTCAAATTCCAGTGGAAAGCTCTGCGTAGAAATCTATGTTGAAGTTTTTAGAGTATTTTATTATTATTATTTTGTGTTAAAAGACAAAGAAGTCTTCTATTTCTGCATGGAGAGGGTTGGAATTTTTTTTCTTGTGTGGAGTAGTAGTCTGCATGCATTCCTAAGAGCATTCATCCACCTCCTACGTGGAAGAGGGAGAAAATCAAACGTGGTTGTAGCTATTTTTTTCTTTTTCTTCAGCGACCTATTCTAATACACCTGTGTGGAGAGCTGATTTGTAAAATCCACGTGGAGATTAAATGACTAGTTCAAGATCTTTTCTTTTTTGGTTTCAGTGACCTGTTAGAGAGTCTTTATCTCCTGTTATATGGTAATTCTCAGAGGCTACGTGGTGTTCTTCTTAATCTTCTACCTGCATGGGTGATCTACTTAGAGCTTACCTCACATTTGGAGAATTGACTAGGCATTGGTAAGTTTTTTCTATTGATGTTTTGGAGCAACCATAATTGTTGAGTGTGTTGTGTAAAGTAAAGATTTGGTGCATCTCTCTATCAATTCATGCAATGAAGTGCAAGATGCGTGGAGGGCTTATTTTTGTGTCTATATATGTTTGTTGTTTGATGATTTATTTGTTACCAGAAACATGGCAGTTTGAATATTGATTTGGCATTTTAAAAATAGTAGTGAACTATCCTTAGCACTAGCTATTCCATTGTGGCAGAGGCATGTGGTTCTATATTATGTGGAGACCTTCATGAAATAGCTATGTGTGGAGAGTTTTCTCCATGCTGTACATGAAAGTGAATACCTGAAAATTAATAATTTATTTTTCTGTATGTGCGTGGAGAGTTTTCTCCATGCTATATTCTGAGTGTTTGTTATAACACTGAATGTATCTAAACAAATAGTGGCATTTGAAGAACTTGTGAATTTGTTATAGCAAGAAGAGTCCATTAATTCAGCCTAAGAGGAGACTCAGGATAAAGCCCTACTCTCAAAGCCATACTGTGGACATAAGAATTAGAAGGGTCCCCTAGAGAAGCCAACTCAAGCGCAACCAAATTAATAGTAGAAAGATAAAAAGTTAAAGAGGTGGTGTCACATTTGTAGAACCAACACTCATGACACTAATCACTACTGATACAATGGCTTGAAATAGGGGTCTTCGAGTCAAACAAGCACATTCAAGCACAAATATATTCAAAAATCCAAATTACATCCTCATCGAAGAAAGAAGAAGCGACATCTCACAACCCAACAAGATGATGAATCTAATGAGGAGACATTAGGAGCCCATTGTGGTAAGAACCTTGTACTAGTATCTCAAACTTCTCATCCTACAAAGAAAGTATGGTTGATAGACTTAAATGTAAGTAAGAATATGTCATGTGACAAGAAACTTTTTGATTCAATGAATGAATAACCCACTGGAGATCAGGTTCGGATAGCAGATGACAAATAGTACCTTACAGAAGGAATAGGAAAAGTCACCAATCATTTGGGATCATGAAAATATACACTTAATAAGGTACTATATGTTCCCGGATTGACTGGAAAGCTCTTGTCAGTTACTTAGCTCTTGAATCATCACCTTAAGGTAGAATTTCTTGTCCAAAATGACATTAAATTATGCTTGATCTCTAGATAAGGTACCGTTATTGCTAGAGAATTTCTACAAAATAAGTTGTTTGCTTTAGATATTGTTTCATCTTTTACAGTAGCTTTATTTTCCTCAACAATAGAATCTACATCCCTATGGAATTTTAGATATGGTCACTTGTCAGTTAGTTCATCGCATCAGATGAGTTCAAAAGAAATGGTCCATGGACTACCCAAATTGTCCAGTTCCTTACCTATTTTCCCTGACTCTCTTGCTTCATTTTAAGACACCTCTATAAAATTGTAGGTGGAAAATACTTGGCGAATATCCCTAGAACCAGTTTCAGCGAAAGGTGAATTTGACAGTATTCCAAAACCAAAATTTCACCTAGTTTTTCATGGCTCCATCATTGACGAGTGACAACAAGATGTCAACAATCACTACTGACGTGCGTCAATGGAATGTCAATGGTCTTGGCTGACGCACGTCATTGGCTCCATTTTTCACGCACGTCAACTGGATCTATTGATGCACGTCACTGGATCTATTGACACCGATGGATCCTATTGATGCGTGACAACTAAATACATTGACGTGTGACAACTGGATCCATTGACATGCGTCAATAGTCTTAGCTGATGCGCATCAATGGATCCAGCTGTCGCGCGTCAATAGGCTCTCTTGACGCACGTCAATAGGATTTATTGACGCGCGTCAACAGGACAATTGACGCGTGTAAACTGGCTATCAGTTGACGCGCGTCAATAAATCCTATTGACGCACGCATTAGGATCCAGTGACGCTCGTTAGGATCTATTGACGCGCGTCAGCTAGGACAATTTGACGTCAGCGAAGACCATTGACGCACGTCAATTGAAGCCATTGATGCCCTAATTTAGCCTATAAATACCCTTCAACCGGTCATTTTCTCGTTTTCACCTTCCCGCTCTTGAATTTTTGCAGGTCTCAATCATTGTCAAAGACGTAAGTACAACTATAATGTCGACTTCACATGCTTCCCAACTGCAAGTTCAGGAAAAAAATCAAGAGAATCCAATTCAATCGATGGCCAAGATCATCTACAGGAATCCCTTATGCCCTCACATCCATACTGTTTTAAAGATGTCTTCAGAATATAAAGATTTGATGGATGCGTGTGAATTTACAGGGCTCGTTAATATGCCCCATTTCGAAATAGATCTGGATATTTTGAATTACCTTCTGTCGTCCTACAATTCAGAGGACGACCTTTTTTATGTGACTCTGAACGATGGCCGAATGTTCCAATTCAGTATCGAAGCAAATGACATCCATCGGTTTACGGGCCTTCCGTTCAGAAATTTACCAATTGTTACAACCAAGGCAACACTCCTGGAAGAAGACAAGAAATTTCTTGAATCAACGTTCGGTTTCCATGTTGATTGTAAGTATAATTCGTTTTAATTCATATTTTTTATTCTGTTTTTTATTCTGATACAATTTGTTGTTATAAATTTATAGTAATTTTCACTGTTTCACATTTGCAGCCCATGTCAATAAATCCAGGCATGGTGTGGATATGCAATCAATTGCACACCACTTTCTTGCTGCAGTTATTTCATTTTTTCAATCCAGAATTGTTTTGCAGGGTCGCCAAACAGATATACCAAATTGGGCCATTGCATACATTGTTGCCACTATCTCAAAACAAAAATTCGATTGGTGCACATATCTATCCAAAAAAATAAGAACTGACCTAACAAATTCAAAACTTTCAGAAAAACCTGTCATTTATTCAACAAACTATCTCCTCGGCCTTTATTATGAGGCACTTTTAAATTTAAAAGATAAAAAAATTCCTACTTGCACTGATGAGGAGTTGATGAAGTTGTCAATTCCATTTGAAGAACAACAGGTATAAACTATTTAGTTTGTAATTGTATTTCAATTTTCGACATTACAGTGCACAATTATTAACACTTAAATTTTAATGTTTTGCAGAGAAGATTTATTGAAGCCCTTCCCCGAAAAAAGGCGTTATCGAGAGGAAGAGGCCAACAACACGCTGAGGCTTCGGGGGACTCCCAATCTGAAATGGAAGCTCACTCCTCTCCAAACCCTCAACAGTTTGAACTCGTTAAATGCCAGAGAAGTAATACCTTCTCATATATTATTTACAAAATTCCAAAGTTGCATATTTATTTTTCAATTTAAATTTTAACCAAATGAATTGACAACATTTAATATTGATGAATTGCAGGGACTTTGGAACATACACTTGTTTCACAAACTCAACCTTCTTCCCCAACTCACTCCATACAGTTGCATGCATTCATATCTTCTGAACAGACACTGAGTACAACTCCTACAAGGCCACCCTTAGCACCAAGAAAAACAACCCCTCGACAACAAGGTACAACTTTTCGATAGTACGTTTAATTTCGTAGTTTTTGACTTTATGAATTGTTTTCCTATTTTTCATTTTTTTCTTGTACTTTTCAGCACATGTCAGTCCTGATCAAACCGCGGCACTGACACCCACTCAACCAATAATTTTTAAAATGCCAACCAGAGGAACAGTGAAAAAGAACATTGGTAAACGCATGCCACTTGCTCCGGCCCCTAGTGGGACACTAAACATTGCCTCCTCCTTTCGAATTCCAACTCTCTCACTTGGTGGCTTGCCCAGTGCAATGGGCATATCTGTTTTGAACAATATAAATTTAGATGAAGATTATTTGGGCATTGATAGCAATGACCCAACTGGTTTTTTCAATACCCGCGAGATGATTCAAGGCCAGCAGGTATACTTCAAATTTCAATTTAAATATGCTTTACAATTTTGAATTACATTTCGATTTAAATTTATTTATCTAAATCTTGATTAATTTTTTCACAAACAGGATCAGCCCACCCAAAGGCAGAAACAAGTAGCAGTTGATCTTGCTGAAAGCCCCCATACTTCTCCAGCAAGATCATCTTCATCAGATTCAGATAGTGAACAGTTGCTACCTTTTCCTTTGGAGAACTTAATTGGTTATGATTGTCAATCCCATGTCAGTGAGTTTATTCTTCCTCATATCAATCAGCTTATAGAATGGGAGAGAAGGGCTAAAGTTCTTATCAATGAGATTATTAGTCGTTATGAAAATTATTGGCAACGGGATAGTTTATACGCTGCAGTCCAGAATCAACCTGCGAAGATGGATTCCTTACTTACCCAAGTAAGAAGTGGGACTGTCACGTATAACAACAACTATAAAGATGACATTTTAGATAAGTCATTAAACAAATTGGAAAATATTAGTGCCGAGGCCCAGGCATATTTTAACAAATGGTCCAAGGACAAGGATTTGGTAGCAATTGCAAATGCCGAAAGAGATAGAGCGGTTGTAAGTACTATTACTTTCAAACAATCATTCTTGTTAATTTGAAATTTTCATTTTTTAGTAATATTTTGAATTGACATTACTCTTTTTGTGCAGTTGAAATATGAAAATTTGAAGAGTCAGGCGAAGGTATTGCAAGTTCACTTGGAAACAGCAAAGAGCAGTTTATCCGCAGCAAAAAATTTGAAGCAAAATATTGTTTTGGTTAACAAACAAAACAATACACTAAAGTGGATAATTAAAGAGCACGGTTTCGACCCTGACATATTATTCAATGCTAAAGCAACAGCTGATCCAAATTTGTTGTCGCATGGAGATGCGACAAATCAAGAAGAAAGAATTTTAAAAAATCTGGACAGTGCTGCGGAAGATCTTATAAGTTCAGGGGTTATTTCTGCTGTTGGGGAAAGGGGTACAACCATAGTGGAAGAAGCCGTTGGGGAAGGGAGCAGAGGAGTACAATTGGATAAAGAAAAAGAGGGTTGAAAACCAGAAACTTTTATTATTGGGGAAACTTTAAATATTGAGTTTGAAAACTTCTAATATTGAGTATGGTATTTGAATTTAATTATATACAATCATTAATTTTGATTGCATTAGATGGTGATTATCGTGAATTATATGTATGTTTCTTGTTTACTTGCATTGTCATGAATTGTATGTGGACGTAGATGATGAATGATGATAATTGATAATTAATGATAGATGATGATGAAAGATGATGAATGACGATAATGATATGATATATATGGACGATGATCAATTTAATGTGGATATAGATGATAAATAAATGGAATGTGTTATAATTGATATAGATGACATTTATGATTAGAATGGATATATATGAGATTAGAACGAATATAATTGTAATGATATGATTATGAATTGTTTTTAGAAAATGGAATTGTTTTAATAAATTTAAATTAGATAAATAATTGTGTTAATAATAATTGTAGTGTCAGGACTCAGGATTATGATAATGATATGGTGATGATATGATATATATGGATGATGAGGAATTTTATGTGGACTTAAATTTAAAATTTTATAATGTATTGTTTATCCCACAGTGAAAAAAATATATCAAAGGATTTTGCACATATAAAAAATAAATTAAATATAATTTTAAGAAATCAAGAAAGAATCATCACTGGTAAGAAATTAATCATAATTGCAAATATGATAGGGTTTAGCTTACCTCTTGCATAATAGATTGCTGTGAAATCATCAACGGTAACGTGCTAGATCTTTGTTTTGCCTGACATTGTAGATAGAGGGGTGAGTTGCCTGACATTGTCAGTCATGAGAAGTGCCAGCAACATCTTTAAATATATAGACCAACAACATCTTTAAATAAATGTAAATATATAGAATTAGACCTGTAACATCTTTAATGATAACAAGAGCTGAAAAAATGTAAAGTAACAAACAATAAGATTATGTTCAAGAAGATACCTATTCAAAATTGAAATCATCACCGGTAATGTGCTAGATCTTTGTCTTAAAAAAATTCAACACAAAAAATGGATTAGTAGATAGATGGGTGAGTTGCCTGACATTGTCAGTCCCGAGAAGTAACAGCTTCCTCGGATGGATGTCAACCCACGTTTTCAAAAAATAAAAAGATTGTATTTAACTAAATGTAAATACATAGACCTGTAACATCTTTAATGATAACCAGAGTTGAAAAAAATGAATAGTAACAAACAATAAGATTAAGGGGAAAAAGATACCTCCTTAAAGTTGAAATCATCACTGCCACTGGTAATGAGCTAGATCTGTGTTTTAAAATTTAAGAAAACCCAACACGAGAAATGGATTAGTAGATAGATGGGTGAATTGCCTGACATTTTCAGTCCCGAGAAGGACCTATAAAAAGATTGTAGTTAAATAAATTTAAATATATAGACCTGTAACATCTTTAATGATAAAGATAAAGATAAAGAAGATACCTATTTAAAGTTGAAACAATCCATTATCAATAGCTTCATCAAACTCGATGTTGTCTTCTGTAGAATGTGACGATGAGCCAATTACACTCTCAAGGTTGGGAATATTTGTACTTGTAGCTGTATTATTCACACCTCTTCTTTCGCAAAGGGAATTCCAATGCGCAATTGCTCTGTCAAACGGAAAGGTTTCGATGGAGTATCGAGAAACATAACACCTCATGCAACTTTCCAGATTTTTATCCAACCTGTTTCTCTGTTTTGATTTTATAAATGACAATGCACTAAAAACCCTTTCATCCTCCACAGACCCCAAAATCATTGTTTGGCATAACTCATATAATCTGAAATATTCACTGATATCTTCTTGTAAGATAGAACTTTGATAGATTCCTCGCCACAGCGTTGTAATAGCACCACTTTCAGAAGGTTGATCTAAATTCTTATATTGGTTCCTCATTGTTGTTGCAAAATTTGTTGACTGAAACTTTAATAAATCGGCATTCAGTATACCTTTGATTTCCATACCCTTGAGCTCTGAAGTCTTTGTAAATTGTTCCATTATTGTACCCATTGATTTATGGAAATGCTTTCTGACAAAGTCTGCACGGCCACCTTCAGTATTCCAAAAATTAGGATTCATCACACCCATGGCTTCCAGAATTTTATCTTTACAGAAATGTTCCCTAATTTCTGATGACAAGGTTTCTGAAATTTTTTTAAGCTTTATTCTTGTTTCAACTATAACAGACTCAAACAAATTACGTGTCATGGGAACATCTTCTCGTTCCGATCCTGTAATATCTTGACGTTTTTACAAAATGTGCAGTGGTATTTCCCTCCCATTAACAGTGATGCAGAGGTGATCGTGGATATTAAATCTCAAAAAGGTGCTGGGATTTTTAAGATCTAATAAAGCTTTCCAATTCTCAAAAACAGGTGCATCAAAACTATCTTGGGAACAGTACAATATATCAAGACTTTGGCATACCATTTTTCTCATCCGTATAAAATCCACAATATAGATTAATCTGCCCTGTGCATGCTTCATCAGTGTATTGATCTCCTTTAACATTGGAAGAATACCAACCAATGTAAGCAATGTCTCCAAATCAGTTAAACGGAACAACAAGTCCCTTGCCCTATCAACTTCATGACGGTATTTGTGCATGAAACCAACCAATGAAGGATACTCCTCACGAACTCTGCATGCAGGTTCATACAAAGAGATCCATCTAGTCTCCACATCCTTCAGAAGTTTTTTGCCATCTGTAATTCCAATTGCAAATTTTTGGAACTCGAGAAATCACTTTGGGCTGCTTGACATATAGGCATGAAGTTCTCGTATAAGGTCTTCTAATTTAGCAACGTTTTCGTGGTTGCTTACCATTTTATACGCTAAATTCATTCTGTGAGCCATACAGTGAATTGGTAGCATATATGGGGCCACTGTTGTTTGTAATCTAACACATAGCCCTGTTTGGTGACCCTGCATGATAGATGCACCATCTGCTCCAATGCATACCAACTTCGTAGCAATTTCATAATCAGTCATTCCAGCAATATCTTTCAAATGAGAAACAAATATTTTATGTAGGTTTTCGGCATTGCAGTTTTCAACCATTTTCATAACACCCAACAGATGAGGTGTCCTTATATGATTTTATAAAGTATAGACGTGGATACATACCCATGCAGTGTTGTCGACTGCTATCACTTCATCAATTGAAAGAGAGATAAAGTTTTCTTTTTTTACATTCTCTTTCAAATCTTCCTTCTCTATCATCGAGAGGCATTTTGCCATTTCCCATCCACTACTTTTAGACCAATGAGACTGAGGTACATTCAGCATTCCATTAAATTGATACAAAACTTTGAAATCGAGGAAATCCGAAATCGCTCTTCCTTTTTTTAGTATTTGAAAAAGAGTAGAGAATTGTATGAATTTTGCATGTAGATTTGTTTCTTTCATCTTACCAATATGCGATGTGATCATTCCTCCCTTTTCCAATAGATGTCTGTGTTTTTTCTGCTCTGCCTCATATTCCGCTGCGTATCTAACATGCATGCATTCTTTTTCAGTTTTCCACCTATGTGTTTTGATTTTCTGGCCATCCGCCCTCGTTACAGTCAAATATTGTTTTCCACAATGTTTTTCTATAGTGTCCAGCTTCAGTTGCATTTTTTGTTGCTTTCCCAATTTCCACGTACATATTGTACATGTACATTCAGATGGGATCTCTTCAGAATTAGATGATTGTACAGGTTCAATAAACGGAAATTTAGCTGCCCAATCAAACTTGTATGTCCTGCCAATGGTCCACATATTCTTGTTCGTTTTCAATGCTTTACTTTTTTGAGTAGAATTTTGAGCAATATCACAATCACCTGGTTTCCTCTTTCTTGGACCGGAGTTTGATTTTGATTTATGTCTTCCATTTTGCTGAGTGTTTGTATCTGTGATATCTAGATGCATTTCTGGTTGCACCCCAACAGGAACAATATATTCAAGATCTGGCATATTATCGTAGGTTTCATTTGTTTGACTTTGATAATGTGCAGAATGGATGTCCACCTCAATAATACCTTCCACACAGTCAGTATTCTGATTCTTTGTGATGCCTGATATATGATTGGTATTTTCAATATCTGTATCCGCAGAGTTTCCAAAATACTTGAAGAGCGATTTCTAAGATTTCTTACTTACTTTTAGGTTATTCACATTCTTTGAGCTGGCACCTTCCATTATTCTGAAGAGAGTCCTGCGTCAGCAAAAGAACCAAGTAGCGACTCTGTCCACTTTTTGGACTCTTTGTCACGTGTCAACTATGCACTTGTCGTGCGTCAACACTTCCCTTGTCGCGCGTCAACTGCTATGCCCAAGTCGTCAACACTACCTTTGTCATCAAAACTGCTCTTGTCACGCGTCAACAATGCCCTTGGCGCGCGTCAACACTGCTTTTGTCGCGCGTCGCATTTCCACGTCAAAACTACTCTTAAGGGTATGCGAGTTCAAATTTCACAGTATTGGTAATTTGGTAAGCTGAGGTATACTACCTGGCGAATCACCTAGGTTTTTATAGGTCTGATGTTTTCAAATGAAGGTGAAGCCGACCCCCCCAAAAAAATATACTATATATTTTAGGCGAACAGGACACCGACCCACTCCGAATAATTCACCTTTTCAAATTTTCCTAAAATGAAATTTTCACCATATTATGAATATTCACCGCTAAAATTATCCCTTTCGTGGATGACAACTCTCACAAGATTTGTGGATGTTTTTCCTGAAGAAGAAAAGTGAGGCTCCTCAAAATTTCTAGAATTTCTATCATCATGTTGTGAAAGATATCGGACTAACCACTTCTTCTACTTCACTCAGATCAAGGGAAGGAAATTCACATCAAATAAGTTCTTGGCCTTCCTGAATCAACAAGGCATTAAGAAGAACCTTGACTGCTCCCTACACACCCCAACAAAATGACATTGTTGAAGCGACAGAATCACACAATGATAGAGATGGCTCAGGTGCATGCTAACAATAACAAAGCTAGAGGAACACTATTCGGTTGAAGTAGTACAGATAGTTCCTAATATATTATCAACAGGGCACCAACAAAAGATTATACAGGATCAAACACAAGTAGAGGTATGGAGTGGTAGAAATTCCATCAATTTCTCATTTAGGAGTATTTGGTTTGCACAACATACATGTATGTCCCAGCTTAGAAGAGAAAGAAGGTTGAGCCGAAGACACTCCCGTGCATCCTACTTGGCTATAGCACTACCTCAAAGGATTATAGTCTCATGGATCCTGAGACAAATAAAATATATGAGAGTTGAGATGTGCTTTGTGATGAGTCATACTTTGACTCAACAGTAACAACAAAACTAACCATTACCAACCACATCTCACCGACTAGTCTCTGAATCAGATGATCAGCCAGAGGAGACTACTCAAAGAAAAGAAAAGAAAAGGTGCAAGGAGAGCTATTTTTTGACCTTGGAGAACTAGAGAATGTGACTCCACATCAATCCACATGACAACGACACAATTCTTCTTAAAATTATTCAAGTTCTCATCTCGAAGTGGGTACAAATCACCATCAAAGAATCTCATTTGCAACAACTTCCAGATACTTCATCCATGGAGTCAAAACAAGAAGTCAAACAAAAAATGAGGTAAATTTTACACTCATGAGTTCACTGATTAATAACTCTCAAGCCTGATAATGTTCGTGAAGCACTTAGTCAAACTCAGTGGAAAGAAGCCATGGATGCAGAATATGACTCACTCATGCAAAATCAGACATGGGAACTTGTCAATCTTCCTACAGGAAAGAAACCCATAGGCTACAAATGGGTTTTCAAGAAAAAATATAAGGCAGATGGATCCATCGAAAAACATAAAGCATGACTTGTAGAAAAAGGGTATGCTCAGAAAGAGGGCATTGACTATGAAGAAACCTTTGCACCCACTGCAAAGATCAAGACCATCGTAGTTGTTTGTGCACTAGCAACACAGAAAGGATGGAGACTTCAGCAGATGGACGTCAAGAGTGCTTTCCTAAATGGTGATCTGAAAGAAGAAGTGTACATGAACCAACCTGAAGGATTTGTTGATGAAGTGCATCCTAAAAAAGTATGTCGTCTCATCAAATCTCTCATATGGAACTGAAACAAGCTCCAAGGGCATGGTATATCAAGATAGATGATCACCTTTTGTAGCATGGGTTCACTTGTAGCTCCTTAGATTCAAATTTTTATATAAAGAAGGTAGGTAAAGAAATTGTCATTCTTGTTGTGTATGTGGATGATCTTGTGATCACTGGTAGTTCAAAAGATCAGGTTGATATTGTGAAGAATGATCTCAAAAGAACCTTCGACATGACAGATTTGGGGCTACTACATTACTGTCTTGGCTTGGAGATATGGAAAACAAAGGATCATATTTTTGTCTCCCAGATAAAGTATGCCAAGACACTCCTGGAAAAATACAAAATGTCAAACTCCAAACCTATATCCACTCCAATGCAAAAAGCTTTGAAATTTCAAGATTCTAAGATTCACCTCAAGTAGATGCTACTCTCTACAGGTAAATTTGATGGAGGACTCATCAACTTGACTTATACTAGACCAAAATTTTGCTATGTTGTCAGCTATATTTCCAGGTTCATGCAAGAGCCGAAGAAATGTCACTGGACTGCAGAAAATCATGTTTTGAGGTATATCCTAGGTAGAATTGATTATGGTCTGGAATATAAAAAGAATGATCAATTCTTCTTACAAGGATATGTCGACTCGGACCACGTGAGATCTGTTGATGATAGGAAGTCAACCACAAGATACATATTTCATCTCAGATCTGGACCTATCTTGTGGATAAACAAGAAGCATAATGTTGTTTCTTTCTCATCCATAGAGGCACAATATTCGTGCCACACGAGGAGCTATGTGCGAAGCGATATGGTTACGTCGCATTTTGGATGACATGGGAATTCCTTGAAAAATAATCACCTATTCTCTATTGCGACAATCAGAGTGTGTTGAAGCTCATGTAGAAATTAAATTTTTCATGAACGAACAAAGCATATTGAGATTGATTGTCATTTCATTGAGAGCATCACATCTTGAACCATCACATTCAGCTCCAATACTGTCCTACAGAAGCACAAGTTGCTGATATTCTCACATAAATCTCTTGGAAAAGTGAAATTTGAAATTTTCAGGGGTCACATTTGCAAGAATAATGTAATAAGGGGGGAATGTTAGCATACATTACGTAACTAATATTTTATTATTAGGCTAGTCTTTTGTTCCAATTTATTCCATTATTCTCTCTTATTGTTTGTAACCTCTCCATCCATTTAGGGGAGTCCAATTCATTTCTTCAAGGAACCTATAAATATTGTATGTGCTTCTGATAAAATAATAGAATAATATGAGATATTCAATCTCTATTTTTTCTCCTCTCTGTTTTCAGCATCCTCTCAATGAATTTGTAAGTGAAACTCTCATGAAATTCATCTACTCTATGTCAAAATGTTGTAACATGGATAATTCTAACACATCACCCATGCTCCTAATCTTTCTGTATCAATAGTTTTCAAAACTTAAATACAATTCAAGTGAAAATTGATGAATTAAACAAATGTTTGCATAAAACTCAAAAAATGATTCCTGTAACGTTTTTAGTCTACATTAAAATGTATAAATTTAATTGAGGTAGAAAAATACCAGTGATTTTAGCGTAAAAACAAAACCTTATCATTAGCCTAGAGCTGGCAACAAAGAGTACAATCTGCATGGATTGAGAGTCGATATTAGCTATCTTCCAATATTAAATTGCTTCATTTCATCAATACATAAAATCATAATATTGATATTTTTCATCCATGTGTCCACTTACCTGAGACAAATATTGGCCTATTAGACATTCTTCATTCTTACCCTAAAATATGCGTGGAAAGGAGGCTTTGTTATATAAATTTTAAATTTGTTTGAGAACATGTCTCATAGTTGAGATCCATAATTAAAGTCGCTATTTCCCCCCACAATTTATCTAAGTGGTAATAATCTAGCAAGTTAAGGAGTAAAATCAACAGCTCGTAGTTCAATGGACCTGCATAGAGTATTAGTGATAATAAATTGGAGATACATAATGGAAATAGATCCAATATTTTCATGGAAGATATAGTTTGCATTAATGGAAGTTTTCTTGAAGTTTTGTTGATGGGAAATCAATAAAGAGTCTATTGATGAATATATGTTGTAGCCATTAACATGAAGATTATAAAACCTAAGGGTTTAATTATTGTCCATTTTAGGTTCGGATATTTCATACTCAATCTTGAGCCGAGTGTGGTTGATGAATGATGGACTGAATTTTAATCAATGGGAAAATAAATTCTTATGTCAATTATTCTTGTAATAGGCAGATATTAACATAAATTAAGAGGACAAGTCATTTTCCCTCCAAGTTTCATCAAATTTCAACGCCTCTACCATATTTGAAGATAATCATTTAGTGTCACCATATTACATGGTGATCTACACAATAACTTTTTAGTGTTGCCATTATAGATTGAAGAGTTAGACTCCTCTTGGGGAAAATGTAAATACTTGACTTGTTTGGGGAATCATAGGAGCCATAACATTATTTAATAAATAGGGTTCATATATGTAATTAAAATCTCTTTGATGCTCTAAAAAGAGATCATAGGAGGAATCTCTATGGCAGTACAATGAATTTTAATTTCCTAGCGTGAATATTTATAGCGTGTTTCTGTCTGTAATATTACTCCATCAATTCCAATACTATTTAAGTCCTTTAGCTTCATCCGAATTATAACAGATTGCTAGATAGGCATTTTAAATTAAAAAAATAGTAGAAAGATTTCATAGAGAAATGCTGAAAATTAGTTGTATCCATTATTTACTATGATCCGTATATTGTTTTGGTGATAGTTTGAAATCTTTAAGTGGATATCATTCGTCAGTAGGGAATTGTTTTGAATTTAACACCTCATGCCAAAATTGGATTCAATGTTTTCTAAAGTATGAATCCACATATCATGGATTCTTCTTAGACAGGAGATTCAAAGATGAAAAATTCTATCTGACATCTAATCTTCGGACTCCATGCATTTAGTACATATGATCTTACAATGCTAAATGTAAATTTTGAAGTGGATTAGGTTATAATTTATACCTGATAAAGGGAGATATTCCATTTATCATAAAATAATATTGACAAAGGAATTAAATCATTTTAGAACTATATAAAGGTTGTAAATTTATATGGAATCATTGAAGCTCTAGGTTAGACTTTTTCAAATAATATATATCTCTATTAATTCATAGTGATAAAAATGTATACAATTTTGTTTATTTAAAATATTTTGATCATTGGTGTTAGGTTTTATATTCACTTTTGAATATTATTTCTACATAAATATAATTTCTAAAACATTGTACCTTTCTATATTGAAGTTTTGTCAATGATTCAACTTTAGGTTTCTAGCTTAATATGATTTTATGCATTTTATATCGATTTAGAATCGAATAAAATTTAATGTTCATGCTCTTTTACAAAACATTCATATGATTTAATTATGGAATAAAAATGTGATTAAAGGAAATTGAGGTCCTTCATGAAAATCAAAAAAAGTCATTTAATACATAATTGAATATGATTTTATTCAGAATTGAAGCTCACAAAATTGTCTATGTCTTTTCAAACTCGCTATGTAATGCCATAAGTAGTTGACATTAAATATAAACTGGTATGCTAATAAATTTGTAATCATGTTTTTGAAGCTGCATTAACACTACAATTATATGCCTTAGAATCCCCTAATTAAGTATGTTGATCCATGCAAATCTCATAATTAATGTTCCAAAATATTATTTTGGTATTACTAATTATTCACGCAATCTACCACATGATTAACTGGTGACTAATCTTAACATGTCAATATTAAGATTCACAAATGCCCTCTTTATGAATTTTATTAGTTGCTCTCTATGAATTATCTATATAGGAGCAATTTGCATATCACTAGTATGACCAAGAATTATTTAATATATTTTAACCATGACTTATAAAATAATATAATATTCCCATTTTCATTCTAATAGGTGCTTAATAGTTGTCAACAGCATGTGCCAAATTCACATATTCTAATTTTCGAAAAATCATAAATGCCTCATATACAAGTCATATTTTTTGAAATGATGATAAATGGCTTTAGATACACATAAAAAAATTAGGAACATAGTTAATTATTAGTGTGCTGATGAATGGGCATATTCCGATTCTAATACAAACAAATAGAATTAGGCACATACTTTTATAGGAAATAATAGTGTGAAATATTGGAATAATATTGACTAATTAAATTCCAATAATAAACATATTGGAATCCAATTAATTACATAGATAAAAAGGGGTAATAATGGAAATTTAGGAATTCGGTCCAATTTCTGTTCCCAATTATAAATTATCATAAATGAATAATACTACTTAAATCTAGAGTTCCTTAGTACAATTGTCCATATTTAATGAAATCATGGTTATATGGGATAGACCAATTTTTTTGAGAGACATTTCATTCTTATGTCCATAGAACATTACCATTTCCTCGTGTCTTACCCCTTTTCACACATCACACCTAGTTTTCTTACATGTCCCTTATTATCTACACTTTATCTCATTTTTATTACATGGTTATTATCCATTCTTTTGGTCATTTGACCAATTCATCATTTCAATTTTTTTATATTATAAATTCTCACATACATGAATGATTTCTCAATCCTTTTATCAGTGGATTCCTTTTACCTAAATCAGATGATTCCATTCCCATGGGTGGTGTTACAAATTTTGGTTAAAGTCTACTTATGGCTTCCATCACCCATAGGTGATGACATCATGTATAAATACCCCACCTTATATTTCATTTTAGCCCACCATTAATCAAACATTCATAAAGGCACTACTTATATTGCCCACATATTGTTTACTAGATAGTTCACAACTCCTTATTGGAATTGAGGATTCTTTTCTGATAAATACTAGCTTTTGTGTTTAGGTCATCATATTGAGTCAAGATTACATGTCTATGTATTTTTGATAATTAAGGATCTCAAACCACGTTATGATTCTCTAATAGGTTTGTAGTCTCTCGATAGGATTATGTAATAGTGGTCACATACATAATGTAGCCTCAGTATTTCAAAACATTATTAGTCTGTCAGTATTTCACGTAAATGTTTTTGATTGGTCATGAATATCTATAGATTATTTTAGTCCAACCTATTTTATGTTGATCTGTTAACTGTTTCTTATTATACAATTGTGTCCCTTGCATTTATCCATCACTTATATTTTAGTGTAAGGATCATAGTTTATTTTATATAATTATGAGAGTTTGTTTTAATTATTTATTCCATTATTCTCTCCTAGATTCATATATCTTCTCCTCCATTGTAGGGGAGTATTGTTACTTCTCCTCCTATAAATATTGTATGCTTCTTGAATAATATAAGAATGAATAAGATATACCAAATCTCTATTTTCTCTATCTATTTTCTCCTCACAATTTGGTATCAGACTGGAAAACATGATCTCTGACCTGTGCGAAGGTAAGAGGATAGCGAACGTGAGGATTTTTTTCAAAAAGCGTGAGAAATAAAAGACCTGTTGTTTATTTTCTGATGATTTTATAAAGAAAAGACACCACACGACTGCATTGTGTTGAGAAGAGAGAAAGAGCTTGTTGGAGGTGAAAACTACTGGTTCTTCAAATCTCATTGCGTGGTGGATGAGACTGCAATTGGAAATTTCTATAGAGGAAAAACGCAAATTAATTTGCATCCTGCGTGAAAGACAAAACTTTCTTTTCTTATGCGTAGTAACGTTTGAAGGGAATTCCAGTTTTCTTTTGTGGAAGATGCTCTTTGTATTACCTGCGTGGAGTACATTTCTGCGTGGGAGTCTGAGACAACTTCATGAAAATTTGAAAAGGATGTGGAAAGTTTCATACAGCATGCTACGTGGAAATACCTCAAACCATTCTTTCCTAGTATAGACCTTTCACCTGTGATTTTAGTTTTCCTTCCTTCTATTTCATTTGACATGTGCTGTTCCTGCGAATTACGTGCAGAACGTGTGAAGGATGTTTTAGATTAAGTTTTTTTTCCCTAGCTGACTTACGTGAAAAGTTAGATGGAACTATTGTGTGGAAAAATATCCTCCTTCTAGCAACCAGTAAGTTGCTTTCAAGCTTGGACGTGGCACTTGTTTGTAAGCTAAGTGCATTTTTTAAATAATTGCAACAACCTGTTTTAGTAATCTACGTGGAAGTTTGACAAGGAATTCTGCACTTTTACTAGCTAGATTTTTGTCATCCAAACCTTGCTATGGAAGAATTTGAAGAGGCTACGTGAAGAACACTTCGATCCTCAGGACATGTAGGAGAAATAGATTTTTTCTTGTCGTGGAACCTTCATGAAAGACATTAAGAGAGTACTTGCGATTGCAGGAGGTAATTTATGCTACAAAAATACAATCATCTTGGAGTTAAATTACAAAATATAGACTCTAGAACCAATGTTTTCGAAGTGGAGTCTCTCAAAGCCACTATGCTGAATGAGAGTGTGAATGACACGATTGAGACTGTTGAAAGTCACAACATCAACTCGCAGCTGAAGAACACCATCCAGAAGCTCCTGAAAGCTCCTGGTTCTACTTTGGATTGCTCAACGAGCTACGCAACACCAGAAATCTAGTCTTTGATGAAGCTAGTTCGCAAAGGAATTCTTGGAATATTTCCTTTTTGATGTCAGCTTACCAAGAAAAGTGAGTTCGGGAAGAACTAGAAGCTGGGTATGACATTGATTGTGAAGACAAAGAATAACGCCCCCAAACCATCGTCATCTCTCAGCACACGAGTATCGTGAGCATCTACGAGCTAGTACTTCTCATCAGTGAGTAAAAGTTGTAATATCTCTTGGAAATCAATAAATAAAAATAATTTTTTTATTTTATTCCAATGTCTGCAGTCCAAACTTCTTCTTTCGGATGCTCAGTTACTTAAAGGGATGAATTTTGTGGCCTGGAAAATAAAGATGAGGAACAATCCTTCAGTTTGAAGGATTATGGGGCATTCGTAACTAGATCTGTGACAGTTCCCATAGCCCCTGATGAATTAATGAAGTATGAGATGGCTAGTGCCAAAGCCTTGATGCTGATAATGCTCAGTATCAGTGATGATGTGCAAACACATGTTCAGAATGTGGAGAAACCAAAGGAGCCTGGGACAAGTTGGCAATTATTTATGAAGCCAAAAATTAGACTAAGATCCTTCATCTTCAGTCAAAGCTGCACACCCTATATATGGGGTCAGATGAGAAAGTTGAGGAGTTCTTACATCATGTGGCTGAGCTGCGATCAAAGTTATTAGCACTCGGTGAAAATGGTGGATGACAAAATTCTCATACCAATCACCTTGAGAGCACTCCCTTCTCAATTCTAAATGTTCATTATGACACTGAATGTCTATAAAAAAATAGTGGCATTCGAAGAACTCGTGAATTTTCTGCAGTAGGAAGAGGCCATCAATTCATCCCAAGAGGAGACTCAAGATAAAGCCCTATTCTCAAAGCCATACTGTGGCCAGAAGAATCGGAAGGGTCCCCTAGAGAAGCCAACTCAAGCACAACCAAATCAACAACAGAAAGATCAAAATTCAAAGAGGTGGTGTCACATTTAAGAACCAACACTCATGAAACTAATCACTGCTGGTACAATGGCTTGAAACAAGGGTCTTTGAGTCAAACAAGCACATCAGGGCACGAATATTTTCAAAATTCCAAATGAAATCCCCGCCAAAGAAAGCAGAAGGGACATCTCGTAGCCCAACAAGATGATGAATCTGATGAGGAGACATCAGAAGGAGCCAATTGTGGTAAGAACCTTGTACTCGTCTCTCAAACTTCTCAGCCCATGAAGAAATTATGGTTGATAGACTCAGGTGCAAGTAAGCATATGTTTGGTGACAAGAAATTGTTTGATTCACTCAATGAATAACCCACTAGAGATCGGGTTCGGATAGCAGATGAAAAAGAGTATGTTGCAGAAGGAATAGGAAAAGTCACCATTCCTCTGGGACCATGAAAATGTACACTTACAAAGGTACTATATGTTCCTGGATTGACTAGCAACCTCTTGTCAGTGACTCAACTCTTGAATCATCACCTAAAGGTAGAATTTCTTGTCCAAAATGGCATCAAATCATGTTTGATCTCAGACAAGGTACGGTTATTGCTAGAGCATTTCTAAAAGATAAGTTATTTTCTTTAGATATTGTTTCATCTTCTGCAGTAGCTTTATCTACCTCAACAGTAGAATCTATAACCCTCTGGCATTTTAGATATGGTCACTTGTCAGTTAGTTCATTACATCAGATGAGTTCAAAAGAAATGGTCCATGGACTACCCAAATTTTCCAGTTCCTTTCCTATTTTCCCTTGCTCTCTTGCAAGGAAAACAACACAGGGATCCATTTCAGATGAGCACCTTCCATGCCAAGAAGCATCTGGAGGTAGTTCATACCAATTTGAATGGCCCACTTCCTACTTTGTTTTTAGGATACAAGTACTTTATAACTTGTTTGTGGATGACCACTCTCGCAAGATGTGGGTGTTTTTCCTGAAGAAGAAAAGTGAGGCTCTTCAACATTTCTAGAATTTCTATCATCATGTTGTGAAAGAGACCAGACAACCACTTCTTCTACTTCACTCAGATTGAGGGGGAGAATTCACATCAAATAATTTATTATCCTTCCTGAACGAACAAGGTGTTAATAAAAATCTGACTGCTCCCTACACACCCCATTAAAATGGCATTGTTGAGCATCGTAATCGCACAGTGATGGAGATGGCTCACTGCATGCTAACAATAACAAAGCTAGAGGAACACTATTGGGCTGAAATAGTATAGACAACTATATATCTTCTCAAAAGGGCACCAACAAATATTCTACAAAATAAAATTCCAAAAGAGGTATGGAGTGGTAGAAAGCCATCAATTTCTCATTTATGAGTATTTGGTTCTACAACATACATGCATGTCCCAACTCAGAAGAGAAAGAAGGTTGAGCCAAAGACACTCCCGTGCATCCTACTTGGCTATAACACTACCTCAAAGGCATACTATCTCATGGATCCTGAGACAAAGAAAATATATGAGAGTCGAGACATGGTTTGTGATGAGTCATCCTTTGACTTAGTAGTGACAACAAAAGAACCATTACCAACCACCTCTCACCGACTAGTCTCTGAATCAGATGATCAGCCAGAGGAGACTACTTAGAGAAAAGATGTGCTATTAGGAGAGCTATTTGTTGACCTTGGAGAACTAGAGAACATGACTCCACATCAATCCACATGGAAACGACATAGTTCTTCTCAAAAGTAGAACCAAGTTCTCATCCTGAAGTGGGTACAAAGCACCATCAAGGACTCACATTTGCAACAACTCCCAGATACATCATCTGGAGTCAAAACAAGGAGTCAAACAAGAAATGAGGTAAAATTTACACTCATGAGTTCACTGATTAATAGCTCTGAGCCTGATAATGTTCATGAAGCACTCATTCAACCTCAGTGGAAGGAAGCCATGGATATAGAAATTGACTCACTCAAGAAAAATCAGACATGGGAACTTGTCAATCTACCTATAGGTAAGAAACCCATAGGCTGTAAATGGGTTTTCAAGACAAAATATAAGGCAGATGGATCCATCGGCAAACATAAAGCATGACCTTATAGCAAAAGGATATGCTTAGAAAGAGGGCATCAACTATGAAGAAACCTTTTCACCCACTGCTAAGATCAAGACCATCAGATTTGTTTGCACACTGGCAACACAGAAAGGATGGAGACTTCAGCAGATGGACGTCAAGAGTGATTTCCTAAATTGTGATCTGAAAGAATAAGTGTACATGACCCAACCTAAATGATTTGTTGATGAAGAGCATCCTAAGAAGGTATGTTGTCTCATCAAATCACTGTATGGACTGAAAAAAATCTCTAAGGGCATGGTATATAAAGATCAACGAACACCTTTTGCAGCATGGGTTCACTCGTACTCCCTCATATTCCAATTTGTATATAAAGAAGGTAGGAAAAGAAATTTCCATTCTTGTTGCATATGTAGATGATCTTTTCATCACTATCATTTAAGAAGATCAGGTTGATATTGTTAACAATTATCTCAAAAGAACCTTCAACATGGCAGATTTGGGGCTACTACATTATTGTCTTGGTTTGGAGATATGGAAAAAGGAGCATCACATTTTTGTCTCCTAGATAAAGTACACCAAGAAACTTCTGGAAAAATACAGAATGACAGACTATAAACCTATATCCACTCCCATGGGGAAAGTATTACAACTTTCAATATTCCAGGACTCACCTCAAGTAGATGTTACTCTCTACAGGAAATTTGTTGGAGGACTCATCTATTTTACATAAACCAGACCAGATCAAAGCTATGCTATCAACTATCTTTCCAAGTTCATGTAGGAGCCGAAGGAACTTCATTGTACTGCAACAAATCATGTTTTGAGATATGTCTAAGGAACAACTGATTATGGTATGGAATATAAGAAGAATGATAAATTCTTCTTATAAGGATACGTCAACTCGGACCATGCCATATCTATTGATGATAGGAAGTCAACCATAAGATATAATTTTCATCTTGGATTTGGACCTATCTCATGGATAATCAAGAAGAAGAATATTATTTCTATCTCATTGACAGAGGAAGAATATCATGCTGCATGAGGAGCTGTGTGCAAAGTGATATGGTTATGTTGCATTTTGGATGACCTGGGAATTCCTGAAAAACAATCACCTATTCTCTATTACGACAATCAGAGTGTGTTGAAGCTCGTGTAAAATCCAGTTTTTCATAAAGGAACAAAACATACTAAGCTTGATTTTCATTTCATTCGAGAGCACATCTTTAACCATCACATTCAACTCCGGTATTATCCTACAGAAGTACAAGTTGTTGACATTCTCAAAAATATCTTGGATAAGTGAAAGTTTAATTTTTCAGGGGTCACATTTGTAAGAATATTGTAATGTGGATGGAATGTTATCATAAGGATACATAGAACTTGTTTTATATAATTAGGAGAGTTTGTTTTAACTTATTCCATTATTCTCTCCTAGTTTTTAATCACTCCTTTCATTGTGGAGGAGTATTTGTT
>JAHRHJ020000095.1:0-104777 GCA_019776745.2 Taxus chinensis
CCTTTTTTCACTTGCACTGTTTCTTATACAGACTTTCTCATTAAATTACCAATCCTAGACCGAATGGAAATTTTCTTTTCCTTAATACTCAACTTTAAACCAAAGTCATCACCACCATAACCAATGAAAGTGCAATTTTTTATGATTTAGCCTCTATCTTGGTCCTATCATCCTTGTCTATATGAACAAACACCCTCACATCCAAAGACTCTAAGAAATGAATAACCAACTTTCTTACCATACCATGCCTCCTCAGGTATGCCTCCATCCAAGGCACTTGAGGGTCCTCTATTTATCAAGTACACAGCTGTGCTCACCGCTTCTACCCAAAAAGAAAGAGGCAGTCCTGCATGTAACCTCATGCTCCTAGCACATTCCATTATTGTTTTGTTCATCCTTTCTGATACCCCATTCTGTTATGGAGTTCCTAGAACCTTCTTTTTCCTGCGGATTCCATTCTTAGAACAGTAATCATTAAATTCATTGCTGCAATACTCCCCTCCATTATCTGACCTGAGACATTTTAGCTTAAGACATGTTTCATTCTCTACCAAGGCTTTCCATTTAAAAAAAGTGTCAAATACATTAGATTTGTTTCTAATACAATAAACCCAAACTTTCCTTGTTGCATCATCAATAAAAGTAACATAATAACTTGAACCTCCAAGAGATGATACCTGAGCGCGGCCCCCACACATCAGAATGTACCAACTCTAACTTACTCTCTTTCTTTGTAGGTCTAACCTTGAGAAACCTTACTCACTTCTGTTTCCCATATATGCAGTTCTCACATAAATCCAAACTTATTTCTGTATATCCAGGTTAAATTCTTCTTTATGATGTTCATGCCCTTATGGCTCATATGACCAAGCCTATAATGCTATAATGTTGTATTTGCATTTGAACCCACAAGATTACAATCATTAGTACTATCAGTGGTTAAATATAAGGTTCCAACCTTCTTACCTATTGTCACCACAAGAGCACCCTTGGTAACCTTCCAAGAGTCAGCTATAAGTGTCACAATACAACCCATCACTTCTCCTAATTGCCCCGCTAGATAGTTAGATTTCCTCCTAAGGATGTAGGAACATGTCTGACATTCTTAAATCAGCCAAAGTGTTTCTCATTTTACAATCTTAACCTTGAACAGAATGCCTTTTCCAACACTGTGACTGCAAGGCTCATCATCACCAAGATATACATGCCCAAAATTCTCTTGAACATAATCTTGAAAATAATTCTGTCTAAGGAGTTAGCATGAAATGAAGCACCAGAATCTAAAACCCAAGATTCAGTAATTTATTATGCAAAGAAAGAATCAGAGCATCATGTACACACATCACCCGATGCTACATTTTCCTCTTTGTTTTTCTTCCTGTTGATCTTCTCCCTGATCTTTAAAGACTCAACAACAGTCCTTCTTTGCATGCCTCAAACTTTTCCACAATTCTAAGCATACCATATTGCTTCTTAGATTTAGATCTTGGCCCGATCTTTAGACCTTCCATGGTGTCCCTCTATTATTCTGTCTCCCTTTTGTCTTCCACGGTCAATAAGCATTCCCTGAACTAGATGAATCACATGTGACTTCTTCTTCTCATTCTATTCACTAAGAATCACACCAATAACATCATGAAACTTTTAATGTGTTTGAACGAGAAACATAATTACTCACATCCATAACCAGGCTATTCCAACTTTTAGCCAATGAGCACAAAATTAATAAGATCCCTAACTTCATCATCAAAAATCTACTCCTAACCAAAGCTAGCATATTGACTACCGTGCCCATGTTGAATTCATTCAAATGATCATGCTACTAAATCTACCTTCTCAGACATTCTTCATATTAAACAAATTTTTCATGAGAAATATATCTTATTGGACGCTGAGGGTTTTTCATAAAATTTACCCTAATGTTTTCATTAGAGATACTTTTGTCGTATTTTCCTTACAAATATTGAAAATAGCATAGCAAAGATGTAGAGACACAGCCGAATCGTTCCAAGTGCCTTCTGATCCAAGAACATCCCATTCTTCATCTGTCATACTTGAGGGGTTTTTTCACCTTTCAATCGGTAGTATAAAGATCCTTTCTGATAAAGGTAGTCCTTCATCTGCATCTTCCATAGACTGAAAGTTCTGGCCATTCAAACTTCCCAACCCTGAGACTCTGTCCATCATCTATGCCATAGCTCCCACTCAAGCTAAGAAACTTTTCATGTGATTTCAATTTTTCTAGCAAACCAAACCAGGCTCTGATACCTACATGTTAGGAAATCAAGAGATAAAATAGATGCCAGAATAATCCCTTACAGAATTGCAACAGTAGAAACTAATATGCAGAAAATATTACAGAACTCAAATGCAAGTGCAAAATAAATAACACAACACAGAGAGACAATATTTAACATGTTTCACCCAATTATGGGCTACGTCCACAAAACAAGAATCCAGCCTTTCTCATATTTTATTACAGTGGTGAGGAATACAATACAATTATCTCTTTCTCATAATCAATACAGTAAATCCATGGACATCTGTTTGGAGCTATGCTGTACCTCTTTGTAAAAGTTTGCTTCAGAATTCACACCTGAATTCAAAACACATATGCAATATCACATGCTTATAAATAAGTACATACATAAAAATAAAAATAACAACTCCCATATAATTAGATAAGATTGCAATAAGTAGTTTTACAAAACCATGGAATTATCCCAAGTAATAGGGAAAAAACAAAAAACAAACATCCCACTAAAACTATGCGATCAGGCCGAAGACGCGGTTTTACAAAACAATGGGTACCAAAAAACCATGGGCACAACACAAAATAGCCCATAACGGTTACCCATTACAACATGGGTATATTCATACCACCTATGAAAATATAGCTTTGGAGCTTCGTTCGCCCCTATATTTTCTCTCTTGACCCGCACTTACTCTCTTTTTCGGGACCTCTCTTGTACATACCAAAATGCAACACCCGAGATGTCAACAAATTCAGAAGATAATTCCAACAACTCTAACATGTTAATAGTTAGCTCCACAAACATAACACCTTATTCATGGACCCCCGAATTAAAAAGGAATGTTCCATTGAGATATAAATGATTGATCATCCATCTGAATACATATATTTTCCCCTTTTGATTAAAATTCTTAATTTGTTGGGATTTCCATCTATCAGAGGATGGAGTTTAATTTTCCACCTTAGTAATGAGATTACAATCTGCCACTATACTTTCTAAGGAAACTCTATTGTGTAAACTAGTCGATAGTTTATCCTCAAAAAGATGCCCAAATTTGATTTCTTTTCTTCCAAGATTCTCCAAGGCCGAGTAAATAGGATATGCATAGGATAAATCCAGTTTGTACAATTTTAGAATTATTATTCTTAGCAGGGGTGTATTCCCATTACAGAAGCCCCCTGGACCATGAGGATTGTCCCTCAAGTAGTGATAGGAGGACTAGTAGAGATTGATTACACTCCATAACTGTTCAGTGTCTATAACATGTGACCCTTAAGTTGACATATGTAGGGAGATTTATGAGCCAGATGCTCGCGGAGCTAATGACAAAGTATTCCCTCGATGGAGTAAGAGACATGAGTACACACATTTCTTACTCGTAATGTAAATTATAATATGTTATAATGACCGAGAATGGACGATACTTTCATGTGTACTGAATATGGTTCAAAAATGGTACTAGGGATAAACCCCATGGCATATATTCACTATGTTTTATTTCCTAGTATAGTTGAGACAGAATAGGAAAATACATTTATCGGCCTTTTCTTCGCAGGTATAATTTGTAATATTTATCTCTCTATGTTTGTTACAAGTGTAGTTTGGGAGTACCTGATTTACTAATATAAATGTTGAAAATGGTTTGAAAAAGAAACAAATTTGTATGATTAGTGACCTCTACATGCAATAGATACTTGAAAGCGTTCCTAGGAGAAATATCTTAATTAAGTTCATAGGCGGTGAGCACCATGCATCACAAAGATGTTCAGTGACAGCTTAATTCAGAATGTTCGAATTATGTACTAGTGTTCACATACATGTGAGTGTCAATGTGTCTATACAAGTAAAAGTTGAAAAACGTTTCAAAAAGAGAGTAAGGTTCATTGGTCTAGTCCATATGAACTTTTTTGTTTCAATCCCAAGGTTTTGACTTGTACTAGATGTTGACTTCACTAGACGTGCCACCATCTCTATGACAAGTAGATAACAGGTGTTGCCTATGTGATTTCATTTGGCGCAGCAACTCACTGAGTGCATTCAAACTAATCACTTAAATATTTTGTTTCACTTACAAAGTTTTCTCCTTTACAGAGTCTATAAGGAGTGCCAATGTCTAACATGTTAGTAATGTATTCTGCAAGTTGTATAATTATTAAATTATGTTGAATTTTGTTTCACTTCATAGTGTTTTACTAGCTAGGCCAAGTTACTTGCAAGGAGTTAGCGAAATATTATGTTCATTTCATGCTTAGGCGTGATCAAGGGTAAAAGACAATTGTTCTATATTACGATAAAATTAGTTAAAATATTGTCATTATGTAGATACATTTAATCAGTTCATATTTTTGCTAATTCTGATGTTAATATTTTCTGATCAATATGTGAATATATGGAACCTCAACCCCCTCCATTTTGACTTTGAGGGCATGAACTCCTCCATTTTAAACTTTGAGGGGCATGAAGGCCTGCCATCTCATCATCTTCAAGTACCCCCATTCGTACCCTGCAGGAAGAATCCCGATTTACTAAATTTGAGTGTGAGATGTAAATTCAGTGTGAGCGACAACTTGCAAGGAATCATCTTTTTTATCTCTATGCTAAAGACTGTCATTATAGTGATAGGCCCTACAAGTAATACATGTTGAACAACGTTAGATAAAATTAAGTTTATAGGACCCAAATCATTATAGATTTCATTGTCTCCATTTACAAGCTTATCTATTGTTCCAAGTATTCAGATGAAAGGGATTTTGGTTTAGGTTCTTTTGCATGTAATGTTATTGGGATATGGAGCCTCTTGTCCTTGTGTTTAGTTGACCATGCAAAGTCATCTGATAGATCTCCATCTTCGCCTAAGGGAGGGCCTTGGTTTCGAGCAAGGCCAAGAGAGGGATAGATTCTGATGAATAGCGGATATATGGATGGCGCAATTACATGACATTGTTTTTGTATGCCTATGTGCATGGCATTCCCTATGTAAGCCTATATGGCATTTGAACTTGATGGTATATGCACCTATATTTGGGAATTTTTGTATTTATTATGCACATTAAAATACTATTTGGAACTTGATAATTTTAGTCCACGAGGCTACTAAAAACATTTCAACGGGACATATTTTTGCATGAATCTAATAACATGTGCAATTGACAATATAGACCCATTATGGATCTCCCCCTCTTATTCAAATTGAGTGATGTACATCAAGATGTTACTAGGATCTATAAAGTATAATATGCATAAGGTCATAGATTAGATTAAGATTTATCAAAATGGATGTATATAAAAGATGAAACTTACCTAGATATGAGTAGGACCTTATTTTTTAGAGAGGGTGAAGATTTTCAATGTGTATATGTGTATTTACATTAGTTGCGCTTCTTCTTGCGAGATTCATGGTCTCTTAGGGGTACTGGTTCCTATCTTATCATGCACTTACTACATTCATTCTATGCTTTGTAGTCTTCTTCCCTGTTAAAACACCCGATTTTATCGTCACAATTTAGATGCCTTTCATTTGTTGATTTTTTGAGATGTCTCTCCATATAACATTACTTCCAATGCTTGAGAATGATCTCCAGATGCAGTGGCATTCTGATTCAGACACTCAATTATTTTTGATTATAAGGTCTAATCCTCTCCAATTCATGTTACTACCTTTAAATCTATAAGCATTTCAAGTTATTTAAAAGAAATCACATCTCATCCTTCACTAGGCTTGATGACTACCCCTATCCTTTTTAAGTCATTACTAATTTTGAAAGAATCCATGGGTTTATCATAACATAAATTATCAATGAATGGAAGGTCGCTAAGCCGTAGGCCTAGCTGACTCCCATCCATAACTAAACAAGAAATATTTACTAGGTGATTGATAACTCATTGTGTTCTTAGACATACCCTTATCAAATTCATTCTTAAGCCAATCTAGTCATTCAGGGCTCTTAAGCACCCAAAATATGCAATGGACATACAAAAGGGGAAGACAATTTTTCTCATATAAATAAATATATAAATGAAAACCTATAAACTACACACAATAGAGACTAGTTGGCTTTTGATTAGTTTTCAAGTGAATTGTTTTATTTATGGAACTCTAATATTGATTCCCAATCTACATGGGTCAACAAATATTTTCAACTCATTTGTAAAATTGAAATAGAGAAACATAAATTAAACTCGGATGGAGATCAATAGAGAAAACCGCAAGAGGCTTTAAAGAGGTCCCCAATTTGGAGGTCTCAGATCTAATTGAGACGTATCTAGGTGCTCGGAGTATGAGAAATCACCCATGTCAAGGAATATATGGCATGATTGGGCCTCAGGGCTCTTAAGTGATTATGCCTGGATGAGGTAGCCCAAAAGCACAGGGGAGCGTAGGGAACTAAAACAAATCCTCCACTAGCATTCACCTGGCCACCTCGACATGTTGGCATAGTTGGTTTGGTCCCAGGAGCTTCTGTTTGCAAACTACAGGGTCTTGCAGCCATTAAGATTGACTACAAGACTACCACTATTGAGAAAAACTTGTTTACAAACAATAGCACAATGAGAGAACTCACATGGAGATGGAGAAAATTTGCGAGATGAATTTCATAGAGAGACCCCGATGTAGAGGTCTCAGATCTGACGAGACATCTCTAGGTGCCACAGAGTCCGAGAAATCACCTGTCAAATATATGGTGTGTTTGGGCCTCATGGCTCTTAAGCAACTACGCCAGGACAAGGTAGCCTGAAAAGCATGGGGAGTGTAGGAAACCAAAACAAAGCCTCCACTAGCATTCACCCAGTCACCCAGACGTGTTGCCATAGTTGGTTCAGTCTCACGAGCTTCTGTTTACAAACTACAGCATCTAGCAGCCTTACACTAACTTAGACTGCACTATTTCGGGCATTTGCAAACAATAGGACATCGAGAGAACCGGATGGAGACGAAGAAAAGTGTGAGAGCATTTCATAGAGGGATTAAACATGGAGATCTCAGATCTGATAAGACATCTCTAGGTGCCACGGAGTCTGAGAAATCACATGTCGAAGATATAAGGTATTTGGGCCTCAGGGCTCTTAAGCAACTACGTCCGGACGGGGTAGCCTGATAGCATGGGGAGCATAGGGAACCAAAAAAAAGCCTCCAATAGCATTCACTCAGCCACCCTGACATGTGTTGGCATAGTTGGTTCGGTCCCATGAGGCTTCCATTTGCAAACTACAGCGTCTAGCCAGCCCTACACTAACTCAGACTGCACTATTTCACATGTTTACAAACAATAGGACAACAACGAGAGAACCAATGGAGATGGAGAAAACCACAAGAGGATTTCATAGAGGGCCCCAACATTTTTCCATATTAGTATGTGGAGGTCTTGGATCTAACCTAAATAGTTAGAGACAGTCTCTAGGTGCCACGTGGAGTCTCAGATCTGAGAAATCACCCAGAGTCTAGGAAAAGATATGGCGTGTTTGGGCCTCAGGGCTCTTAAGGGACTACACCCGGACGAGGTAGACCTGAAAGCATGGTGAGCGTAGGGAACCAAAAGAAAAGCCTCCACTAGCGTTCACCTAGCCACCCCAATGTGTTAGCGTAGTTGGTTTAGTCCCACGAGCTTTCGTTTGCAAACTACAATGTCTGGCAGCCCTACACTGACTCAAACTACACTATTTCACATGTTTACAAACAATAGCACATCGAGAGAACTAGATGGAGATGGAGAAAACCATGAGATGATTTTGTAGAGGGCCCTAACATAGAGGTCTTGGATCTAACAAGATATATCTAGGTGCCACGGAGTCTGAGAAATCACCCTTCAAAGATATGGCATGTTTTGGCCTCAGGGCTCTTAAGGGACTACTGCCTGGACGAGGTAGCCGAAAGCACGGGGAGCGTAGGGAACCAAAAAAAATCCTCCACTAGCATTCACCTAGGCCACCTTGACATGTTGGCCCATGTAGTTGGTTCAGTCCCACGAGCTTCCATTTGCAAACTACAACATCTAGCAACTTTACACTGACTAAGACTGCACTATTTCTCGTGCATTTGCAAACAATAAGCACATCGAGAGAACCGAATGGAGATGGAGAAAACCATGAGAGAATTTAGTAGAGGGCCTTAACATGGAGGTCTTGAGATCTGACGAGATGTCTCTAGGTGTCACGGAGTTCGAGAAATCACCTGTCGAAGATATGGCATGTTTTGGCCTCAGGTCTCTTAAGAGACTACGCCCGGACGAGGTAGCCCGAAAGCACAGGGAGCATAGGGAACCAAAAATAAGCCTCCAATAGCATTCACCTTGGCCACCCCAATATGTTGGCGTAGTTGGTTTGGTCCCACGAGCTTCCGTGTTAGCAAACTACAGCCTCTGGTAGCCCTACACTGACTCAAACTGCACTATTTCGCATGTTTACAAACAATATGCACAACGAGAGAACCAGATGGAGACAGGAGAAAACTATGAGAGGATTTCATAGACGGTCATGACATGGAGGTCTTGGATCTGACGAGACGTCTCTAGGTGCCACGGAGTCTGAGAAATCACCCGTCGAAGATATGGTGTGTTTGGGCCTGAGGGCTCTTAAGCGACTAAGCCCGGACGAGGTAGCCCGAAAGCACGAGGAGCGTAGGGAACCAAAACGAAGCCTCCACTAGCGTTCACCAAGCCACCCCAGATGTGTTGGCATAGTTGGTTTTGTCCCACAAGATTCTGTTTTGGAAAATATAGCATCTGACAGCCCAACACTGACTCAGACTGCACTATTTCGTGCATTTACAAACAATAGCAAAACGAGAGAACCAGATAGAGATGGAGAAAACTGCGAGAGGCTTTCATAGAGTCCCCAAAATTTTATCCATATTAGTACTGAAGAAATTCAAACATTTCATTGAAAGACTACAGAAATCTAACCTAAATAGTCATAAGTAATAGACTAAATCAGCATTCTATTTGTCACATATAAAATGAATTTCTTCCTTCAAAAAAGAAACTATGGGTGAATGCTCAATCAAAAAATAAATTACAATTCTAAATGAGTTTCAGGCTCAATTATCAATACTTCATTGCAGTTTTTCTTGCCAGTATGCTGCTTTTGGAACTACCTGGTTTGATTTGTGAAGTTGAAGCAGCTGGGATTAATAAAAATAATCAACTTGGCATGTTGTCCTTAAGATTATCCATGATTCTATCGACAACATCACATAGATCTTCCATTCTAGTTAAGTTGTGATCCTTCCACGCTTCCCATTTTTCCTTTTCTTCTACTCGTATCTTCTCTTTAAGTTCTTCCAAATGTTTTTGGGTAATCAAATTGACTCTTTATGACTTTCAGGAGGCATTTCTTCTTGAATCATAGTGACATCTTCACCTAATTGTTTTTCTTCACAATGTTCATTGTCATCTAAAGTTGAAGACTGAATATTTATATGGCCTTCGGCTTCTTTTTGGGCATAAACAACCTTTTGTAATGTGTCAAAAAAATTCAGGCTCTTCATTCTCTATTTGATTGAAGATATTCATTCTTTCAAAATGAATAGTTGGAACATTGGTGGTCTCCCCAACAAAACTAAGTTCATAGTCTACATAGTTGCATCATGTGGCAAAATCATTGAACATTGGTGGTTTCCTCCACCTGTGCTTTCGGGCTACCTCATCCATGGCACGTAGTCCCTTAAGAGCCTTGAGGCCTCGCCATATCTTCGATGGGTGATTTCTCAGACTCCATGGCACCTAGAGAAATCTTTTCAGATATGAGACCTCCATGTTCAGGCCCTCTACAAAATCCTCTTGTGGTTTTCTCCATCTCCATCCGGTTCTCTCGCTATGCTATTGTTTGCAAACACGTGAAATAGTGTAGTCTGAGTCAGTGTAGGGCTGCTAGAGGTTGTAGTTTGCAAATAGAAGCTCATGGGACCAAACCAACTACGCCAACACGTTAGGGTGGCCAGGTTAATGCTAGTGAAGCATTCGTTTTGGTTCCCCACACTCCCCATGCTTTTAGGCTACCTCGTTCGGCGTAGTCGTCTTAAGAGCCCTGAGGCCCAAACATGCCATATCTTCGACAGGTGATTTCTCAGACTCCGTGGCACCTAGAGATGTCTCGTCAGATCCGAGACCTCCATGTTGGGGAATCCCTCTATGAAATCCTCTCACGGTTTTCTCCATCTCCATCCGGTTCTCTCGTTGTGACTATTGTTTGCAAACACACGAAATAGTGTAGTCTGAGTTAGTGTAGGGCTGCCAGAGGCTGTAGTTTGCAAACGGAAGCTCGTGGGACCAAACCAACTACACCAACATGTCGGGGTGGCCTGGTGAATGCTAGTGGAGGATTTTTTTTGGTTCCCTATGCTCCCGTGCTTTCGGGCTACCTCGTCCGGGCGTAGTCCCTTAAGAGCCCTGAGGCCCAAACACACCATATCTTCGACGGGTGATTTCTCAGACTCCATGGCACCTAGAGATGTCTCATTCAAATCTAAAAGACCTCCATGTGGGGCCCTCTATGAAATCCTCTCGTGGTTTTCTCCATCTCCATCGGTTCTCTCATTGCTATTGTTTGCAAACACGCGAAATAGTGCAGTCTGAGTCAGTGTAGGGCTGCTAGATGAGGCTGTAGTTTGCAAACGGAAGCTTCATGGGACCGAACCAACTATCAACATGTCTAGGTGGTCCTAGGTGAATGCTAGTGGAGCTTTATTTTGGTTCCCTATGCTCCCCGTGCTTTCGGGGCTACCTCATTGGGCGTAGTCCCTTAAGAGCCCTGAGGCCCAAACACACCATATCTTCGACGGGTGATTTCTCAGACTCCGTGGAACCTAGAGATGTCTCTTCAGATCAAGACCTCCATGTCAGGGCCCTCTACAAAATCCTCTCATGGTTTTCTCCATCTCCATTGGTTCTCTTGTTATGCTATTGTTTGTAAACGTGCGAAATAGTGCAAGTCTGAGTCAATGTAAGGTTGCTGTCAGAGGCTGTAGTTTTCAAATGGAAGCTTGTGGGACCAAACCAACTATGCCAAAACATTGGGGTGGCCTAGTGAATGCTAGTGGAGGCTTTTTTTTGGTTCCCTACGCTCCCCATGCTTTCAGGCTACCTCGTCCGGGCGTAGTCCCTTAAGAGCCCTGAGGCCCAAACACGCCATATCTTCGATGGTGATTTCTTAGACTCCGTGGCACCTAGAGATGTCTCATCAGATCCAAGACCTCCATGTTAGGGGCCCTCTATGAAATCCTCTTGTGGTTTTCTCCATATCCATCTGGTTCTCTCACTGTGCTATTGTTTTTAAATGCATAAAATAATAATAGTCTGAGTCAGTGTAGGGCTGCCAGAGGCTGTAGTTTGCAAACGGAAGCTTGTGGGACCAAACCAACTACGCCAACACATCAGGGTGGCTAGGTGAATGCTAGTGGAGGCTTCGTTTTGGTTCCCTACACTCCCTGTGCTTTCGGGCTACCCCGTCCGGGCGTAGTCCCTTAAGAGCCCTGAGGCCCAAACATGCCATATCTTCGACGGGTGATTTCTCAGACTCTGTGGCACCTAGAGATATCTCATTAGATCAAGACCTCCATTTCGAGACCCTCTATGAAATACTCTCATGGTTTTTTCTGTCTCCATCTGGTTCTCTCGCTGTGCTATTGTTTGTAAACGCGTGAAATAGTGCAGTCTGAGTCAGTGTAGGGCTGTCAGAGGCTGTAGTTTGCAAATAGAAGCTCATGGGACCAAACCAACTACGCCAACACATCGGGGTGTCTAGGTGAATGCTATTGGAGGCTTTTTTTGGTTTGTTATGCTCCCCATGCTTTCGACCTACCCCATCTGGGCGTAGTCCCTTAAGAGCCCTGAGGCCCAAACATGTCATATCTTCGATGAGTGATTTCTCAGACTATGTGGCACCTAGAAACATCTCGTCAGATCAAGAGCTCCATGTTCAAGGCCCTCTATGAAAATCCTCTCGTAGGTTTTCTCTTCATCTCCATATGGTTCTCTCGCTGTGCTATTGTTTGCAAACATGAGAAATAGTGCAGTTTGAGTCAGTGTAGGGCTGTCAGACATTGTAGTTTGCAAACGGAAGCTCATGGGACCAAACCAACTACGCCAACACATCGGGGTGGCCAGGTGAACACTAGTGGAGGCTTTTTTTGGTTCCCTACGCTCCCCGTGCTTTCAGGCTACCTCGTCTGGGCGTAGTCCCTTAAGAGCCCTGAGGCCCAAACATGCCATATCTTCGATGGGTGATTTCTCAGACTCCGTGGCACCTAGAGATGTCTCGTCAGATCCGAGACCTCCATGTTGGGGCCCTCTACGAAAGCCTCTCATGGTTTTCTCCATCTCCATCTGGTTCTCTCGTTGTGCTATTGTTTGCAAACGCATGAAATAGTGTAGTTTGAGTCAGTGTAGGGCTGCCAGACGCTGTAGTTTGCAAACAAAAGCTCATGGGACCAAACCAACTACGCCAACACGTCAGGGTGGCAAGGTGAATGCTAGTGGAGGCTTTGTTTTGGTTCCCTATGCTCCCCGTGCTTTTGGGCTACCCCGTCCAGCGTAGTCCCTTAAGAGCCCTGAGGCCCAAACATGCCATATCTTCGACGGGTGATTTCTCGGACTCCATGGCACCTAGAGACATCTCGTCAGATCCGAGAGCTCCATGTCAATGCCCTCTACAAAAAGCCTCTCGTGGTTTTCTCCATCTCCATTTAGTTGAGTCAGTGTAAGGTTGTCCATTGCTAATCACCTGAATAATATAGGTGGTTGAGAATACAATATAGGTGGTGAAATGAGAATTTCTATTTGTTTATTCCTTTCTAATATTTAATTTCTCTTAGCTTCACTTGGCTTGGAGAATAATAAATTCTCTACTGACAGTGCCAACCACGTGAAGGTGGAAGCTTTTTTGGCACCACTAACCTACATAAACATGTTAGTAAGCAATTAAATAGAATTTTAAATCATACAAAATTCAAACAAAATCATTTAAGTAAATATTCAAATTAAATTCATGAAGAACATACCTTTGCAAATTCAATCCAATGAACCACAAGGATCAACTCTATTCTTGACAGTAGCAAGAATTGCTTCATGATCTGATTCATGAACCTTCCATAGATTTTTGTTTGATGGCCGACCTCAATATTTGATCAATTTAATATTTGTTGCAAGGACCAAATGTGAATAGTGAAGTATCTTTCGATGTACTTCATAGTCTTCAAACAACCAAATGTTTGATTTTTTGATAGGATATCAGTCGAAGCCAAGTTCCAGTGACTACCACTGATCCAGTGGGATACTCAAGGTCTTCACCATCAATGACTGTGGAAGTCAATTTTTTTCCCCTCTACACAATGAGATAAGAAGTAGTATGTTCCCTCTTTGTTAACTTTTGTCACAATAACTACAAAAACGTGCCCTATGTATCACAAAGTAAAACTGTTCAGTCAATTTATAAATACATTAAGAGTTGACCATTTAATAATTTATAAATCTAAAACATGGCATGTACATAATGTATGTACCTTGTTGCACTAAATCAGAGACTTGGTCAAAGTCAGGTGATGTTGTCATTTGATCTGAAGACCCTGCAAGTTGTAATGCTCATGGAACTTGATGTGTGTCGAGTGGAATTAGAGGTCTACAAGTCCATTCATCCACCCACTACTGTGACTCACATTCATTCCACACAAAATCAATGCATGATATACAAAAACATGTCATGCACCTAGTATAAATAGTCCAAGCATTTGCATCTGAACTACAGAATGAGTGCATATCACTTGATCCTGCAACTGTCATACAATCTTCAAAGTTTGCCAAATATTGTTACTCTATCAACCAAAAATATCTATGAACCATTGATCTCTCTTGAGATTCATGGCCCATATTCTTAACACACCAATCAACAATGTTTTTTGCATCTATAAATTTAGCACCATCCTTGAACTTTAACTCTTCTCTTGCAAGTGCTCTTTTCACACATGCTCCTGCACCATCATGCTCTCCTTTTCCATGCCCTGCCTTAGTAAAACTCTAGATATGTTGTACATTTGTTTCTTTGTGCATCCTACTTAGCCAATAAAACATCTGTGCATTCTTGAATTGTGATGTCCAGTTGTCCAACAAAATGTAATGTTCATCGAAAACTAATGTTCCTCTCATTCAAGTTCACATAAAACACCTGGAAACACCCTTGTACATATTCTGTAGAATGTGTCTGATCATCACTGATGTAGAAATGATACTCTCTTAATATTTTTCGATCTTTCTCAATGCTTTCAGGAGAGTGCATGAATGTTATATGCACGAAAAATAGAAACTTGCATTGAGTTATAATATTGAGACTGAACCTCCATTTGTGGCTGCAATGTGTAATTCTCTGTGAAGTCAACTACTGAAACAATAGTACCAAGTGGGAATGTGTCCTTGCTTAACTTTAATTGTTTATCCAACCATTGAGCTCTATGTGTGTGCCTTGCATACTCATAAAAAATTTCCTCTCTGAATTTGACCATATATTCTGATACAAGTAATTGTTTTCTAACAAGCTCACACCTCTTAGATTATTTTCCATCTTTTAATTGATATGCCACCAATTTATATTTGGTGAAATCAACCAATTATTTTCCTATTGAATATGTACTCTCCTCATGGATACAACTTTTCAGATTTGGCAAGCCACCACATACATTGCATGTTCCATCCAAACATGCTTTGTTATAAAAAAATTGTCTTGTTGATTTTTCACAAAATATTGTCAGGAATAAATTCCCTTGAAGATTTTTGTGGGACATTTAATCCACACTCCTGCAACATGATGTCAATATGCAAAACATGACGTATTTGACAAAAAACATCATAATGCATTGAAAATTCAACATGATGCCTGCAACAACAAGTGGTACGTGAGTGATTGATTTTCACATAAAAGGGTTTGCTCATTTCAAAGAATCTTTGGCTAATGTTAATTTTGGGATTTTCATTCTTAAACTTAGAGAACAATTCTATTTGAGTCATATCTAAGAAATGTTTTGCACACGATTCATGATTACGAGAACCTATTCTTCTTTTTACTATATCTCTTCTATTCGGTGACACCCTTGTGTTCTCATTCCAAAATTTTACAAATAATTCTTTTAGAATATCAGATGTATTCTTGTCTTTTCATGGAAGTCTGCTAGAGAAAGCCCAATAGTCAGTGTTATTGACTAACTCAAGACGTTTACGTCTCTCTATTGCTTTCATTAGTGTTTTTCTGTTTAGCTTCAAAGCACTGCTTATTTTTCTAATCAAGTGTTTATTAACTATTTTATCACTTACTATACAATTAGTAAGTGCATGTCGTGTAGCATTACTATCTTTGGTGCGTCTTTTGCCACCTACAATTTGGTATGCTTTATGTATATTTTCAACAATTGACGCATTTTGATCAACAACATTAGATGTTCTTAACCCCAGGGTCTTCATTATAGGTCTCATCTTAATTAATTTCATCAATGTAACAAATAATTGACATATTTGTGTGTCATTTAAATTCTCAAAGTAATTATCCCAAATTCCTACTAGCTTTTCTTCTCACATTTCTTTCATATATTTTGTTAGGCATTGGTTTCATAATGTTTTGATCAATTTTTTTCAATTAAGTGAATTGGTTTTCTTCGAGAAATGGAAGGAGGTGTTCTTAAAGGTGAAGATTCATTTACAAGGTTACTTTCTTCATTCAGTGTTTTCATAAAAATTTCGGGGTTAACATTTGGATTCTCAAGTAAAGGTTCAACATTTGGATTCATATCAATTTCTTCATCCATACCAACATTATCATTCAATTCAATATCAATATTCATTGCAAAATCATTATTCTCTACATTTTCATTATGTATTTCATCCCAATTTTCTAATACATTAGGTACATTTGATATAGCGGATGTACTTTCCCTGCTACAAAGTTTTTGCATTCTCTTCACTTTCTTTATTCTCTTCTCTTCCAATTTCTCCAGTGTCTTATTCTTGACTTTCCTCTTGTCCTTACGCTCGACGTTTATCACCCATGATTAGTAAAAATATCATACTAGTGGGGTAGGGGACAAAATGAAATACTAAAAATTCACGAAGTGTACAAGAATTGCAGGAAATAAGAGATAAAATATGGGAATAATCCCTTACAGAATCGCAACAGTAGAAACTAATATGCAGAAAATATTACAGATCTCAAATAAAAGTGCAGAATAAATAACACAACACAGTTAGAGACAAGATTTAACGTGGTTCACCCAATTTGGGCTACGTCCACCAAGAATCACTTGCTCAGATTTTATTACAAGCCTCCACTCTCTCAATACAATACCCAGATCTGTTTGGAGCTATGCTCAACAAACTCTACAAAATTCACACCCGAATTCAAAACACATCTACAATACATTTACTTGTCAATCTATCATATGTATAAGACCATATAAATAGACAACTGCTTAAGCATTTGATACAAAACCGTGGGTATCAAAACCATGGGCAAAAAAGGTGGGTATCAAAACCATGGGCAAAAAACCCAAAACAATGGGTACCCTATGGGCCCCAAAAATTTCGCCCATAACGGTTACCCATTACCCATGGGTTAATAAACCACCCATGAAAATTTGCTTTGGGGGCTTCACCCCCGAACCCCCTAACCCACTCACCGGCAAGCGGGACACGGCCGTAAAAATACTCTTAGTGTAACACATAGAAGGTGTACCACTTTCTAACATGAAAATAGGCTCCATAAACATAACAATCTCCCACTTGGAGACTAATTTTCCACTTTGAGCAAGCTTCTCAACCCTTCACTGTCATCCGTGAAGGCCAACCAAAGCTGAACATAGCTTTAGTTTATCCAACACTTATGACCACCTTGGTCATCATGTCTGCAGGATTCTAACTGGTATGAATCTTCTCCAACTTCAACTTATCTTCCTCCAAAGTTGTCCTGATGAAATGATATCTCAACTGTATATGCTTGTCCTTGGAGTGGAAAGTAGAGTTCTTAGCTAGGTGTATAGCACTTGACTATCACTATATAGCTTACCATTCCTCCTGCTTATGCCCCAACTCCTCAAGCAATTGTTGTAGCCAAATCATCTCTTTTCTTGCCTCTGTGGCAACAACATACTCAGCCTCGTGGTTGACAAAGCCACCAGCTTTGTAGTAGTGAAATCCACTCACTGTTGTCCCACCTACAGTGTAAATATAACCTGTTGTGCTCCTCCTGTATTTCTGTCTACATCTCCAGCCATGTTTGAATCTACATAACCACGTAAAGTGGTGTCTGATCCACTGTAGCACAAAACTGTCCCCATGGTCCCCTCTCAAATACTTCAAGGAAGGATCCACTTTACTACTTGCCAATGCTGATCTTTACCTAGATCACTCATAAATCTACTCACAGCTCCCACTGCATGGGCAATATCAGGCCTAGTGCACACCATAGCATACATCAAACTGCCAACTGCTGATGAGTAAGGTACCTCATGACATCTGGTTTCTTTCCTGCTCTGTCTTGGGACACTACTCCTTTGATAACTTAAAATGGCCTGCCAAAGGAGTCCCAATGTCCAATGGTTTAGCATCCTGCATGTTAAACCTATCCAATACCTTCTTAATGTACTCTTCTAAGATAAAGTCACTTCATGTTCCTTCCTATCCGAGTTATCCTCATACCAAGGATTTGTTTGGCTATCCCCCAAATCCTTCATATCAAAGGATTCACTTAGTTGTTTCTTGAGTACTTTTATTTCCTGCATGTTTTTACCTGCAACCAACATGTCATCAACATACAAACACAGGATAATATAACTTACCATCCTCAAATTTCTTTGTATACACGCAATGGTCAGAATGACATCTAATATAACCTTTGCTCCATCATGAAGCTATCAAATTCTTATACCATTGACGTGGAGCTTGTTTCAAGCCATACAAGATTCTTCTTCAGTTTACACACCATCTCCTCTTTACCTTTGACCTCATAGCCTTCTGGTTGCTGCATATATAGTTCCTCCTCCAAATCACCATGGAGAAATGTAGTTCTTTACATCTAACTGTTCTAAGTGCAAGTCTTCTACTGCCACTATTCCAAGTAACAGTTCTAATAGAAGTCATTTTTACTACAGGAGAAAAAATCTCATCAAAATCTATACCTTGTTTCTGTGCAAACCCCTTGACCACCAACCTGGGCCTTATATCTTTTCTTTCCTCCTTCTTCATCTTTAACTCTAAGTACACCCACTTGTTCTGCAATGCTCTTTTTGTTGGTAGCTTCACCAAATCCCAAGTTCTGGTTCTCCATGAGAGACTTATGCTCCTCATCCATGGCTTGCTCCCACTTCTTACTGGCATCTACTGCATTGCTTCATCAAAGCTACATTGGCTCTCCACTATCAGTGAGTAATAAATAATAAAGAGAAGGAGAAAAATGTTCAGGTTATATTTCTTACCCTAGAAGACCTCCTCACTGTAGGAGTTATGGGGTTCCTATTGAGGAGGTTCCTAAACTGATTCATGGTCACTTTCCCATCTGGAAGATCCTCTACTCACTGCATATTCTTTCTTGGATTCTTCCCATATTTTCTTGCAACTGTTGCTTATACATGACTTTCTCATTAAAGACCACATCCCTGGACCGAAAGATTTTCTTTTCCTTAATACTCCAACATTTATTTCCAAAGTCATCACCACCATAACCAATGAAAGTACATTTTTCTGATTTAGCCTCTAGCTTGGTCCTATCATCCTTGTCTATATGAACAAACACCTCACATCCAAAGACTCTAAGAAATGAATAATCAACTTTCTTACCATACCAAGCCTCCTCAGGTATGCCTCCATCAAAGGCACTTGAGGGTCCTCTTTTTATCAAGTACACAGCTGTGCTCACCGCTTCTGCTTTTACTACCCAAAAAGAAAGAGGCAGTCCTGCATGTAACCTCATGCTCCTAGCACGTTCCATTATTGTTTCTGTTCATCCTTTCTAATGATACCCCATTCTATTGTGGAGTTCCTGGAACCTTTTGTCTTTTTCCTACGGATTCCATTCTTAGAACAATAATCATTAAATTCATTGCTGCAATACTCCCCTCCATTATCTGACCATTTTAGCTTAAGACCTGTTTCATTCTCTACCAAGGCTTTCCATTTAACTAAAAGTGTCAAATACATCAGATTTGTTTCTAATACAATAAACCCAAACTTTCCTTGTTGCATCATCAATAAAAGTAACATAATAACTTGAACCCCCAAAGATGATACCTGAGCCGGCCCCCACACATCAGAATGCACCAACTCTAACTTACTCTCTTTCTTTGTAGGTCCATACAACCTTGAGAAACCTTACTCACTTTTGTTTCCCATATATGCAGTCCTCACAGAAATCCAAACCTATTTCTGTATATCCAGGTAAATCCTTCTTTATGATGTCCATGCCCTTATGGCTCATATGACCGAGCCTATAGTGCCATAATGTTGTATCTACATCTGAAGCCACAAGATTACAATCATTAGTGCTATCAAGTGGTTAAATACAAGGTTCCAACCTTCTTACCTCTTGCCACCACAAGAGCACCCTTTGGTAACTGTACGTACCCAAAATTGTAAGGTACTGTACTGCCGGAACAGCGTAATAAGTGCCCCAATGATGATACAGGTCTCTTCGCAAGGTGTTCGGGATCCAGAAAAGCTCTCCGAATATGCGTTAACATCCCGCATACCCCGCTTAGCCCCCGCGTGCTTTGTTTTCCCCTTTTTCCCTCTTTTCTTGCCCCTTTTCTCTTTAGTAACGAAACCGCCGCCCTGACTGGGCGGCGGTCCTGTAACCGCCGCCCTGAACAGGGCGGCGGTCCTGTAACCGCCGCCCTGAGCAGGGCGGCGGTCCTTTACGCGTTTTCCAGAACGTTCTTTTGACGTAACTCACGTAAAAATCAACGTTTCACCAGCTTTCCTTGCCGACTTAAGCTTGCATTTATGTTTTTGGTCCCCTGGAATAGTGTTTTTCCTTTGTTTATTGTTTAGGAGTTCAGTTTGGTTTTGATCTTTGGGTGATTGAATTCCTATAAATGCATGGCTTGTGCTCAAGCAAATGGCCCCCTGAATTCACCTCTCATTTTCCTCATTTTAGTCTTTTAGTTTGCTTAGATTCCATAGTTTAGTTCATTACATGTTTAGTTTGCATTGACCAGATGTTGGTAAGCCACATATCCAGCTTGTGCAAACAGTGTTGCTGTTTTATCTAATCCATTAGAGTAGAATAGCTTAGGAAGCCATTAAAGTTGCAGGTTTTGCTCTTCAAACAGGATAGTTTCAGGTTCTGGACGCATTATGTTGCATGATTCGCAGTAGATCCCGCTAGGAATTGCATAAGCCAAGCTCTGTACTCTTGCGCTATCCCTCTCCTATCCGCGTTCTATTCTGTCTGCATTCTGAAGGTTGTCCCTTGTTCCAACACCTATTCCTGTTGATGCAAGCATTACACGCTTTTCTGGATCTACGTGAGCACAAAGAACGAAGAGATCATACTGAGGGGACAAGATCACACACACCATCGGATTCGCCACTGTTCTGGAATCCAGGTTCTAGCTTTCAAAGTTCTAGTTAGAATCATATCAAATAGAGTAGTTAATCGCTTTATTTCAGTAAATTCTATTCTCGATATTGCCAGGGAAGCTGTGGGGATTGATAGTTTCTGAGAAACTATGATTCACTCCTCACTTCTGAGGTAGGATCGAGAATCTTGCAAATAGATTAGTTATTTCATTGTTTAGAATAGATATACAAATTGCACAGACAAATAGCTACACTCGGCTATTTTGTTTGTTTTAAATTATTAGTTTAGTTGTCAATTCTAAATATTTTAAATAGCTGCTTTCTTAAATTCATATAAATCATCAGAAAATACAAAAAGAAGTCATATATGCTATAAATACATTTCATATACTTAGATTTCACTTTATTACAGTTTGTTTATATTATTGCTTTTGTATGACAATTACGGGACCTAGGGAGCCCAGAGAATACATTTTCAAGCCAATCATGCCTCAGCCCAATTTCATAACAGCAATAACTAATATTGACCAGAATCTTAGAATCCAATTCTTCCAAACAACAAGCAGACTTCCAGCAGGTCAGGTCTCAGTTAAGAGGATTAAACATAGAAGACGACCAAGCACATACATTTTGGTCAAATCAGCCAAACTACAGATTACCCTAGAAAAACATCCACATGACTGTAGAAGGGTTTGAAAGAGAACAAACATTCGGGTGTGATCCTTTAGTTCCACAACCAGATGCAGGAGACACCCTCACAGACATAGATACCGGCCTAAGAATCCAGGTTGCAAGAACGCCTGTGAGGTATTCTGAGAAGATCGCACAACTGTTGATTCTAAACATAGAAGCTGAGAAAGCGTATGATTATTGGATACTAGGGATCAGGACTTGATTCTACGCATGACCATAGCTGGTCCACAACAACCACGAACCTACGGTTGTGACCCACAAATCCCGCAGCCCAACGAATCCATAAGAGAATTAGATATAGACACTGGCCTACGCACACTAGTATTTCAGTCTACTCCACTTCCACCTATTATCATCGAACAATTATCCTTGCTGGACACAACAGCTAACAAAGCTAGAGAATTCTGGACTAGGCCAGAGAACCGTCCATAGAGTTGACTATATTTACCATCCACCATATGACCCTATCCGGAGAAATACACGAAACTATACCGGGTCATTTTCCACGTATTCCACAACCCATAGATCGAATCACGCCAGAGCTCGATATTGATTGGAGCCTTCGAGCAGTCATCCTTGCTGATCGATCTATCACACCAGTCCAGGTTAGAAGGGCCTTCTTTGCCTTAGATTCGCAAATTCCATTAGTGCGTGTCGAAGACATTAGATTGCCTAACTAGTTTGTCTATATACCACGCATATTCCATCCCCACCGGCTGTCTCGGCACGACCTCGGGAGGTCGGGTACGCGGAAGAGTTACTTGTAGATTCCCACGCTCGCTTGTCACTTTTCCAGCGTACAAAATTGGTGAACCCGACGTGAAACAAACAAAATTAGTAAAACTGATAAAACTACCTACTTTCTTGTCTGGAGTCATAGTATTACACTTTCACCAACAAAGTACACCTTCTTCAAACCTGTTTAAGCTTTCAAAAATCACCTTCGCTTCTTCCCATTATTCTGCGGGTATTCATATACCCCCCGAATATGTCGGGATTCGATGCATATGGCAGACCCCTCTTGGGTCTTGAGGCATACTATGCCCAACAGAATAGACAATCATCACCCTCACTCTCAATGTGGGGTGACAACTATTCAACTAGTCAGTTGTCAACACAAACTCCAAGGACTAGATATAGCTCATCCTTCCAAGCAGAGGGGTTGGAACAACTCGCTCAAACACAACAAACAGAGCCTTCAGGCTCAAATAATATGACGTTCACTGGAGAATCTGTTTCATCTCCTCAGGTACTACTTAGACCACACATTAGTAGACAATCAGACCCATACTTAGTTCTAGATGACGAGTACTCAACACGTTATTCCCGGAATGAACAACGCTCTCAAATATGTATCCACCTGTAGGAGGTTTACAACCTACAACCCGAGGTCTCTTTTCAAGAAAATACCTCTATGCCATTACATATAGAAAATACTCTCAGAGAAACTTGGCAAGATAACGATCAGTTCATAGCAGGATATCACATGCCTATACAAAATCATGGTATACAACAAACGCCATCAAGGCAGAATATCGTGACTTCACCAAATGAAGTCATTTCAACTCTAATAGAAAAGGTTAGAGGGTTAGAGCTTGCTCAAGCAAGTCAAAACTCGCAATTCATGCAAACAGGGAGTTCCAATCCTCCACACCATCCTAGCCAAGTAGATCTCCTCACAGGAGTAGGCACGTTAGGCATGACTCCTCAGTATTCACAACAAATGCCAACTAGACCCACCATCTCTAGCACCATTCCTCCCGGTCTAGTGCAGAACAATCCATTCCTGGATAGTACCCCTTCATACTTAAACATGTACTCCAAATCACCACAAGGGGATATGTTCTCCTCTCCCGGAATCTTTGCTCAAACACAGGGACTTCCTTATGCCCCTGCCAACGCATACGTTACGCCATATCAACAACCCGTTCCACCACCACTCCCTCAACAGACACCATCAATGGTCGAAACATATGCGATAGGGACTTATTCAGAATATTTGAAAGAACCCTTAGATTTCACCATACGAAGTGTCATGCTTCCAAGGCCTCTTCCCGATTTACCCAAATACAAAGGTGAGGGAGATCCGAATGCGCATATCAAAGCTTACGCTACAGCCATTCGAGAGCTACTCCCATGGGATGGGGTTGTTGCTAAAATATTCCCCAAAACTTTGGAAGGCATCGCTCTCGATTGGTATTATAGAATACCTGAGGCTTCCATACATTCATTTAAACAACTTGTGTCTGAGTTCATCAAGGCCTTCGACATGAACAAACTGTTAAGGACAGGAATCAGGGAGTTCTTACACATCAAACAAGAACATAACGAATCTGTCGCCCATTTCATCCAAAGGTGGCGTACAGTCCTTTATTCTTCGGCAAGTGCTCCAAACATGGATCAAATGGAACTATGTGATTTATTCCTTCATTCTCTTAGTAGAGAAGTGAAGGAAGAAGTCCAGAAGTTCCCATTAAGAACTTACGATGAAGTACTTGAGAGCGCTCTTCGAATAGATCAAGCAGTGATAGATAGTGGTTGTAAGACATGTGGAGCAAACGGGAGGTTAATCATCTCCAACCAAAACACTACAAATTATCCCACTACCACAAATGTCAACCAAGGACCTAAAATCCTTAACAAAAATCGGGGTGTAACAACGGATGGAGTAACCGACCAGCCCAAAAAGGTAAATATAGTCAATACTCCATCACAAACAAACAACCAACGAAACAACAACTTTACCCCGACAATCAATACAGTGGATTTTAACCATCCACAACAACAACAACAACAACGGCGAAATCCCATACAAGGGCCAAGCCAAAACTCATTTGGTTATCAAAACCAAAGCCAGAAACAACAAATGCAAATTTTAATCCTAATAGGCAACAGTTTGATCAGAATTTTAGGCCACAATATACACCAAACCAACAAAACTAGGAATTACAATCCCAATTCTTATTGTGGCTTCCACAAAATTCGGGGTCATGACACTAGAACGTGTCGTGACTACAATAAATTCATGCAACGTTTACCAGAAGAACAAAGACAGTTCTTCACAGATTTGTTTTTGGCAGATCCTACGTATCATCACCAAATACCTTCGCAGGGGCAGTTTCCCCTCAGAATGCTCCTCTCAAGATCTTTAACGATCCACTCCCAAATCATGATAGCAATAGGTTGAACCCAACTGGAACAAACAAGGGTGCAATGACAGGAAACAATGATCATGAAGCCTCGACTTCGCTAAATCCATTAGTTGTGCCCCAACTAGGAAGTCAACCATGACCTAAGGTAGTCGGATTAGTAGAGTTAGACTCAGAATTACCCATTGAAGCTGTAACAAGAACACGAGAGTATTTCTCTCAACCAAGTCCAAATCACCTGCCGGAAACAGATAACATCCAGCAAATCATAACAAAACCTGTGGGTGCTTACGATTTAATTAATGATCTAACAAAAACCTTCTCGCATATTTCGTTTCTTGACTTGCTAAAGAACTCTCCTGCCCACAGGGCTGCTCTTTTAGAAGCATTAGGTTTAGGTCATTTAATTAACATCACTCCACCACCTGAAACACAGGTAAATCATATAGACTTTGATGTTCATCCTCCGGGACAGGCAGATAGGGATGTCGAATTCATATTCGAAATAAGTAAAATGCCTACAGATGCTGAGATCGCACGCCGAGGTGATCCAGCCTTACACTTACAAGTATGGGTTTATAATAATTACGTAAAACGGGCAATGGTTGACGATGGGGCCGCGGTTAACATAGTCCCCTTCTCTTTCCTCCAAAAACTAGGATATGGGGAAACAAACTGTTCCACCACTCGAAATACATTAAGAGGCTATGATAGCCTTAAAGCCACTTCAATAGGAACCATAATACTACCGGTCACCTTAGGACCCAAAACAATCCTGACTGAGTTTTATATTATAGATCGGGAAACTAATTATAATATGATCCTCGGCCGACCATGGATACACCGCATGAAGGCAATCCCTTCTACGTTATTTCAAGAAGTAAGATTCTTGCATCTAGGAAAGGTATTTGTAGCCAAAGGTGATCCAAAACCTTTGATGTACACCTAGCTGATTTAAAGAAAAGACCAGGTGTACACTCGGAATTTGAACTTCCAACAAACCAACTTAACAAACCCACTGACCAAAACCAAAGGAAAAGTTGGTACCTACAACGGATCTTGAAACCATCAGCATAGCCAAAACAACCCCAACCCCTAACGATAAAGCTAAAGAAACTGTATCATTAGGGACTACTGCAAAAATCGTTGAATTAATAGAACAAGATTTACCAATGTTCTTACCATTTGATTCAGTAGGCATAGGATATTCCCTAGGGGTTGGCTCTCTTCCAGTAGAGGATCTCTGCATGGTGGAAGTAGAGTGTGCAAACACAGCAAATACCCCAACATCTATGTTCCCAGCTAAGTATTGGACTCTCCATTTTGATGGGGCTAGGTGCCGTTATGGAGCGGGGGCAGGTATAATTCTTACTTCTCCCGAGGAGAAAGTCCTCCCATTTTCCTTTAAACTAAATTTCGAATGCACAAATAATGGCGCAGAATACGAAGCCCTCCTCCTTGGTCTCACCTTAGCCAAAAGAATTGGTGTTGATAACATCAGAGTCTTGGGAGACTCACAATTAGTGGCAAACCAAGTTTCTGAGGTATATGAAACTAAAGCCGAACATTTGCAACTCTACAAAAATGCTGTATTAGATTTAAGCAAGGAATTTAACTTCATATCTATTGAAGCAATTCCCGCGAGAGAAAAATCTTCTCGCCGACTCAATAGCAACTTCAGCATCACGTTTTACTCCAAGCAATGAGTTAGAAGATACTCATTTCACAGTATCCATTCGTGACGAACCATTGATAAAAACAATGACAAATCCCCTTTCAAGCGGAAGTGAATCTACCACCCCAGACCATGTTGATAGTGATATGGCCACTTTGCAATACTTAAACGCCTATGCGGCATTGCATCTTTCCTATCCTATGCTAGATTTGTCCTTAATTCCACATTCGTCTTCCTATTTCGGAAATCCCATGATGAGTTTTCCCTCACAAATAGAACCTAGCATATACGCGGTAGAAAATGGGGATGATCTGGATTTACCCCCAGCACCGCCTGAGTTCGAAGAGGGTAACGCCTCTTTGATCGAAGAAACGATCGATGTCAACATCGGAACGGAAGATGAACCGAGAATTTTAAAATTAGGATCTTCGTTAACACCAGAAGAAGTAGAAATACACACTCGGATCCTCAAAGAACATCAGAAGGCATTTGCATTTAATTATAAAGAAATGATAGGAGTTGCACCCCACATTGCGGTGCACAACCTCGTCACTAAATCAGATGCAAAGCCAGTTAAACAAAAATCAAGACCTATGAAACCCAAAGTAGCTCTCATGGTAAAAGAGGAGGTAATAAAACTCCTTCAGGTAGGATTCATTAAACCAGTCGATTATTCTCAGTGGGTATCTAACATCGTTCCTGTTCTCAAGAAGAATGGAAAGATACGCATCTGCATAGATTTCCGAGACATTAACAAAGCATGTCCTAAGGATGACTTCCCGTTGCCATCCATAGATGTCATTGTCGATGCAACAGCTGGGTTTGAACTGTTCTCTCTTATGGATGGATTCTCGGGATACAATCAAATCAGAATATCTGAGCAAGATCAAGCTAAAACTACGTTTATAACTCCTTGGGGAACCTATTGCTATGCTGTTATGCCTTTCGGTCTCAAAAACGCTGGTGCTACGTACCAGCGGGCTATGACATATATATTTCACGATCTAATTCATAAAATCGTGGAATCCTACGTAGATGACTTGTTGGCTAAGGCCAAGAAGCGTTGTGACCATCCGGAAGTACTCCGCGTCATTCTTTCACGCCTAATAGAATACGGAGTCACGCTAAATCCAGAGAAATGCGTCTTTGGTGTAACGGGAGGGAAGCTCCTAGGTTATATCATATCATCACGAGGAATAGATGTTGACCCAACCAAAATTCGGGCTGTCCTCGAAATGGTTCCACCTTCGGATGAATCTGGAATCAGGTCATTTCTCGGAAAGCTAGGTGCAATCCGAAGATTCATCCCGGACTTGAGCTTCGCCATTCATCCAATCAACAATTTACTCAAGAAAGACTATAGCATTGATTGGACGAAGACTGCAATGAAGCTTTTAACGCAGTTAAGCGTTTCTTGCTGTCACCACCTACACTAATGCCACCTAAGCTAGACCGCCCGTTGATTTTATACTCACGAGCTACCAATGTCTCGTTAGCTTGCATGTTGGCCCAAGAAGACGATGACAAAAGAGAACGCGTGATTTATTTCATTAGCCGAACACTGCTCGACTATGAAACACGCTATACACAAGCAGAACGAGAATGTCTCGCCATAGTCTTTGCAACCAAATGCCTAAGACACTATATGCTAAATCAAGAAACAAGGGTCGTGGTAAAAACTGACCACTTACGAACTTTCCTCACACAAGGGTCCTTGTCTAAAAAGGCTGGACGTTTTATAACCTTAATGGGAGAATTCGAATTAACATTTGTAAATCAGAAGTCAGTTAAGGGACAAATCATTGCGGATTGGTTAGCTGATAACCCATTAGATGGAGGCGATCTAGTAGATTTAGATTTTCCAGATGAATGCATATACTACATCGAAACCCGACCCGTTATCTCTGACTGCCCTTGGTACGCTGATATCATTAACTATATCATGGACCATACATATCCAGAAGGAGCTACACCACAACAAAGAAGATGGTTATGCATTATCCTAGCTAAGTACGTCATTATAGAGCAAGTTCTCTATCGAAAGGCGTTCGATGGAATGCTCCTAAGGTGTGTCGACACAGAAGAATCCAAGAAGATTCTCCATGAATCTCACAGCGGAATATGTGGAGGCCACTTCGGTGGCCACGCCACTGCTCAAAAAATACATTGAATGGGCTATTTCTGTCCCACTCTAGAACATGACGCAATAGAGTTTGTACGCAGGTGTCATAAGTGCCAAGAATTCTCCCATGAGATCCACATGCCGGCACAAGCTCTGCAACCAATCGCTACTCCGTGGCCCTTTTCCACATGGGGCCTGGACTTAATAGGGAAATTCTCTCCCTCATCCACAGACGGCCATAATTTTATAATCACGGCCACTGAATATTTCACCAAATGGGTAGAGGCCATGCCTCTTACCACTGTACCTGGTTCTGTAATCGCCAAGTTCATTTTGAACCAAATCATTTGCAGGTACGGTATCCCGCAAATCATTATCTCTGATAATGGAACTTCTTTTAAGAATGAAGAAGTTCGTGAGCTATGCAATAAATTTAAAATAAGCCATCATACGGCTTCCTTGTATTATCCCCAAGCCAATGGGTAGGCTGAAGCAACAAACAAAACACTGAAAGTTATTCTTCTTAAAACAGTAAAAGAAAACAAACGAGATTGGCATTTGAAGTTATATCCGGCCTTATGGGCCCACCGAACCTCAATAAGAACACCAACGGGAGCAACTCCTTTCTCGCTGGTATTTGGGGCAGAAGCAGTTCTCCCACTTGAGGTTGAAATACCCAGTCTCCGCATTTCACTACAAGGGATTCTGGATGAAGACGCTTACAGAGAAGCACGTCTTTCCAAACTAGAGAGCCTAGATGAAACTAGGTTAGATGCTGAACAGCGACATAGAGTCTATGCTGACCGAATGTGCTGGCAGTACAACATGAATTTCTATGAACGTGACATATACGAATGTGATCTAGTTCTAAGGCTGGACATCCGGATCGACAAGAAGACCGGCGAAGGAAGGAAATTCCGGCCCAAATGGTTGGGCCCATACCGAGTCATGAAGGACTATGGAAATGGTGCATACCTCTTATGTGCACGCTAGAAGGTGAGGAGTTTGGCGAAACAGTCAATTCCCTGCACCTCAAACGTTTCTACGCATAAGCAGCTAACGCTACTTATATAACTATCTACATTGCATTTTCATATAGATTAAGATCATTTTGTCCATTCGTTTCTTACACAAATTGTGATCAAGGAATCTATTCTCAAAGCAATTCATTACAAACTCATGATGTTGTTGGCATAAACTCTTTAATCATATCTCTCCATTTTCACAATATCATCAATCATCTCAGAATCTTTTATCAAATAAAATCAGACATGACAAAGTCTTAACGGTAACCATACCAAGATCTGCAAGTTTATTCTCGCTTTGATTTCTTCTTAGGATAGGTGTCTTGCCTATGGTCTCTTCTAGAAGCTTCATGGTGTCACATCTATCCCATATACATATCTCTTTGGGAATAAGCACATACTGACATTTTACTCAAATAAACAAATCAAACGTTGATCAAACAGAAAATTTTAATTTTACACATTTCCTTGCCCCACCAACCTTCGGTGATGAGCTTGCGTCTCTTACTAGTGACGTAGGGTTGGGAAAGGATGGAAATGCCCTTACTCGCCTACGCTTTGCCCACGGTGATAAACCCACGCTTCTTACTAGTAGCATGGGGCAAAGTGTAGGGGGTCCTCTTGACAAATAAATGCAAATGGTCATACGCAAACAATTCAAACTTTCAAACTTTGAGTCAAAAACAAATGAAACAGATGTTCAAAATCCCGAAAGAGTTAAAAATCCTAAAAACCCAGATTTTGTCTACCATGTGGCCATCTACGGGTCTAAGTCTGGATAAACTGCAAGGCAAGTTGCATCCAAAACTATGAAGTCACTCGGGTGGAGTCGGCTTGTAGCTTCCAATTTGGTTCCGCCAAAGCTTTGTCTGTCTTTCATCACTATCATTTCACCACATTTCATAACTTGCGCCCTTCTTGGCTCTTGGTGATGAGCCCTCGCATCTTACTGGTTGCGTGGAGTTAGGAGTGGGGCAAGTTAATCTGTTCATCATATTGGTTATTTTCATCACTTTGCCAAAACAAACATGAGGTATCCAAATTGCTCACAGAAGCTAAGATTCAAAATCACAATATATCTACATTATCATGTATCAGCATCATGAAACACAAAAAGAAAAGTAAGCAATTACATCATTTGTTCACCATTGCATACATTCTAGAAAGCATATAAACATACATCGTAGTATACACAAAGAAGTTGGAAATAGAAAGGGAAAACATGAGTGACAAGCTTTTGATCCAAAAACGAATGCATATATATAAATAATCAATGTTTATATACAATGCCATCATGCACTAGGCATGGTCAAAACGCTCCAAGAGCCCGTGATATACAAAAGAATCTATAGTACAAAATACACAAGGGCCAAGTGGCCTCTCAACCCCTACGCGACCCCTCCGAAGGTGCGCGCCCTCGCCTAGGACTCCGGCTACGCTGGCGCTCTGAATGAACGGAGGGCTCAGGGTCCCGAGGAGCAGCCGCGGTCTCACCATGAGAGTGGCTCCTCATAAGACGCTCAGCTGTCCTATAGCCCGCCAACTCTGTACGGAGAGTCGACACCATCCTGGCCACGTGCCAAACGGGAGCGAAGACGTCGGTATGCCTGTCGGCTGCTGAGGGCTCCCCGGCATCTACGGACAGCTCCGCACGGGTCCTATCCATGGGGATCATCAGGGAATCAGTACATACCCTGCGGATCAGATCCCGCCACTCGTCAACAGTCTCTGCAAACAAAGGAGAAAAACGAATTAGAAACTAGGCAAGAGGCTAAAAGATACAAGATAAAAACACAAGGAGAGATAGCAATTAAAACAAATCCTAAATTAAACAAACATTGAAAGGAAGAAAGGATAACTTACTCGGATCACCGGGCCTCCAAGATGGGTCGCTAGGGCCAGCACCCGCTGCGGATGCCGCTGCCGACTGAGGGGCTGCTCCTGTAGTAGGAGCAACATGACGCCCCGCAACGGACTCATCCTCTCCACCATGGCCTTGGGAGAGTGGCTCCTCTGAAACTAGAGTCACCCTCTCTGCACTCTCCTCGGCCCTCTCTGCCTGCATAATATCCTGAGTGTCATGCCACTCAGGATCACTGTCATCAGTCTGCTCCTCTGACCCTCCCTCTGTAAGCTCCTCAGAATCGGAGTCAATATCTATGGGGTCATCGCTGCTATGAGCAGGACCCGCAGCAATATGAAGAAAAGGTGCCCGAGGCGCACTGGCTCTCCCTCTAGCCCGAACTATCCTCCTGGCTGCAATAGGAATGCCAAGAGTGACCATTATCCAACCTCGGCCTCTAGGTCCCCCTCTGGCCTCGCGAACTGATCTATAAACTGGTGCCACTGGGGGAAGCATGCCCGTATATGGAAGGCCAAACTGCTGAGGAACTCTGCCAAAAGGATGCACCTCCACTCGTCCCACTCGGTCGATGAGCTGCCCTGTGGTGGAGCAAGAGATCAATGTAAGAGTCTCCTCTCCCCATATACCGGCCATAAGCTGGTACGGTGTGGCCTCCATATCTGTTGTAGTAAGAGAGGCAACTGGCTAGTGATGTGCTCTAAGCACTAACATATCTGACCACCTGGCTTCCCTCATAGCCCTAGGATCTGCCACCTCCACGCCTCTGCCATAAGGGATAAAACGCTCGTACACCCAACTCATGACTAGAGTAGGGTGGCTCAATGACTGTCCCTGTAATCGGACCACCCTATATAGATCATGGTAGGTGGTCCCCAGAATATCTGCACCCCAGGCGTATATCTGGCCATGCCCCTCTATCTGTGCAATGATGGGGGCCCAGTAATATAACAACGTATCCCCTCCCTTGTCCCCAATCAATCTCGAGGCAAGGATCCCCATGATGGCCTGTCGAAATACGGGGATAGGCAAAGAAGGAATGGATCGAACTCTCACTCCCTTCTTCGACCCCGTGGAGATAGCTGCATCTCCCATGTAGCCTGCCCACTGTGCGATCTGTGCTCGAGAGCCTGTTGTCTCTAGTGTGAGTCTCCTCCCGATGATCGGGGCCCCCAGGATACAGTAGACATCCTCCAAAGTGATGGTCCACTCACCACGGACCCCTGGCAGTCAGAAAGTGTTCCGATCTGCATCCCAATAAGAAAATAAGTCACAAAGGATGTGACTAGATGGTGCGACATGAGGCACGCGCGATATGCGCAGTATACCAGCCCTCTGTAATGTATCCTCCTCGTCTGGAGAGAGGGCATCCAGTACCCTGGGCAGCCAATCACACTCTCGCTCTCGGCTCCAATTGATGTACTCCTCCCTCGCCTGCATACACCCAAAAACACACAAAACAGAGCAAGTTAGTATCTGAACAATACCAAGAGAGTCATAAAAACGCGTAGAAGTGCAAAAAAAACAAACATAATCTCAAATATAAGTTCTTTTGCATTCTGTGCAGAACCGCTGCCCTGAGCAGGGAGGCGGTTTTGTAAACCGCCTTGAAGGCGCGGTCTGTAACCGCCACCCTGGAAAGGGCGGCGGTCGTGTAACCGCCGCCCTGGCCAGGGCGCGGTCGTGGTCCGAAAACCCACGCGGGTTTTTAATCTTAAAAAAGCCTAAAATAAGCAAAAAATGACCATTTAACCTAAAAATGGAGCCTACCCAGTAGGCGCCCCCCCTAGGTGGACCTTTTGAACCTAACATTTTCAAAAATAACCCCCCCATTACAAAGAATTTAGCCATTTCAAATTTAAGGGGGGAAAAACACAAAATTGAAGAAAACCAACCTGTGATCTAGCAGGGCGGTGTTCCGCACGTGGAGGCATGATCACGATCTCACTACGGACGTTTTGACTCTACTCACGCAAGAAACCGTCACCGTGGGTCCCAGAGCTCAAAAACAATCAAATCAACTCGCGCAAATGAATAGGAAAATGGGCCCACTTTCATATATATAGCGCCCTGATTCGTTTTAAAATGCCTTTTTCACAGGTTTGGAGCGCCGACGGAGGTAAGTTTCTATCCCCGCACAAATGGTACGTTCTCCTTCCCTATTATTTTAGCATTTATTTTCCAAATTATTGTATCTATCTGCACTTGAGTTCTCTTTTCATTTTGCAAGTAGCGGGAATTTTGGATGGCGTCACTTCGACACACGAACGTGTAAGGTATAACTTCTAACTTCCCATTTCGGGACGGCCATACTCGGACCCACCGTTTTACGCCTCTTCATGGCTAAAACGCTTCTCCGAGGGGGCAATATGTACGTACCCAAAATTGTAAGGTACTGTACTACGGAACGGTGTAATAGCAATGCCCCAATGATGATACAGGTCTCTTCGCAAGGTGTTTCGGGATCCAGAAAGAGCTTTTACGGATGTGCATTAACATCCCGCATGGACCGCTTCTAGCCCCCGCGTGTTTTGTTTTCCCCCTTTTTCCCTCTTTTCTTTTGCCTTTTTTCTCTTAAGTAACGAAACCGCTGCCCTGCCTGGGCGGCGGTCTTGTAACCGCCACCCAGGACAGGGCAGCGGTCCTGTAACCACCGCCCTAAGTACGGCGGCGGTCCTTTACGCATTTTCCAGAACGCTTCTTTCGACGTGAATCGCATGCAAAATATCAACGTTCCACCAGCTTTCTTTGCCGACTTAAGCATGCATTTATGTTTTTGGTCCCCTGGAAAAGTGTTTTTTCCCTTTTTTATTGTTTAGGAGTTCAGTTTGATTTTGATTTTGGGGTGATTGAATTCCTATAAGTGCATGGCTTGTGCTCAAGCAAAGGGCCTCTCTCAAGTTTTGTTTTCAAGTTTCTCACTTCAAAGTGCTCCTAATTTAGTTTTTAGATTCTGGAGCGAATGTGTAGTTGCATAGGTTTTTTCTTACATCTTAGTTGCATTTGACCAGCTGTTGGTAAGCCACATATCCAACTTGTGCAAACAGTGTTGTTGCAGCCCCTTTTTATCCAAACCATTGAGTAGCAATAGTTTGCCTTTGCTGAGAATCTCATTAAAGCTGTTAGTTTGTTTGCAGGCTCTTCATATCCAACTTGTGCAAAAGTCTTTATTTCAGGTTCAGGTAGCTTGAGATGTCAGGTTTCCAGAACTATGCTTCCTATCCAGGTGGTTCAACTCAATTCAAATCCCACAAGGATAACAGGAATAATTGCCATAAATTACAGCCAAGCTCTGCTTTAAAGTCTTTGCGCTATCCCTCTCCTATCCGTATTCTATTTTGTAGTGCAAGTTGAAGGCTGAGCCTTGGAAATGCAAACTAGTAACTGTTGATGCAAGATTACACGCTTTTTACAGGTCTGGCCAAAGAACGAAGCCAATGGAAATCATACTGAGGGCAGAGTAGAAACCATCTAGGAATTCGTGGGGAGTTAGGACAAGCTCTGTACTCAGGTTCGCTATCCCACAAAGTCGCATTAGTTAAATGCATCAATCAAGGCAAAGAAGCATCCTATTGGTCCATTAACAGGTTTATTGATCAATGAATTTCCAGGGAAGACCTGTCAAAAGGCAAGGATCATCTGAGGGGACGAACATATGATTACTCCCACTGTTCTGAGGCGCGAGAATCTCAGTAGAGTTTCTAAACTTTCAAAGTTTTTAGAGTTAGAATACAATATGGCAAATAAAGTAGTTATCGCTATTTGTGTTCATTTCAGTTATTTCCTATTTGATATTGCCAGGGAGCAATGGGGATTGATAGTTTCTGAGAAACTATGATTTCTCCTCAATTCTGAGGTAGGATCGAGAATCTTTGCAATAGATTAGTTAGCTTTTATAGGTTTGTATTTTTAGAATTGATATACAAATCGCCCCACAGACAAATAACTACCTAGGCTATTTTGTTATGAATTTGTTTTCCGGTTGTTTTAGATTTAAAGGCTGATGGGAGTCAAGAGGATTAAATACGTTTAAATAGCTGCTTTGGTTAAAATCATGCCGAAAAATATCCACAAAAAAAGCATTATATCGACTGCTAGAAAGTGTAACTTAGATTTCACTTTATATGTCCTTAGTTTCATTAGTTACAGCGATGGAGGAGATTTTGCATGACAATGATACGGCTAAGACCAGGGAGCCCAGAACAATGTGGAGGTATTTTAAGCCAATCGCCTCAACTGCCATCTAATCATAGAGGCTGAGAAACTGATATTGGACCAAACCTTAGATCTCACAAGATTCTTCCAAAACAACAATAGATTTCCACAGATCGAGCCTATCTACGAGTCCAAGAGAGAATTAGACATAAACTCGAAGCTAGAGATAGGGTCTGAATACTCCATTAGTGGTCAAAATCAGACCAAACTAACTATGCTGCCTTGGTCGTCATTACCTCGATAAACATCCACATTACTGTAGAAGATTTTGAAAGAGAACAAACCCTGAAGGGTTGGAATCCCTGTAATTCCACAGCCAGACGTGGGTGGAGTCACACTCAGTTATATGGAGCCATAAGATATTAAGATTGGAGTTCGCAGGCACGATTGGATCTTCGAATTATGTATTCCCTGGGCTCCTAGGTCCCGTCCATTGTCAGCAAACCCCTTGCTGGTTTAAAAAAACTATAATAAAGTGAAAGCGTACGTATCCTACTGGATATAGTGGAAATTGATTTCGGACGCTTGTGTAATTTCTGGGTAATAATAGGACCGCAAAAGCAACTAGTAAAATCGGTTTAGAATTGATCACAATCCCACAACTAAGTTAATCCTTAAAACAAACAAAATACCCGTAGTTAGCTATTTGTCTGTTCCAATTTGTACCTATCTGTAAAATTCTAAAGCAGAACAATGAAATCCCTACGATTCTATCTATTTGCAAGTTTCTCGATCCTAGTGAACCTCAGAAGTGGGGATGAATCTAGTTTCAGAAAACTATCAATCCCCATAGCTTCCCTGGTAAATATCAAGAAGGAGAAATACTGAAATAAAGTGATTAACTACTTGTATTTGATATGATTCATAAATCGAAACTTTGAATGAAAGCTCGAACCTTGATTTCGCAGAACAGTGGCGAATCTGATGGTGTGTGTGATCTTGTCCCCTCAGTCCGAGTTATGAATCTCTTCGTTCCTTTTGCTCACGTGAGATCCAGAAAAAAGTGTAAGCTTGCATCAACAAATTCTAGAGTGTTGGTCAATGGATTTCAGAACCCCCACCGGAATGAATGCATGACCTAGGAGAGGGATAGCGCAAGAGTACAGAGTCACTTATGGCAATTCCTAGCGGGATTCTACGTTGCGAGTCATAAACAAAAAAACGAACCCAGAACCTGAAACTATCCTGACACCTATTGGAAAAAGACAAAACCTGCATTAACTTTAATGGCTTCCTAAACTATTCATAACTGGGAGTGGATGAAATAAATTCTACTTTGTCACAATGGATTGGATAAAAGACATATACAACCAGAATAGGCCCTATAATCACCCATTTGGATTACTGTAGCTTACTGAAAATTCCTGGATTTGAAAACAAGTAAAATGATCCAAATAAGGCATCTATGCCCAACAAAAGAAACTATAACAACAAACTCTAAGCAATGTGCAATGAAATAGCTAAATCTAAGAAACTCAGGAAAAAATCATTGTCAACAATGAAATCAAAAGGAAATTTGAGGGGCCATAGTTGCTTTCCAACAATGAATGATTGCTTCCTTAAGAATTCACAAAGTGTGCCAAATGGCAACAGAATCAAACTGACATTAGAAGCTCAACTTTAACTAGAACTAATTGCTCATAAATGGGGCCAATGTTCAATCCTATTCAGGGAGCTCCAAACATCAAAAACCACAAATGAACTCCTTAAAGGAATAAACAAAGGAAAATAACTGGTTCAGATCCTTTCCAAAACATTAATGCATGATCAAGTCGGCAAAGAAAAACTGTTGAATTTTGGCCGTTTGCTAGGTCAAAAGAATGCTTCTGGAAAACGTGTCACCTGGACCTCGAACTTGTTAAGGACCGCCGCCCTGATCTGGCGGCAAGGTCATGAAAACCGCCGCCCAGATCACCGGTGGGTTTCGTCTTGCTTTGGTCAAAACATTTTCCAAAATGGGCAAAGAGGGAAAATCCCTAAAAAAAACACGCACGGGGGCTAACGGGGCATGCGCAGATGTTAACGCATGTATTGAAGAGGGCCCCCGCTCAATGATCCTGAAACACCTTGCGAGTAGAGACCCTGTATCATCATTGGGGCACTTGAATTCCTACAAACCGTTTGGCAAGTACAATAGTACCTTACAAGTTTTTTTGGGTACCGGTACATATTGCCTAATTAGAAGGAGAAGTGTTTTAGCCATGAAGAGGCGGTGAAAAACGGTGGGTCCGAGTAATGGCCAGTCCCGAAATGGGGACATTTAGAAAAAGTAGCCACTTATACCTTACACGTCCGTGTGTGTTGAAATGACGCCAATCCAAATTCCTGGTTACCTGCAAAATGAAAAGAGAACTCAAGTGCAGGATGAAGATACAATCTTTGAAAATTTGCTAAAATAATAGGGAAAGGACTTACCTTGTGCCGGGGATAGAAATGATTACCTCCGTGGCCACTCCGAACCTCCTGAAAAAGGGCTTATTTAAAATTTGAGGACATAGGACTCGATATTGGTTATAATAAAAGTGGGCCCATTTTTCCTATTCATTTTGTGTGAGTTGATTTGATTTGAGTTTTTGAGCTCTGGGACCCACGGTGACTTTTTTTTTCCAAGTAGATAGTCAAAAACGTCCCCAGCGAGAAGTGATCATGCCCTCACGTGTGGAACCCCGACCCCGCTACAGATCACAGGTTTGGTTTTTCTTCAATTTTGTTGTTTTTCCCCTTAAAATTTTGAAATGCTAAATTTAGCTTGTAATGGGGGGGATTATTTTTGAAAATGTTAGGTTCAAAAGGTCCACCTAGGGGGGGCGCCTACTGGGTAGGCTCCTTATCATTTTTAGGTAAAATGGTCTTTTTTGGCTTTAAAAGTTTTAGGACTTTTTAGGATTAAAAACCCGCCATTTGGGTTTTCAGACCACGACCGCCGCCCGCCCTGGCCAGGGCGGCGGTTACATGACCGCCATGCCCTGTTCTAGGGTGGCGGTTCAAGACTTGGCCGACCTTTAAGGCGGTGGTTACAAAACCGCCTCCCTGCTCAGGGCGGCGGTTAAACAGAATGCAAAAGAACTCAGTTTTAAAATGTGCACTTGTTGTAACATTTTTGTAACTTCATTAATGGTACAATGTTTTTTAATGACTTCTTGTATTATTTAAATACTAACTTGCTTTGTTTGTGTGTTTTTGGGGTGGATGGGGTGTATGCAGGCGAGAGAGGAGTATATCAGATGGAGCCGAGAGAGAGGGAAGTGTGATTGGCTCCCAGGGCAGTATGGATGCCCTCTCACAGGATGAGGAGGACAAACTTACAGAGGCCGGCATATACTGCATATCAACGCGTGCCACATTGCACCATCTAGTTCCATCCTTTGTGACTTGTTCTCATATTGGGATGCAGATCGGATTCCACTTTCCGATTCCAGGGGTCCGTGGTGAGTGGACCATTACTTCTGGAGGATGTCTACCGCATTCTGGGGGTCCCGATACCATCGGAATAGAACTCACACCAGAGACAGCAGGGTCACGGGCACAGATAGATGCACAGTGGGCAGATACATGGGAGATGCAGCTCATCTCCACGGGTCGAAGAAGGGGAGTGAGAGTTCAAGATTCCATTGCTTCTTTTCCCATCCCTGTATTTTGACAGGCCATCATGGGATCCTTGCCTCGAGACTGATCAGGGGACAAGGAGGGGACACTTTGTTTATACTGTTGGGCCCCCATCATTGCACCAGATAGAGGGGCACATGGCGGATATATGCCTGGGGAGCAGATATTCTTGGGACCACCTAAACATGATTTATACAGGGTGGTCCGTTTACAGGGACAGTCTTTGAGCCACCCGACTCTAGTCATGAGTTGGGTGTATGAGAGTTTTTCATTCCCTTATGGCAGAGGTGTGGAGGTGGCAGATCCCTGGGGCTGTGAGGGCAGCTAGATGGAACAGATATGTCGGTGCTTAGAGCACATCACCAGCCAGTAAGCCTCCCCTGACTACAGCTGATATGGAGGCCACACCGTAATCAGCTTATGGCCATGGCATATGGGGGAGAGGAGGCTCTTACATCTGATCTCCTACTCCACCACAGGGCAGCTTATCGACGTGGTGGGAGTGGGTGGAGGTACATCCTTTTGGCAGAGTTCCTCAGCAGTTTGGCCTTCCATATCCTTGGGCATGCTTTCCCCAGTGGGCACCAGTTTACAGATCAGTTCGGGAGGCCTAGAGGGGGGCCTAGAGGCCGGGTTGGACAGTGTTACTCCTGGCATTCCTCTTGCAGCCAGGGGGATAGTTCGGGCCTATCGAGGGAGAGCTGGTGCGCCTCGGGCACCCTTTACTTCGGATTACCGGGTCCTGCCCATAGTAGCGATGACCCTATTGTTATAGATATTGACTCCATTTGAGGAGGGTTGAGTAGTCTTACAGAGGGAGGGGTTTAGGAGGAGCAGACTGATGAACAGTGATCCTGAGTGGCATGACACTCAGGATTCATGCAGGCGGAGAGGGCGGAGCAGAGTGCAGAGAGAGGTGACTCTAGTTTCAAGGAGCCACTCTCCCATGGGCCATGGTGGAGAGGATGAGTCCGTTACACGGGGCAGATGGCCATGTTGCCCAAACTACAGGAGCAGCCCCTCAGGTGGCGGTGGCATCTGCGGCGGGTGCTGGCCCTAGGGTGACCCATCTTGGAGGCCCGGTGATCCGAGTAAGTTATCCTTTCTCTCCTTTTTCAAGTTTGTTGATTTTATTTAGACTTGTTTTAAGTTGCTATCTCTCCTTTATATTTTATCTAGATACTGTATTTTAGCCTCTTGCCTAAGTTTCTAATTCGTTTTTCTTCTTTGTTTTGGCAGAGACTGTTGACGAGTGGCGGGATCTAATCCGTAGGGTATGTACTGATTCTCTGATGATCCCTATGGATAAGGACCCGTGCGGAGCTATCCGTATAGATGCCGGGGAGCCCTCAGCAGCCGGTAGGCATAACCGACGTCTTTCGCTCCCCTTTGGCATGTGGCCAAGATGGTGTTCGACTCTCCGTACAGAGTTGGCAGGCTATTAGTGACAACTGCCGAGCGCCTTATGAGGAGCCATTCTCGTGGCGAGACTTGCGGCTGCCCCTCGAGGACCCTGAGCTTTCCGTACCATTCAGAGCGCCAGCGTAGAACCCCGGAGTCCTAGGCGAGGCGCGCACCTTCAGGGGATCACGTAGGGGTTGAGAGGCCACTTGGCTCCTATGTACTTTTTGTATTATAGATTCTTTTGTATATCCACGGGCTCTTTGAGCGTTTTGACCATGCCTAGTGCATGATGGCATTGTATACAAAACATTGATTGATTATTTATATATATCATTCGTTTTTGGATCAAAACTTTGTCACTCATGTGTTCCCTTTTGTTTCCCAGTTTTTTCGTGTATACTACGATGTATGTTTTTATATGCTTTTCTAGAATGTATGCAATGGAAACATGATGATGCAAATGTTTGCTTTCTTTTGTGTATTTCATGATGCTGATATATGATATTGTAGATATAATTGTGATTTGAATCTTAGCTTTTGTGTTGAGCAATTTGGATACCTCATGTTTTGTTTGGCAAAGTGATGAAAATAAACCAGTATGATGAACAGATTAACTTGCCCCACTCCTAACTCCACGCAACTAGTAAGATGCGAGGGCTCATCACCAAGAGCCAAGAAGGGCGCAAGTTATGAAATATGGTGAAATGATAGTGATGAAAGATAGACAAAGCTTTGGTGGAACCAAATTGAAACTACAAGCTTACTCTACTCCCCTCGAATGACTTCATAGTTTTGGATGCAACTTGCTTTGCGGTTTATCCAGACTTAGACCCGTAGATGGCCACATAGTAGACAAAATCTGGTTTTTTAGGATTTTTTAACTCTTTTGGAATTTGAACATCTGATTCATTCATTTTTGACTCAAAGTTTGAATTGTTTGTTTATGACCTTTTAACATTTACTTTGTCAAGAGGACCCCCTACACTTTGCCCATGCTACTAGTAAGAAGCATGGGTTTATCACCGTGGGCAAGGCATAGGCGAGTAAGGGCATTTCCATCCTTTCCCAACCCTACGTCACTAGTAAGAGACGCAAGCTCATCACCGAAGGTTGGTGGGGCAAGGAAATGTGTAAAATAAAATTTTCTGTTTTAATCACTTCTTGACTTGTTGTTTGAGTAAAATGTCAGTATATGCTTATTTCCAAAGAGATGTGCTATATATGGGATAGATGTGACACCATGAAGCTTCTAGAACAGACCATAGGCAAGACACCTATCCTAAGAAGAAATCAAAGCGAGAACAAACTTGCAGATCTTGGTATGGTTACCGTTAGACTTTGTCATGTCTGATTTTATTTGATAAAAGATTCTGAAGATGATTGATGATATCGAAAATGGAGAAGTATGATTAAAGAACTTTATGCCAGAAACATCACGAGTTTGTAAAATTGCTTTGAGAATAGATTCCTTGATCACAATTTTTGTGTAAAACAAGTGGACAAAATGATCCTAATCTATATGAAAATGCAATGTAGATAGTTATATAGGTTAGCGTTAGTTGCTTATGCATAGAAACGTTTGAGGTGAGGGAATTGACTGTTTCGTCCAAATTCCTCACCTTCTAGCGTACATAAAGAGGTATGCACCATTTCCATAGTCCTTCATGACTCGGTATGGGCCCAACCATTTGGGCCGGAATTTCCTTCCTTCGCCGGTCTTCTTGTCGATCCGGCTGTCTAGTCTTAGAACTAGATCACCTTTGTATATGTCGCGTTCATAGAACTTCTTGTTATACTGCCGGCACATTCGGTCAGCATAAGACTCTATGCCGCTGTTCAGCATCTAACCTAGTTTCATCTAGGCTTTCTAGTTGGGAAAGACGTGCTTCTCTGTAAGCGTCTTCATCCAGAATCCTTGTAGTGAAATGCGGAGACTGGGTATTTCGACCTCGAGTGGGAGAAACTGCTTCTGCCCCAAATACCAGCGAGAAAGGAGTTGCTCTTGTTGGTGTTCTTATTGAGGTTCGGTGGGCCCACAAGGCCGGATATAACTTCAAATGCCAATCTCGCTTGTTTTCTTTCACCTGTTTTAAGGAGAATGGCTTTCAGTGTTTTGTTTCGTTGCTTCAGCCTGCCGTTGGCTTGGGGATAATACAAGGAAGCCGTATGATGGCTTATTTTAAATTTATTGCATAGCTCACGAACTTCTTCATTCTTGAAAGAAGTTCCATTATCGGAGATAATGATTTGCGGGATACCGTACCTGCAAATGATTTGGTTCAAAATGAACTTAGCGATCATACAGAACCAGGTACAGTAGTAAGAGGCATGGCCTCTACCCATTTGGTAAAATATTCAGTGGCCGTGATTATAAAATTATGGCCGTCTGTGGATGAGGGAGAGAATTTCCCTATTAAGTCCAGGCCCCATGTAGAAAAGGGCCATGGAGTAGCGATTGGTTGCAAAGCTTGTGCCGGCATGTGGATCTCATGAGAGAATTCTTGGCATTTATGACACCTGCGTACAAACTCTATTGCGTCATTTTCTAGAGTGGGCCAGAAATAGCCCATTCGATGTATTTTTCGAGCTGGTGGCATGGCCGCCGAAGTGGCCTCCTCCATATACCGCTGTGGGATTCATGGAGAATCTTCTTGGACTCTTCTGTGTCAACACACCTTAGAGCATTCCATCGAATGCTTTCCGATAGAGCACACTGCTCTATAATGACGTATTTAGCTACGATAATGCGTAACCGCCTTCTTTGTTGAGGTGTAGCTCCTTCTGGGTACCTATGGTCCATGATATAATTAATGATATCAGTGTACCAAGGACACTCAGAGATAGCAGGTCGGGTTTCGACGTGTAGTATACGCATTCATCTGGAAAGTCTAAATCTACTAGATCACCTCCGTCTAATGGGTTATCAGCTAACCAATCCTGCGATGATTTGTCCTTTAACTGACTTTTGGTTTACAAAAGTTAATTCGAACTCTCCCATTAAGGTTATAAACGTCCAGCCTTTTTAGACAAGGGACCCTTGTGTGAGGAAAGTTCGTAAGTGGTCAGTTTTTACCATGACCCTTGTTTCTTGATTTAGCATGTAAGTGTCTTTAGGCATTTAGTAGCAAAGACTATGGCAAGGCATTCTCGTTCTGCCTGTGTATAGTGTGTTTCATAGTCGAGCAGTGTTCGGCTAATGAAATAAATCGCACGCTCTCTCTTGTCATCGTCTTCTTGGGCCAACATACAGGCCAGCGAGACATCGGTAGCCTCGTGAGTATAGAAATTAACGGGCGATCTAGCTTAGGTGGCATTAGCGTAGGTGTGGATAACAGAAGAAACGCTTAACTGCGTTCAAAGCTTCATTTGCAATCTTCAGTCCAATCAATGCTATAGTCCTTCTTGAGTAAATTGTTGATTGGATGAATAGCGAAGCTTAAGTCTGGGATGAATCTCCGGATTGCACCCAGCTTTTCCGAGAAATGATCTGATTCCAGATTCACTCGAAGGTGGGACCATTTCGAGGACAGCCCGAATTTTGGTTGGATCAACATCGATCCCTCGTGACGATATGATGTAACCTAGGAGCTTTCCTCCTGTTACACCCAAAGACGCATTTTTCTCTGGATTTAGCGTGACTCCGTATTCTATTAGACGTGAAAGAATGACTGCGGAGTACTTCGGGATGGTCACAACGCTTCTTGGCCTTAGCCAACAAGTCATCTACGTAGGATTCCATGATTTTATGAATTAGATCGTGAAATATGTATGTCATAGCCCGCTGGTACGTAGCACCGGCGTTCTTGAGACCGAATGGCATAACAACGTAGCAATAGGTTCCCCAAGGAGTTATAAAGGTGGTTTTAGCTTGATCTTGCTCAGATATTCTGATTTGATTGTATCCCGAGAATCCATCCATGAGAGACAAGAGTTTTCAAACCCAGCTGTTGCATCAACAATGACATCGATGGATGGCAATGGGAAGTCATCCTTAGGACATGCTTTGTTAATGTCCGAAAATCTATGCAGATGCGTATCTTTCCATTCTTCTTGAGAACGGGAACGATTTAGATACCCATTGGGAGTAGTCAACTGGCTTGATGAATCCTACCTGAAGGAGTTTTATTACCTCCTCTTTTACCATGAGAGCTACTTTGGGCTTCATGGGTCTTGATTTTTTTTTTAATTGGCTTTGCATCTGATCTAGTGACGAGGTTGTGCACCGCAATGTGGGGTACGACTCCTGTCATCTCTTTGTAAATAAATGCAAATGCCTTCTGATGTTCTTTGAGAACCTGAGTATGTATTTCTACTTCTTCTGGGGTTAATGAAGAACCTGGTTTCAATATCCTTGGTTCATTCTCTGTCCCAATGTTGACATCGATTGTTTTCTTCGATTAAAGAGGCATTACCCTCTTCGAACTCAGGTGGTGCTGGAGGTAGATCTATATCATCCCCATTTTCTATTGCGTATATGCTAGATTCCCTTTACGAGGGAAGATCCGTTACAGGATTTCCGAAGTAGGAAGATGAATGCGGAGATCAGAGATAAATCAAGTGTGTGACAGGAGTGATGTAATGTTGCATAGGCATTTAAGTAATCCAAAGTAGCTGCATCATTTCCAACATGGTCTAGGACGGTAGATTCATTTCCGCTTGAAAGAGGATTTGTCATTATTTTTATCAATGGTTCGTTACGAATGGATACTGTGAAGTGAGTATCTTCTAGCTCATTGCTTGGAGTGAAGTGTGATTCCGAAGTTGCTATTGAATCGGCGGGAAGATTTTTATCTCGTGGGATTGCTTCAATGGATATGAAATTAAATGCTTTGCTTAAATCTAACACAGCATCTTTGTAGAGTTTGTAAATGTTTGGCTTTAGTTTCATATATTTCAGAAACTTGGTTTGTTACTAATTGCGAGTCTCCTAGGACTTTGATGTTATCAATACCAATTCTTTTGGCTAAGGTAAGGCCAAAGGAGGAGAGCTTCGTACTCAACGCCGTTGTTTGTGCATTCAAAGTTCAACTTGAAAGAGAATGGGAGGACCTTTTCCTCGGGCGAGGTAAGAATTATACCTGCCCCCCGCTCCATAGCGGCATTTAGCTCCATTGAAATGGAGAGTCCAATATTTAGCCTGGGAGCATAGATGTTGGGGTATCTACTGTGTTTGCACATTCTACTTCGACCATCGCAAAGATCTTCTACTGGAAGAGAGCCAACCCCTAAGGAATATCCTATACCCTACCGAATCAAATGGTAAGAACATTGGTAAATTCTTGTTCTATTAATTCAATGATTTTTGCAGTAGTCCCCTAATGATACAATTTCTTTAGCTTTACCGCCAGGAATTGGGGTTATTTTGGTTATGCTGATGGTTTCAAGATCCATCGTAGGTACCAACTTTTCTTTTGACTTTGAGTCAGTGGGTTTATTAAGTTGGTTTGTTGGAAGTTTGAATTCTGAGTGTACACCTGGTCTCTTCTTTAAATCAGCTAGGTGCACGTCAAACGGCTTTAGATCACCTTTGGCTACAAATACCTTTCCCAGATGCAAGAATCTTACTTCTTGAAATAGTGTGGAAGGGATTGCCTTCATTCGATGTATCCACGGCCGGCCGAGGATCATATTATAGTTAGTTTCCCGATCTATAATATAAAACTCAGTCAGGATTGTTTTAGGTCCCAAAGTGACCGGTAGTATTATGGTTCCTATCGATGTGGCTTTAAGGCTATCGTAGCCTCTCAAGGTATTTCGAGTAGTGGAATAGTTTGTTTCACCATATCCCAATTTTTGGAGAAAAGAGAAAGGGGACTATGTTAACCACAGCTCCATCGTCAACCATTGCCCGTTTTACATAATTATTATAAACCTGTACTTGCAAGTGTAGGGCTGGATCACCTCGGCGTGTGATCTCGGCATCTGTAGGCATTTTACTTATTTCGAATATGAATTCGACATCCCTATCCGCCTGTCCCGGAGGATAAACATCAAAGTCTATATGATTTACTTGTGCTTCTGGTGGTGGAGTGATACTAATTAAATGACCCAAACCTAACGCCTCTAAAAGAGCAGCCCTGTGAGCAGGGGAATTCTTTAGTAAATCAAGGAATGAAATATGCGAGAAGGTTTTTGTTAGATCATTAATTAGATCGTAAGCACAAATAGGTTTTGCTACGGTTTTCTGGATGTTATCTACTTCCGGCAGATGGCTTGGACTTAGTTGAGAGAAATACTATCGTGTCCTTGTAATTGCTTCAACGGGTAATTCGGAGTCTAACTCCACTAATCCAACTACCTTAGGTCGCGGTTGACTTCCTAGTTGTGGCGCGACTAACGGATTTAGCGAAGTTGAGGCCTCGTGATCGTTGTTTCCTGTTATTGCGCCTTTGTTTGTTCCAGTTGGTTTCAACCCATCGTTATCATGATTTGGGAGTGGATCATTAAAGATCTTGAGAGGGGCATTCTGAGGGGAAACTGCCCCTGCGAAGGTACTTGCCGTTGGTGACGTAGGATCTGCTAAGAACATATCCATAAAAAATTGTTTTTGTTCATTTGGCAAGCGTTGCATGAATTTGTTGTAGTCACGACACGTTCTAGTGTCATGACCCCCGAATTTTATGGAAACCACAATAAGAATTGGGATTATAATTCCCGTTTTGTTGGTTTGGTGTGTATTGTGGCCTAAAATTCCGATCAAACTGTTGCCTATTAGGACCAAAGTTTTGGAATTGTTGTTTTTGGTTTTGACTTTGGTTTTGGTAACCAAATGAGTTTTGGCTTGGCCCTTGCATGGGATTTCACCGTTGTTGTTGTTGTGGATTATTAAAATCCACCGTATTGACCGTCGGGGTAAAATTGTTGTTTCTTTGGTTGTTTATTTGTGATGGAGTATTAACGACATTTACCCTCTTGGGCTGGTCAGTTACCCCATCTGTTGTTACCCCACGATTTTTGTTAAGGATTTTGGGTCCTTGATTGACATTTGTGGTAGTTGTAGTATTTTGAGTGGAGGTGATTAACCTCCCATTTGCTCCATACGTCTTACGGCCACTATCTATTGCTGCCTGGTCTATTCGTAGAGCGCTCTCAAGTACTTCGTCATAAGTCCTTAGTGGGAACTTCTGGACTTCTTCCTTCACTTCTTTGCTAAGAGAATGAAGGAATAAATCACATAGCTCCATCTGATCCATGTTTGGAGCGCTTGCCGAGGAATAAAGGACTGTGCGCCACCTTTGGATGAAATGGGCGACAGACTCGTTATGTTCTTGCTTGATGTGCAAGAACTCCCTGATTCCTGTCCTTAATAGTTTGTTCATGTCGAAGGCTTTGATGAACTCAGACACGAGTTGTTTGAATGAATGTATGGAAGCCTCAGGTATTCTATAATACCAATCGAGGGCAATGCCTTCCAGCGTTTTGGGGAATATTTTAGCAACAACCCCATCCCATGGGAGTAATTCTCGAATGGCTGTAGCGTAAGCTTTGATATGCGCATTCGGATCTCCTTCTCCTTTGTATTTGGGCAAATCAGGAAGAGGCCTTGGAAGCATAACGCTTCTTATGGTGAAATCTAAGGGCTCCTTTAAATATTCTGAATAAGTCCCTATTGCATACGTCTCAACCATTGATGGTGCCTGTTGAGGAGGCGGTGGCGGAACGGGTTGTTGATATGGCGTAACGTACGCGTTGGCAGGGGCATAAGGCAATCCCTGCATTTGAGTAAACATGCCGGGGGATGAGTACATATCCCCTTGTGGCGATTTGGAGTACATGTTTAAGTACGAAGGGGTACTATCCAGGAATGGATTGCTCTGTACCGGACCAGGAGGAACTGTGCTAGCGATAGTGGGTCTAGTTGGTACTTGTTGTGAATACTGAGGAGTCATACCTAACGTGCCTACTCCTGTGAGGAGATCTACTTGGCTAGGATGGTGCGGAGGATTGGAACTCCCTGTTTGTATGAATTTCGAATTTTGATTCGCTTGGGCAAGTTCTAATCCTCTAACCTTTTCTATTAGAGTTGAAATGACTTCGTTTGGTGAAGTCACGATATCGTGCCTTGGTGGCGTTTGTTGTATATCCTGGTGTTGTATAGGCATGTGATAGCCTGTCATGAACTGATTGCTATCTTGCCAAGTTTCTCTGAGAGTATTTTCTATACGTGATGGCATAGAGGTATTTTCTTGAGGAGAGAACTCGGGCTGTATTTGCAAAATTCCTACAGGTGGGTACATGCCTTGAGAGCGTTGTTCATTCCTAGGATAACGTATTGAGTACTCGTCATCTAGAACTGAGTATGGATCTGATTGTCTGCTAATATGTGGTCTAAGTAGCACCTGAGGAGATGAAGCAGATTCTCCAGTCAATGTCATATTGTTTGAGCCTGAAGGCTCTGTTTGTGTTTGAGTGAGTTGTTGCTCCAACCCCTCTGCTTGGAAGGACGAACTATATCTAGTCCTTGGCGTTTGCGTTGACAACTGATTAGTTGAATAGTTGTCGCCCCACATTGAGAGTGAGGGTGATGATTCCCTATTCTGTTGGGCATAGTATGCCTCAAGACCCAGGAGGGGTCTGCCATATGCATCGAATCCCGACATATTCGGGGGGTATATGAATACCCGCAGAATAATGGGAAGGAGCGAAGGTGATTTGTGAAGGGAAACGTGATATTTATGACTCCGAACGAGAAGGTAGGAAGTTTTACGTCAGCTTAACTAATTTCGTTTGATTCACGTCGGGTTCACCAATTTTGTACGTCGGAAAAGCAACAGGCGAGCGTGAGAATCAACAAGTGACTCTTCCACGTACCCGACCTCCCGAGGTCGTGCCGAGACAGCCGGTGGGGGTAGAATATGCAGACAAACTAGTTAGGGAGTCTAATGTCTTCGACACGCACTAATGGTATTTGCGAATCTAAGGCAAAGAAGGCCCTTCTAACTTGGACTGGTGTGATAGATCGATCAGCAAGGATGACTGCTCGAAGGCTCCAATCAATATCGAGCTCTGGCGTGATTCGATCTATGGGTTGTGGGATGCGTGGAAAATGACCCGGGATGGTTTCGTGTATTTCTCCTGATAGGGTCATATGGTGAATATAGTCAACTCTATGGACGATTCTCTGGCCTAGTCCAAAATTCTCTAGCTTTGTTAGCTGTTATATCTAGTAGGGACAACTGTTGAATGATGATAGGTGGAATCGGAGTAGACTGAAATACTAATGTGCGTAGGCCAGTGTCTATATCTAATTGACTTGTGGATTCGTTAGGCTGTGGGATTTGTGGATCACAACCGTAGACTCTTGGTTGTTGCGGTCCTGTTATGGTCATACGTGAGATCAAGTTCTAATCCCTAGTATCCAGTAATCGTATGCTTTCTCGGCCTCTACGTTTAGAATCAGTAATTGTGCGATTTTCTCAGAATACCTCACAGGTGTTCTAGCAACTTGAATTCTTAAGCTGGTATCTATATCTACGAGGGTGTCTCCAGCATCTGGCTATGGAACTAAAGGATCGCACCCGAATATTTGTTCTCTTTCAAATCCTTCTACAGTCATGCAGATGTTTTCTAGGATAACCTGTAGTTTGGTTGATTTGACCAAAATGTGTGTGCTTGGTCGTCTTCTATGTTTAACCCTCTCAACTGTGACCTGATCTGTTGGAAGTCTGTTGTTGTTTGGAAGACTTGTATCCTAAGGTTTTGGTCAATGTCAGTTACTGCCACTATGATATTGGGCTGGGGCACAATTGGCTCGAAAATGTATTCCCTGGGCTCCCTAGGTCCCGTAATTGTCATGCAAAAGCAAGTAATGAAACAAACTACAATAAAGTAAAATCTAAGTACACTTCTAGCATATATAATTTCTTCTTTTTTTTGTATTTTCTGGCAATTTATAAGAAAGCAGCTATTTAAAATATTTAGAATTGACAACTAAACTAATAACGTAAAACAAACAAAATAGCCGAGTGTAGCTATTTGTCTGTGCAATTTTGTATATCTATTCTAAACAATGAAATAACTAATCTATTTGCAAGATTCTCGATCCTACCTTAGAAGTGAGGAATGAATCATAGTTTCTCAGAAACTATCAATCCCCACAACTTCCCTGGCAATATCGAGAATGGAAATAACTGAAATAAAGCGATTAACTACTTTATTTGATAAGTTCTAACTAAAACTTTGAAAGATGGAACCTGGATTTCGCAGAACAGTGGCGAATCCGATGGTGTGTGTGTTCTTGTCCCCTCAGTATGATCTCCTCGTTCTTTGTGCTCACGTGAATCCAGAAAAGCGTGTAATGCTTGCATCAATAGGAATAGATATTTGGATCAATGGACAGCCTTCAGAATGCAGACAGAATAGAATGCGGATAGGAGAGGGATAGCGCAAGAGTACAGAGCTTGGCCTATGCAATTCCTAGCGGGGTCTACTGCGAATCATGCAACAAAAGCGTCCAGAACCTGAAACTAGTCCTGTATGAAGAACAAAACCTGCAACTTTAATGGCTGCCTAAACTATTCTACTCCATGGAATACAATAATACTGTTTGCACAAGTTGGATCTGTGGCTTACCAACAGCTGAGTAATGCAACTAAGCATGTAAAAGATTTAAACTATCAAACTTAAGCAAACTAGAAGACTGAACTATTGAAAGTGGTGAAAACAAGCAAATGAGGGGCCATTTGCATGTGCACAAACCATGCATTTATAGGAATTCAAACACCCAAAGATCAAAACCAAACTGAACTCCTAAACAATAAACAAAGGAAAAACACTATTCCAGGGGACCAAAAACATAAATGCATGCTCAAGTCGGCAAGAAAAGCTGGTGAAGCGTTGAACTTTGCGTGCGTTCGTGTCAAAAGAACTTTCTGGAAAACACGTAAAGGACCGCCGTCAGGGCGGCGGTTAAGGACCGCCGCCCTGTTCAGGGCGGTGGTTTCGTCACTGAAGACCAAAAAGCCAAGAAAAGAGGAAAAAAGGGAAAACAAAGCACGCGGGGGCTAAGCGGGGCATGCGGGATGTTAACGCATATCCGTAAAGCTTCTCTGGATCCCGAACACCTTGCGAAGAGACCTGTATCATCATTGGGGCATTTATTACATTGTTCCGCAGTACAGTACCTTACAATTTTGGGTACGTACAGTTATGATATCATTGAGCAACTCAAGAATACACCAGCTAAAATCTCTCTTATGACCTATTGTGCACCATGTTCCAGATTTTCGTCAAATATTAGAGGCCACCCTTCACTTATTCATATCGAAAGTGATCAATTTTGTGCGTGCCTCTACACATCTGTCAGGGGCATTTTATTCTCTTCGAAATGAATTCCGACATTATCTCCTTCACCAATGATGCATATCCCCATTGGATATCAAAGATCTATTTGATGCATCTCTGCTTATTTCAATTGTGGAGTGATCACTTAATTAAACGTGTGCCTATTGACCTAATGGGTCTAAAAGTTGTCAACCTATGTGAGAGGAGATTCCTTTAGTCTCCAACAATGAAATGTATTAAGGTCTTTGTTACCTAATGTAAATCATTAGGCACTCTTATTCGGGGTTATGACTCTACTATCGCACATGACTCTTATTTCACTACATGACTTCGGGCTTCGGGCCTGAGAGAAATATTCTCGTGTTCTTGTTATAGCTTCGATAAATACATCATTACTAATCTACCAACCTGACTTATCTAGGGTCTCATAGATTCTGTGGGCAACTGATGCATTGCCATCTAGTCGAGGTACATGATCAATGTTTCCATCATTCACTTGTTTGTTCCAGTTGGATATCAGCCTACAATTATCTGATTTACCCTGGAATCGTTAAAATCATTGCCGCATAGATCATGTCTGATTACTATACCAATACCTCCTACACAGTGCATTCCATATAGTAATATTGATACATATGACGTTGGATCTGCCAAACAAAATCCTCCTCTACCACTCCAAGCACTCCAATTGTTTCTTCTCAAATACATGCCATTTCATGTAGTCACCCTCAGCGTTCTACTTCTACCCATGACTACTACTCAATTTTGCTAAAATCCACAATAAGAATTGGGATTGTAAATCACCTACCAATATTGGTAATATTGTGCCTACAAAACTGATCAAACTGTCAATTACGGGATTAAAACGATTCAGATTTGTCGTTTCTTGAACTCACTGATGATGATTGCATTAGATAACTCAACTTCACTTATTGAGGTTGATGAGGATCTCACCATTTCAATGTTGTTGTTGTTGTCATGGTTAAAATCCACAGTGATTATTGTCAAAGTTCAATTTCGTTGGACCCCTACCTCTACTAATGTGTGATGGTACTATTCAAGGATTTACCATTCTTTAGATGTCGGTTGAGCAACAACCTTACACCGCCTCCTTTCACATGTTACACTTTTCATCAATAAATTTATTGGCATCAGGATTCTGGTGGATTGATTACATTTCCTCATACTATTTGCACATCTGTAGTGGTCTATCAAAGAGGTTTGGATTAACACTTAATGATATATTCCACCTTCGCGACCACTATCATCTTTATCACATTTGATCTATTCGAAGAGCACTCGTCCACCTCATCATAAGTTCTTCGGGAACTTCTTCCACTTTAGTAGTCTTCATTACATCTGAAAGAATGAAGCAATAAATCCATTGTTTCAATTGGAAAATTGATCAATGCAGTACTATGATATTTTTCCCATGTTTGGCTTGCACTTGCTGGAGGAATAAAGAACTGTACGCCACTTCTGGATGAAATGCAGCGATAGCCATTCGTTGTGTTCTTGTCTGATGTCAAGAGTGATTCCCTGATTCCTGTTCTCAATAGTTTCTTCTTGTCAAATTCATAATGGGTGTCACCAACACTGTTTAAATGAATGGATGGAATTCATGTATTCTATACATTGTGTCGCAATGCTCTTTATATGATCCTCCTCATATTTTGCCAACAAGTCTCCAACGCTACCCCAATCGGCTTCGATCGTAAACAATGAGCGTATCTTCTGACAATGGTACGTTTGATCTTCTTTATCAATTTATACTTGGGGGGAATTACACTTATTTCTCCCCCCAAGCATGATGCTTCACGCATCTTATAGTACTACACAGGGATCTTTCGACCTATACCTAATAAGTCCACTCTTATGCTTTGGTTTCGACCATTGTATGTGGTTATTGAGGGCATCATATACACATGAAGTTGTTGATATGGCAGCGTATGCACTTATATATATGTTGGCAGGGGCATTACACATTACGCGTTTACACACCACATGACATGTCTCGGGACTACATCTTACATGTATCTCACTGTGGTATTTGGAGTACATGTTTAAGTCATGACGATACAATATTGTCTAGTCCAATGGATTGTTTGATACTAGACCATAAATGAATAGTGTTAGATTCACACATTCTTCGTCAGTCTTTCCATGGATGTGACATTCCTTGCCTAATAGTGCCTATACAATGTGATGATCTACTTCATCACTGGTCATTTGCAGGATTGTGGTATACACTTCCTAGGATACATGAACTTGGGACCACTCCTTTTACTCTTGCTTGTAGTTATCAAGTTCGTAGGCTACATCTCAATTTTTTAGCATCAATCATTGAAATGACTTCATTTAGTGATAGTACGCTTGCTACATCATCACACACAATTTGTCTCTATGTCGCATACCATCACTATAGGCATGTGACATCAACTCGCTATGAACTGAACACATAGCTTGACCAAGTTTCTCTGATGACGTATTTCCTTTATTCATTCTTGACTACTGAGAGGTATTTTCTTGGAAAAGAGACCTCTCGGCATGCATTTGTAAACCATTCCTACAGGTGGGTACATACCCTGAGAGCTTCTTGTTCACTCCTAGGATACGGCCATATTGATTCATCCATCCATCAACATATTACCATATATGGGTTCAGAATTTACTCTTGCTGGAATTACTTATGGTCAAGTTCATCTGATTACACATGCCAGATTCATATCTTGTAAATGTCATATTTTTGAGCCATACATGCACTGTTCACTTGCTTTCTAGTTGGGTCACAGATTAATACAGTTTGAAATTACGATTATAGCATGAATTCTTAGTTTGTGTTACAACTCGACTAGTGACATACGGCTTCTAGGGCATCCACTTTCGTGCACTAGGGTGATGCTATTCCTATTCATGTTTGTAGTTATCACTCAAGACCCTTTATCTAGCCATATACTCTCTTTGACATCCCATTTTATCTTTCTACATGCTAATGGGTTCTTCATGTGCAATGGGAAGTTTTACAGGATTACTTGTCACAAGTGGTTGTTTGTACTTGCTTTTCATTGTATGCCTCTGTTTGTGTGCTTTGGAAGTTTGTCTTCACTATGCACATTTGTTTGTTTTCACGTCTACGGCCTTTCAATTCTTGTGACATCATAAGAAAAGTGACAAGCGAGCGTGGGAATCTACACGTAACTCTTCTTCATACCCGAATTCCTGAGGTCGTGCCGAGACAGCCGGTGGGGATGGAATATGTGTGGGGTATGGATAAACTAGTTAGGCAATCTTAGGTCTTCAATGCGCACTAATGGAATCTGTGAATCCAAGGCAAAGAAGGCCCTCCTAACCTGAAATGGCGTGATAGATCGATCGGCAAGGATGAGTTGCTCGAAGGCTCCAATCAATATCGAGCTCTGGCGTGATTCGATCTATAGGTTGTGGAATACGTGCAGAAATGACCTGGGATTGTTTCATGTATATCTCCAGACAAGGTCATGAAGCAATGGATGAGAGGAATATAGTGGATTCTATGGGTGATTCTCTGGTCTAGTCCAGAAATTCTTAGCTTTGTTAGCTGCTATATCTAGTAAGGATAGTTGTGCGATGATATGGGTGGAAGTGGAGTGGATCTAAATACTAATGTGCGTAGGCCAGTGTCTAACCTAATTGACTTGTGGATTCGTTGGGTTGTGGGACATGTGGATCACAACCGTAGACTCATGGTCATTGTGGTCCTCCTATGGTCATGTGAAAAATCAATCCTAATCCCTAGTATCCAGTAATCGTATGCCTTTTCAGCCTCTATGTTTAGTGTGTTTAGTTGTGAGATCTTCTCAGAGTACCTCATAGGTGTTCTGTGCAACTTGAATTCTTAAGCTAGTATCTATGTCTGTTAGAGTGTCTCCTGCGTCTGGCTGTGGGACCAAAGGATCACAACCGAACATTTTTCTCTTTCAACCCTTCTACAGTCATACGAATATTATCTAGGATAATCTGTAGTTTGGTTGATTTGACCAAAATCTCATGTGCTTGGTCGTCTTCTATGTTTAATCCTCTTAACTGTGAGCTGATTTCTGTTGTAAATCTGTTGTTGTTCGGAAGACTTGTATTCTAATATTATGGTCTATATCAGTTATTTCTGTAACAAGATTGGGTTGAGGCACGATTGGCTCAAATACGTATTTTCTAGGCTCCCTAGGTCCCGTGATTGTCATACAAAAAACAATGTAAATCTAACTAAATTAAAGTAAAAACTAGTTATACAAAGTATATCTACAACATATATATAATTCCTCTGTTTTTGTATTTTCTGATAAACTTTTGAACGAAATTGAAAGAGAAATTATTTAAAATATCTAGAAATTGACAACTAAACTAAATAACGAAATTTAAAACAAACAAGGCAGTCGAGTGTAGTTACTTGTGTGTGCAAGTTGTAAATCTATTCTAAATAACGAAATAACTGATCTAATCTATTTGAAAGACTCTCGATCCTACCTCAGAAGTGAGGAATGAATCATAGTTTCTCAGAAACTATCAATCCTCACAAATTCCCTGGCAATATTAGAAGTGAGATTAACTGAAATGAAATGATTCACTATTCTATTTGATATGTTTTTAACTAGAAATTTGAAAGCTTGAACCTGGATTTCGCAGAACTGTGGCGAATCCGATGGTGTGTGGCTTTGTCCCCTCAGTGTGGTCTCCTCGTTCCTTCGTGCTCAGGTGAATCCAGAAAAGTGTGTAATGCTAGCATCAACAGAAGTAGGTATTGGAACAATGGCAACTTTAGAATGTAGACTGAATACAATGCGAGTAGGAGAGGGATAAAACAAGAGAACAGAGCTTGGCTTATGCAATTCCTAGCGGGATTTATTGCGACTCATACAACACAAAATGTCCAGAACCTGAAACTATCCTTTTTGAAGAACAAAACCTGCAACTCTAATGGCTTCAAACTAAAATGAAACTATCCTACCTCAATTGATTGTATAAAATAGTAAAAACACTTGCACAAGAAGATCATGTGGCTTCTAAACAGAAAAACAACACTAACTATGCATGCAATAAATGAAAACTATTGAATTCCTAAGCAAGAACTGAAAGACTAAACTACTGAAATGAGAGGATGAGAGGTAATTTTTTGAGGGGCCATTTGCTTGAAAACCAACCAGCTATTTATAGAATTCCCATTTACCCAAAGGTGAAATCCAAATTGAACTCTTTACAATAAACAATGGAGAAACACTATTCCAGGGGAACCAAAATCATAAATACGAGCAAAGGCGGTGAAAAAAGCTGGTAAACATTGAAATTTTATGTGATTCGCGATAAGAGGAACATTCTGGAAAAACGTGTGCAGGACTGCCACCCTGAGCAGGGCAGTGGTTATAAGGACCGCCACCCTGATCAGGGCGGCGGTCACGAGACCGCTTCCAGGCAGGGTGGCGGTTTCGTTACTGAAGACCAAAAGGCCAAGAAAAGAGGAAAAATAGCAAAAAAAAGCACGCGGGGGCTAAGCGGGGCATGCGGGATGTTAATGCACACTTGGAGGCTTTTCCAAATCCCGAACACCTTGCGAGGAGACTTGTATCATCATTGGGGTACTTGTTACATTTTTTCGGTAGTACAGTACCTTACAATTTTGGGTACGTACAGTCACCATGATTAAGATCCAATAATGATGGTTGTAACTCTTTTATTTGATGAGGGAGACTAAGAGGATCCATCTTATCCAGAGTGATATATCTCCAATCTCAATGATGCTTGGTGAGGCCATACTCAGATAAGTATTTATAGACTTATCTTGGAACAGATTTGATGTGGGCTAGCTTGAGATAGACAATTATATAGCAATTTTTTACAGGCATATCTAGTGGCTTTGCAGAGGATGCCACAGAGCTTAGTGTGTGCTCAATAGAGAATTCTTGAATCATGTGGCAGTCACAGCTACATTCATAGAGTTTTTATAGAGTTGGACAGGTTTGTAGCGGCAGCTTGGCATAGGAGATAGGGGTCCCACAGCCAGAATATTTGGTATGTGTAGAGATTTAGAGAATACTATGGGGCCCTGCGGTGGTGGCCCAAGCTAGGACGAGCTTTAATTCATAGGTGGTCCCAAGGCATGGGACCTAGCATGACATATTGCAGGGACCCAGATTGATGACAACAGATTATTTGAAATGGATAGAGGCCACTATCCTACCTCAATCTTGACTAAAGAGGAGGCCTTGGAAAAAAAGGATAGCTGGTGACCGCCCATTGAAGGAAACAAGCCATGGTGGCCCAATAGAGATGGTAAGGTCCTGATCTAGAGGATGGATTTGATAGCATTTTTCCACATGATAATGGGGAAATCCCAACAGGGACCTGCCCCACAGGGCCTAGTACCTACTGGCATAGATTCCCAGAGATCAAGGTCCTTGAGTAGGGCCAGTCATTTGAGAGCACCACAGGGACCAGTCTGAGTGGCATAGCCAATGGCACAAATAGCCACATTTGCAGCAATAAAGCTACAACAGGATTTATGATGAGAGAGACACGGTGATAGCAGAGAGAGATGAGGCCCAAGGCTACTGTGTGACAGTGACAGCCTGAGCAGATCAAGCTTGGACCCAGATAGTCACATTACTATCATAGAGAGATCAGGCTCGGGCCTAGGCTAGCCCATGAGGTGATAATGTTGTGATTTTCCATGCTGATTTGACAGATGGCCTCTCAGATGGCCCAGGTGACAGGATTTACAATCAGATAGACACAGGCTCAGCTACAGCCTTATGATATTAGATGAGACAGGCTCAGGGAAGAGCGAGTAAATAGGCCAGCTGAGCTGGCTTGAGCTACATGCAGAGATAGTGTCCTACTGACACACGAATAGGGTACCACAGTGACCACCCAGACTCATAGAGATTTGATACAAGGCAGAGGGCATTGGCCTCATATTACAGATCTTTATATTTTGAGGTAGTGCCTCCTGAGTGATTGAGCACCATCTTATAGTCAGCAAGCAGGGGACTAGATCAGAGAGGCCTTAGGATTCAATGGAGCAGCCACATCCAGAGAGAGCCGGACGATGCTCATGCCATGTGACCTCCATGAGAGGCCAGCTACTCCATAAAAGGGCTCGAGTCAGCCCTGATTTTTACATATATCCACATACACCTCTTTATGAAGGCTATGACATAGATTATGCTCCATGTATATTCATTTTGTATTCATGTAACATTGTTTTGACACATGCCTTTGATGAAGGCTATTTATTGTGATTATAGATGTATCACCTTTGTATGCCTCAGATGAAGATTTTTTAATAGAGCAGTTTTTGATACATGCCTCTGATGAAGGATTGGAATTCCTTTGCTACATGTACCAGTTGTATGCCTCAGATGAAGGCTTTTTAGATGTACTGCGTGATTTATATCCATTTTTGATACAGATATACCACACATGTATGATTTGGACATTTGTGACATGACATATGTGTATATGAGATGGACATTTGTTTATTATTTCTCATGGATAGATAGATGTGCTTATGATGTTTTCTGATTTGATTTGACATGTATATGTAGATGATCTTGTTGATGTATCACATGTGTTTTTATTTCTAGATGATGTGATCTTGTAGAATATATCAAATGTGTTTTGTTTATGTGATGTGCCATACTTAGTGGATGGGATGATATGATGATAAGGGTGCGAGGGGGATAGATTTTGATATTTGCGATCCCTCTTGCCCCCATTTGATGATACAATATGTGATGATTAGCTTAGCATTCATGTATGATGTATACTTAGATTTTTCTTGATATATGATGTATAGATGATGTTAGATGTGATGATAATGATGGTAATGTGATGATGTGATAACAAAAAAATGCACATGCAATAAACACAATCAAATGCTAACAAAGAACACAATGAATTAACATAATAATGCACCATGATTCACTAGCATGCAAAAACACACCTCAATATGCACAAGCAAGAATAAATCTAATCTAAGCAAGAAAAGATGACTTCTAACAAAGTATGCCCAAACAAACAACACAAAAGCACCAAACATGAAGCAACTATACAAGCAACAAGCAAAGCAAGAAACAATACAATGCAAGTAAGTGTAAGTAAATGTTTTTGTAAGTTTGTTTTCATGCATTTTCAATTTTGTTTTTACAATAATTGTCTATTACAATTTTTTATTGTTCTATTTTATGTTTTTTGGAACAATTTTCTATTGTTTTTATGTTTTTGAAACAATTTTCTATTGTTTTTGTGGTTTTTGAAACAAATATTTTGAATATTGTTTTTGTGTTTTTTTTTTTGAGAAACAATTTTTTATTGTTTTTGGTTTTTTCTAATGGTTTTCTAGAGTTATGCACAGGTAACCAAGAAAGTGTGGATACCCCCAGTGTTAGATGGAGTATATACAAGGGCAGAGGCTACGTGCTTATTAACAAGAAGGTGAAGTCATTGAATTGACCCCAACATAAGATGGGGAATATGAAAGACCATGCCCCTCATAGATGAATAAAAGAAGACAAAGCCGGATCAAGGCTTGACATGATTGGGCTCACAGGGAATCTCGAAGGCAGAACTAAGGCTAGGCCAAGTAAAATTACCCTCCAAATGCAGGATGCTTGTGAACAATGAATCCTCCCAAGGTGCCAAAAACTGGTTTTCACCCAAGGACCTATCCAAAGTGCCACAATTGCATGGTTTTCACTTGTGGATGACTTGTTTTCTTCTTTTCTTTTTCTTTTTTGATTTTTTTGTATTTTTGATCATTTTACCATGTTTTTTGATTTTTTTTTTTTGCTATTTTGTGCCATGTTTAAGCATAGAACCACTTAAGATGCATGGCATTCATGGGCTCATGGAGCTCATCACCATTGGGGTGAGCAAGTTTGTATGCCCCTATGTCGTACTTGGCCACCATAATCTAGGGTCCTAACCAATGTGGTTCAAACTTTCCTTTCTTTTCTCGTTCCGCTCTTGTGTTGAACTGATTCTCCTTCATGACTAAATCACCAACCTCAAACTGATGAGGTATGATTCTCTTGTTGTAGTTTCTGGAGACTCTGTTATGATACACTTTGAGGTGATTAAGAGCGTGAATGCGCTTCTCATCTAGGAGATCTAATTCAGCTAGTCTTGTTACCCGATAATCCACATCTTTATCCATATATTCCCTAAGAGAGATTCTTAGGGAAGGAATTTCAATTTCTAATGGGATGATAGATTCTGTCCCAAATACTAGAGAATATGGTGTCACCCGTAGGAGTGCGAATGGAGGTTCTGTAAGCCCAAAGAGCTGGGTGGATTTGCAAGTGCCAATTACGACCTGTTTTACTAACCATCTTCTCCATTATTCTCACCAAAGTCTTGTTTGTGGCTTCGGCCTTTCCATTACCTTGGGGTAATATGGTGTAGACCATTTTAACCTGAATTTGGAACCACTGAAAAATAAACCTTTCACATTCTTATTCCTAAATGACTTTCCATTATCTGTAACAATGGCTGCAGGAATGCCATATCGACAAATGATATGATTCATGATAAATTTGGAAATTTGAGCTCCTGTTACATAGGTTAAAGGGACAACCTCCACCCACTTTGTAAAGTATTCATAGCTGTGATGATGTGGGTATGACCATCAGATGAGGTAGGGGTAAGTTTCCCTATCAAGTCAAGTCCCCATTTAGAGAATGACCATGGGGTAGTGATAGGTTGCAATGGATGTGATGGAACATGGATGAAGTTTCCATACTTCTGGCAAAGTACACACTTTCTGACATAATTGTAATAATCAGTTTCCATGGTAGGCCAATAGTAGCCTACTCTTAACAATTTCTTGGCCAAAACCATTCCATTTGTATGTGCTCCACACACCCCTTCATGTACTTCTTTGATCGCTTGGATCAACTCCGTCATATCAAGACAACGTAACAGATTCCCATCATAGCCACGATGATAAAGTGTACCTCCTAAAAGGGTGTAACGGGCTATTTGGTGAATCAGGATTTGTTTTTCAGAATGGGAGATATCGAGAGGGAACGTGTTGTCCTTGAGATAGGTAAAGATGGGCTCATACCATGGGGAATTGGGACCAACAACATCACAAGCCAGACAAGATTCTGGCATGTCATACGCGGGCTGGAACAAATTTTCTACAAAGAATGGCATGTCATTATTCCCCAGTGGAATACAAAGCATAGAACCCACTGTCACCATAGCATCTACCGATATATGTTTCTGCACTCTTGGAATTTGTTCAAATGTAATGCACATGAAGTACTCCTTTAGAGTTTCTACCAACTTTTTGTAAGGTATGAGCTTGTCATCCTTAACCTTGTATTCATCATTAACCTACTTGATAATTAACTGAGAATCACCCACAACCTTGACATGATGAATGTTCCACTTGATAGCGAGCTTCATCCCTGTGATAAGTGCCTCATACTCTACAATATTGTTTGTGCAAGGAAAACCCAGGTGAAAATCCTGTGGTATAGGGTCTCCAGAAGGAGTAATGAGGACTACCCCTACACCTGAACCATGAAAAGTAAAGGACCCATCAAAATGTATTTTCCACATGAAAAATTCTTCAATGTATAGCAATGAGGCATCTGACAGCTCCAGATTCAAAGGTTTAGTACCTTGCAAAGGTGCTTCTGCTAGTTGGTCAGTGAGTACTTGTCCTTTAACTGACTTCTGATGTACAAATTCTATGTCAAACTCACTTAGTAGAATGATCCAATTAGCCATTCTACCCGTGAGGGTAGGTTTAGACAGCAAGTACTTGAGTGGGTCAACTTTGGATATCAAGCTTGGTTTTGGTATTCAATAGATAATGGTGAAGTTTTTGAAAAGTAAAAACAACAGCCAAGCAAGCTTTTTCAATTTGGGGATAGTTGAGCTCATAAGCGATGAGAGTGCGACTGAGATAATACACCACTTTTTCTTTATGACCAAGGTCGTATTGGGTGAGCAGCGCACCAATAGCAAATTACGTAGCAGAGATATAAAGCAAGAGTGGCTCTCCAGGAGTTGGAGGCATGAGGACAGGTGGATTGGCCAAGTATTGTTTAAGCAAAGCAAAGGCTTGTTGTTGCTCTGGTCCCCAGATGAAGGTGACATCCTTTTTAAGAAAGTGGGTGAATGAGTGGCACTTATCTGCAAGCTGGGAGATGAAGCGGTAGATAGCCTGGATTTTCCCTTGTAAGCTGTGTAGTTGCTTAATATTCTTAGGTGGAGGCATTTCAGTAATAGTAGACACTTTAGCAGGGTCTACCTCAATTCCTCTTCTTGATACAATGAAGCCCAATAGTTTTCCTGATAGCACACTGAATACACACTTCTTTGGGTTCAACCTAACCTTGTACTCTCGTAGGCGCTCAAAGATACGCCACAAAATGACAGGGTGATCTTCTCTTGTCTTAGACTTTCTGAGGATGTCATCCACATAGTCCTCCATGATATCATGAATCATATCATGAAAAATTACTGTCATTTCCCACTGATAAGTAGCTCCTGCATTTTTAAGGCCAAATGGCATTACTTGATAATAGAAGGTACCCCAAGGAGTGCTGAAAGCCATTTTGTGCTGATCTTCATCAACTATCTTGATTTGGTTGTATCCCGAAAATCCATCCATGAGAGATAGCATCTTGTATCTTGTGCTGTTGAATCGATAATCATGTCAATATTTGGTAGTGGAAAATCATCCTTAGGGAAAGCCTTATTAATGTCTCTAAAATCCGTGCAAATTCTGATACTGACAGGATTTTTCTGGACAGGGACGATGTTAGATATCCATTCAGAATAATCAATAGGCCAGATGAATCCTACTGCAAGAAATCTTTCTAATTCTTCTTTAACCAGTAAGGCTACCCTTGGGTGCATCTTTCTGAGCTTCTGTTTGATAGGCTTAGCATCTGCATGCACAACTAGGTTGTGCATGACTAAAGTTGGATCTAAGCCTGGCATGTCTTTGTAGGACCATGCAAACACGTCTATAAACTCTCATAGTAGCATAGTGAATGTCTTTTATTCCCATGCTGAGAGTGAAGATCCCAATTTTACTATCTTTGGGTCCTCTTATGTACCAATATTGACATCAATGGTTTCCTCAACTAGTAATTTTGACAAGTCCTCCATACACGTAGGATCGGGAGGAAGGTTGAGATCTTCGTCCAAGGATGTCTCCATGAGATTTTCATCCTTGGCGTGGTCACTTTTATTGTCCTTTGATTTTTGCACTTGTTTTTCGGCTAGTGCCTCAAAGAGGTTTTCACTATGTGACTTGGACTTTGATTTTTTCCAAGGCTTTGTTTTGGAACTTTTTCCCTCAATTTTTCTTAAGTTTTTACTGACCACGAAGCTCAGCCTCCTCGCCGAAGTAGGCAGGTATCCAAGTCAATATAGAAGCCCTTTTTGTGGTCTCCAATGGGAATTGTATCCCGAATGCCCATGAAATCTGTGATAGCTTCGTCATTCTTCGAATAGATCTAGCGACATGTGATGTTGTTGGTCCCATTCAACAAGGGAAGGGTAAACAAGGTCAAGGGTTGGTTCTGTAGGGGTTATGGTTAGGACAACATTGTTCATGAATAGGTTTGTGGAGGCAAGATCCTCATATTGGCTACAATGGGAATCTGTATCCTTGTCTAGATAGTTAGAGCTATCCTCACGTTAAGAACAAGTAGCATCTTGATCATTGGGGTGTGCTCCATAAGGGTGAATCCCAATGCCGTATCTTTCTATTTTAAAATGTGGAAGAGGCACTGGTTCTCTCTGTCCTTGTTCATTTCTTCCACATCCTAGGCCCTTGTAGCCCATGGAGTACATCATTTTACTAGATTTCTCATATTCAGGGGTTTGATAACAAGTTGGCTGAGTATCCTCTGGGACCCAAGTTGTAGGTGGATCTAACAATTTTTCTTCAGCCAACAAGCCTCCAGGTAAGAATGACCCAATAGTGTGTTCATTTCTAGGTCTTCTGAAGTGATAGTTGGGTCGACCTCTAGTCTTGGGTGACAATGAGAGGTCTGAAACAAAGAGGGCTTGCTGCACATTATATTCTCCACAGCCATATTCAAGGATTTTCATCTCCCATGAATCAAAAGGAGAGGTTGATGTAGATGCACCATGGGCACAAGAACTGAGAGAATCTAAATCTATCTGAGATTCCATGGCCTCAGATTGGAGAGGGACAACTATATCGGTGGAGGGACATGCATATGTGCCCTTACGTGCAAAGCTATTGAGAGCTCTACAGTGAGTGAAGGGCTCTAAATCTCCTTGTATTGTAATGGTGTGTCCCTCATGCTTCAATTTAATGCACTGATGGAATGTCGATGGCACAGCCTGCATGGCATGAATCCATGGTCGGCCTAGAAGCATATTATATGGAAGTTCCAAGTCCAGGACATGAAACTTTGTTTGATGGAAAGTGGGACCCACCTCCATGGGCAACGTGATTGTGCCCGCTGACTCCCTTTCCACGTTGTCGTAAGTGGTGATAGTGATGATATTTGACTCAAGATCTACCTCAGTATGTCCCAGCTGTTTAACCAACTTTAGTGTGCATATGTTCAACCCTGATCCGTTATCCACAAGCACTCATTTGATCTTCCTGCGGGTAACAACTACCTCAATATACAAAGGAAGATTATGTGTTGGATTTTCAGTAGGGATCTCCCTATGGTTGAAGGCAATATGTTCATTTGGTACGATGTTTTTCACTGCAGCTTGAAGATGTGTAGGATCAACCTCTAATGGCACTCCCGACCCCTGAAGAGTTTGGTATAGAATGTCTTTGTGTACATTAGATATCTTAAGAAGATCTAAGATCGAAATCTTAGTAGACGTCTTCTCAAGTTTCTCTAAGAGGTTGTATTTACCAGTTTGTGGGGTTGATGGAGAAGGTTCCAGAATCACGAGGTGGGCACACCTTGTTACCATGGTGCAATCCTTTCCCTTGATTCGGATGGTGTTGACATGGTCAGTAGGAGAGTGAATACATCCAATAAGTGAATCATAATGATTGTTGTCTTTTTTGGTGTATAAGTAATTCACTTCTTTATAACCTTGGGATGACTCTCCATGATCCGGCTTTGAACTTTTCTGATTTATCATGTTTGGGGAATGGCTCTTTATATATCCCCATTTTCTCGTTGGGTGTCTGAGTTTTTCCTGGGTTGTCCACCTCTATCTCCCCATTGTCGATGAGGTCTTGGATATAATGATGAAGTCACAGACATTTTTCTGTCTTATGTCCTTTGACACGATGCATTTCACAATATTCATGCTCCTTGTACCATGAAGGTTTTGGAGCATTGTCATCAAATGGTTGTGTCGTAGGATATGTCATCATGTGAGCCACATCCAATTGTTTTAGTATAACTGAAAAAGGTTCATTAAGAGAGGTGAACGTTCTTCATTTTGGTGGTGGTTGAATTGGTCCTTTGGTCAGTTTAAAAGGTTGACCGGTTTGGACCATTTGTACACGTTTGGAATCAGTGATCCCATCTCCCACCACATTTTTGTTTTTGTTAAAAACCTTCAGCTTCTCCGTAGGTTTAACATTTTGATTATCTCTAGATTGGGACTTGAGAGTTCCTTTGCAATGAGAGATTTTTATATTTGAACCCCTTTTTCGATGACCTCCTCAAAAGTGTGAACACAATGCATTTGGAGGTGGAAGGCTATGTCCAGATTTAGGTTGGGAACAAAAATACTAACCAGCTATTTTTCAGGGAAAGTGCAAGGGAAGCGGCTAGCTATCCCTCTCCACCATTGGAGGAAGCTGGCGAAAGTCTCATTAGGGCATTGTTTGGCACCACATAAATCTGCCATGGTGACATCACTCTCTATGTTGTATGAGAAGTGACGCACAAACCTTTCTACCAATTCTGGCCAAGTGAAAATTGATCCCCGAGGTAAACGTGTAAACCACTCCAAGGTTTGACCTCATAGACTCTTGGGAAAAAGTCTTATGAGATAATTGTCACTATAGGACACCTCTTGACATGCCATATAGAAATATTTGACATGATCCCATGGATCTCCCTTCCCTTTATATTTGTCAAATTTTGGCATGTCAAATTTCTTAGGAAAGGGTTGAAGGGTCATAGTCTTGTCAAAAGGATAGGGGCATAATTCTTCATATTGATACTTTCTAATGCTCCCTATATTGCTCTCTTGAAGGCTTGTGAGTGTTGCTTTCATAGACTGTACCTCTTGTGTGAGCAATTGTTCTCTAGTGGGAGAAGCAGGGATATATACTCGATGATACCCCGTATCATCTTCTTCTTGATTTTCTTTATGGAATTCATTGATCTTAACCTTAGGATTTGACTTTTGAACATTTTTCTTGCTTCCTTCTGTACATGAGAGGTTAGCAAAGATAATTATTGGCTTAGGCTACTAATCTATTGTTGAATTGTGGTTTCTTCTTCTAAAGGTTCCTCCTCTTCCTCGTTTTGTGGAGGTTCTTCACCATTCTCATGTCCTGTCTTGTTTTTACGTGGCACTTTGATAAAGGGTATTCTATGTCCCACTATCTTATTATTTCCTGCGTTGGAGGTAGAAGCATGTCCATGCGTCAAAATATCCTCCATGTTGATAAGGGGTCGTTCTTCCTCATTAGCATTATTCGCAGGTGGGATTGTTTCATTTTCAGTGGGCATTTTGGCCCCTAATTCTATGACCCGTGCTAGCACTCTATCCTTATTTCTGAAAAGAAACTCATCTAATAAAGTAGGGTCAAAGTCAAATTCTGCGTGTGGGGATTCCAATTCATTACCACTATGATCGACCATATCTTCTATCTCTTTTTCCGTAGAAAACAGAGGCCCTAGATCATGTCCAATGAAGGGGTTTGACCCTTGTCTGTTAGAGGCTTCCCAAGCTTGCACTTGTTGTTCCTCGTATGTTTGTTTCTTGAGTCCTAATCATGTTTTGGGAGCCATGATTTGTGATAGTTTCACTAAGGTAAGTTGTAAATGTGTTCAAAACTTTGTGACCACACCTAAGTGAAATGCAAGATAAATTGTCAAGAATATGAATGAATAACAATGTGAGAATACCAATGTGATAGAGTGATAAATCACCAGTGACACAAATGTTTGGTATCTAAGCCTATCAAATGAAGTACTTCCTAGACTACGTCTCAAAAAGTAGTTTAGTGTCGCAAGATAATTAACAAGATGTTCTCACTTATGCCAAGTTCAAGAGAATGAACAAGACGTAAGTAAATACAAAAAGTTAATGTGACCTCCTAACAAGATATACTAGAAGTGAGCTCAAATTCGATTAAGACCTATATCCCAAAAAGTTCTAGTTACAATTCGTGAGTGACACAACAATATCACCAAGATATGTTAACCAAACTTTGCGAGAAAGTAAGGTATTGATATCAAGATGCTATTGATATAACACGCACAAGTGGTAACACCTAGCACTCTTCAAAATTGAGGTAATAATAGAATCAAACCAAAAGCTCAAAGTATAGCTAGGAATAGTTAAAATGTGTGCAGCGTAACCTTACAATATAGATATTTAGGTCGAGTTTACAAGAAACAAGACGTAAATATCAAAATTGTAGTGATACGATACAAACAAGGTAACCCTTCTAAGGAAGTTCAAGATGATGAACCATGCCTAACTACAATGATGATCTTGACATGGGTATCAAGATCACAATGGCCACCAATGATATGAATACGTCTCCATGCACTTTAGATGTTTAACTTACCCAGCCGTAAACATGGATGGGCGTAAACAGACAAAAAAGTGGCAGAAACAATCGATTGGTAACACAAAGGTAGTCACCCTTCTTTTGATCAACAAAGTGTCAAAAGAATGTGAAGGAAGTAGATCAAAATGGGGATGAAAAATGTTGGCTTCACTTCGGCAGAGTTTCACCTCACCTTAAGGCAAGTGAAAAACTAAGCGAAAGTAACGCGTCACACGTTTCGTGATGAAAAGATGGTTCACAACTCAACACTATTTTAGAATGGTCAAAGTGGGCTCCTGGCCAAAGTATATTTTCCTAGGTGGTTCTCTCGTCCTAGGTGTTACAAAGTTTGTCCACGAGCGGGGTGATTTACCCAAATAGTCCCGACTATCTTGGGAGTATCTCGACTTTTTCCCCCTTCAAGCACAGTGGGTAGTAAATGCATCCATCGTGTACTTAAAAGGGTTGCATAGGGACAACTTGTAACTGCTATCTCACAAAGGAATCACTAGTCAAGTAGGTAGTGTGGAGCACTTCCCATTTCGTCCACAAGGTTCCCTCTTGCGTGGACTACTTTGGGGTTCCTGGAACCACCCCCATTGTTGTAGCTTAAGGCGTTATGCCAAAGGGGTTATGTTCCAGTTGAGCGGAGAGGGACGTACCCTTTTCTGAAACCTGCAATACAATGTTTTGAATATGTTGTTCTTTTTATCTTGTTTAATTAGGTGTGGTTTGCTTGAAACACCTTTTGGCAACCTGTATAACAACTGTATTAGTAGTTTTTGACTTTGTTTTGATTCCTCCTTTCTTTGACAAGCGATGGTGTTTTGGTCTTGTATGATGATTTTTAGTAGTTTTCCATCAAAAGAGTAAACACCATTTCTGATTCTCCAGATCATCCAAGGACGCAAGAGAAGAGCATACGTGATGTTTCCAAAATCCAAAAAGATATCAAATGGAAAAACACTTTAATTCAAACACACCAAGTTAACCAATTCCAATTCAAATATTCCTAACAACCTCAAAGCATCAAAAGGACCTAAGAATCATTTCTGATTCCCAAGATTGCCCCAAGGGATGTGAGGGAAGAGCATACGTGATCTTATTCCTATAAGTAAACATGCAAAGTTTATCTAATCAAGTAAAAGCATGTAAAAACATCCTGCAAAAATGAGTATGTGATTAGATAAAACCTGCAAGAATGTTAGCACCTCAACACATTAATTTCAAGAAAACAAAAGACACCTGCGCCCCTATTTTGGTGTCCGCACACGGGTTAGGGCGGATACGCCACTCTGTGTTTTTCTAATTTATAGTGCACCTGTGCCACCTGAGAGGTGTGTGCGCCACCAAAAAGATGTGTGCGCCACTCTGTGTGTTTCTGGCTTACCATGTACCTGCGCCACCTGAGAGGCATGTGTGCCACAAAAAGAGCGTATGCACTACCTTTGATAAAAATAGGCTAAAATTCCACACAGAGAACTTGCGCTACCAGAAAAGTGTGTGTGCCACCAGAAAAGTGTGTGCCACCACTTTGTAAAATAGTCTCAGATTCCAACAGAACGCTTGCGCCACCAGAAATGTGTCTGCGCCACTAAAACAATGTGTGCACTCAGGTTAGGGTGTATGCGCCGATCTGACAGGTTTTGAATTGCAGTGAAGGTACAATACGAAAATGTGTCTGCGCCCAGGTTAGTGCATCTGCGTGCTGGTTAGGGTATGTGCACCGGGGTTAGTGCGTATGTGCCAGGGTCGATAAACAGAGAATCAGGTTCTGACAGTGTGCCTGCACCCTCGAGACCACCAAAAATGTGCCTGCGCTCCTGATAGTGTGCCCGTGCCACCCTTGCAACCAAAATATGGAAAAAAAACACAAGAAAGCTCACAATACTTCAAATTTTAGCAAGTTAGTTTAAAAATGGCAACAACCCATTAAAATGATGGCTATGAACAAGAACTTACACATATAAAATTAGCAAAAATTCCAAGAAAATGGACATTAATTACTACATGTGCATATCAAAAGTTAGCCAAAACAATGAAATTTAAACTAAAATGCCAAGGGACTAGGTCCCACCGGGCATGCCAAATGTGTGCATGTGTTGTTTTAAACTAATGCTAATATAAGTAAAGACTAACACCTAAATAGCCTTAATTAGCAAAAATTAAACAACATACTAAGCACCATCAAGATAAGAATTAAACAAGGGTTAGATACTAACATTCATCATATTCAAAACTTTGAAACTAACAATGTTAAGCATCTAAATCCTCTATTCTCTAACAACAAATAAATGAATGGACCTATGTAGGCTCCATGGCAATAAAAAATGGTTGTCTTTGGTATTCCAAGAACCTAGGAATGAGGGCTTGTCAAAGTTGGGCTACAAGACCCTTTTGACACCTCCCATATGACCTAAGCACTTAGGAAAGAGGCTTAACTCTCCAAGATGATGAACTCTCAAGAAAACAAAAGGAAAGCTTTTAGTCTATTTTGCTATATGCTTTGCATTTGTCTTCTCAAGAAGTTTAGGTGTAGGTATAAAGGTAGAAGGAGGGCTCCTTATATAGCCCAATGGATAAAGGAAATATTTCATCCCTTTGCATCTGGGATAAAAGGTAAAACAAGATTAGGAATGGATAAGGTTGCTTTATAAAAGGTAACCTTACTTTAGAAGGGTTTAATTTATGCTTAGCAAGTCATGGGAGTAGGGGGGTTTTAATTAATCAAATATGATTAACTAATAGGTAGATGTAAGCTTATAGAAGCTAATTAGAGGAATATTAGTACGATTTAGGCTATTAGAAGGGGATTAAATCAATTAAATATTGATTTATTGGTTAAATGAAAGGGAAAGCTAATTAATTAATAATAATTAATTAGTCTAGATAGAAGGGGTGATTAATTAACGGAAGGTCGTTAATTAGGTATTTAGTTGGATAGGTGACTTAACTAATTAGCGTATTGTAATTAATTAATGACAATAAGAGAGAATATGAGTGCTTTTTGACGATATGTTGCCAATTTGTGAGAAGGGAGATAATTAGCGCAATTTAAGTATTTAAATTGCTTGGGCGTAATTATGGGTGTCTACATTTTGTGAGAAAGGAGATAATTAACATCAATTTGTATTTAAATTGCTCAGGCAGTAATGGATGGGTGTCTACAATTGTCGCTATGCTTTGTCAATTTAGTTGTTATTTTTTGTGTACATAAGCGTTCTTGCACACATGAAGCTAATTACTATGTGAAGATGTTTATGAGCAGAGGACTGCACATATTTTATTGATGGGGTGGTTGTAGTTAAGATCCAATGTTAACCCTGGAGAATACGAAGATGGGATATTAAATAGGTGAAATGAATAATACTAGGCAGGTGTATTTTAAGTTCAAGATGAAGATTGCTTCTCAAAAGTGATCAAGGATGGAGATGGAAATGAAATGACAGTATAACACGATTGAGGTAAGAAAAGGCCATGATAACTACCTTGAGAAGGAACAATGAAGATGAACTCAGGTGCAAGGAAGTGCACATGCTAAAGAGAAGTCTATAACCAGAGGGTAGGAAGGTAGACACGCTAGAAGGTTATAGCATGGGGCCGCAAGATGTACGGAGGAAAGGAAAAGGATTTGGTCAATGAATGAGAGGATATTTGGTAGGTGAAGGAGCAATAAATGTATCAAAATTTGAAAAATTAATATAAGGATGGGATCAAATTCATTTTTACCATTCAAGACTAAGCGGTATTTGAGTATGAAAAAGAGCTAAAGTGCAAAGAGCCTGAGTGATTGTTAAGGTGCGAAGGGTGTGAAACCAAGAAAGTTGATAAACAGAATCTAATGTGCCAAAAGAATCTTTACGTCCCCAGTGGTGAAGGGTTTGAGAAGAAGCAAGTATGAATCAGAGAATGGTTAAGTCACAAAGTTTCAACCTAGGGCATGATTGAATGGAGCTAGGGAAACATTTCACAGAATTGTAAGAGTCACAATTTCAGGAGATGATTTGCAAGGTAAAAATGTACACCAAAGAAGGCATCCTGCATGTGGTAAAAGGGAAGAAGAAGGTAGTCGTTGAGGAGTTGAAGAGTTTATGGCACCCGAAAGAGATTTTTCAGAAATGCAATATCCAGAAGTTGAGTCATCATCAGGGACATGGAATGTGATTCACCCATTAGAAAGAGCAAAAGTGAGTGAATATAATTTTAGGATCTTAGATAACAAGAAAAGGAGAGATTCCTTGCTCATGCTACGAAGTTTCCAAACAACATATGGTGGATGATATGCCAGTTTATGACGATGTGGGTGAAAGGAACCCTAAAGAGAATTGGGGTCCTATCAATTGTATCAAGCTTCCATATTCATGGAAGTATGAGCCTTCTTGTATCAGTGCTCATGAGCAGAGTACATGAGGATTCTTCTACTTTGTAGGACACAGAGTTAAAATCTCATCATGCTTATCTCACAATGACATGTTTGAAGGCCACATGAGAGGATAGAAAAAATGATCTAATGATAACTCACTAAAGATCTGTTAAATTTACCAAACATTGAAGAGTTGAACTACTGAAACTTGAGTATGAAAAATGGAGTATGATTCAAATGTAGAAAATTGCATCTAGTTGTCCAAAGGTAGCAAACAAACCTTGTAAGTTACAAGTTGAATGATCAGGAGATGTGGTTACAGGTAAATACTATGTGGTTACATGTTCCTGTAAGATGTCACAAGGAGCCCAATCTATAACATTGCAGGCTACATTATAGAGCATTAATTAGTTCGAGGAAGATGTGCACATAAGAGGGAAGATCATATTTTGGGACTGTTCATTATCACTGGTGTTTCATAGAAATTGGAGTACCAAGATGGGCCAAAGGAAAAAGTATGTGAATACCCCATAGAGAATAAGTCCCCAGCTGAAAGTTTCAACATTTACCTATATAAAGGATTGATGAAACAATGAATAAACAAAGGGCATTAGAAAGTGGTATGACAGGCTTTCTGCAAAGCATTTGGAGAAGAATGGCACATCCCAAAGGACCTACCCTTAGTAGTAGGGAAACAAGTCAAGACTATCTTTTTTGTATATGTAATGCAACATTTCTACATTGCGTGTTTCCCAATGAAGAGATGGAGTCTGGAGCCCTTGGTGTAAACTTTGCCTTACACATTCACTGCAAGGTATTTCAAGAATCTGTTCACATGATTTAAGATTACATGAACTGATATTCAATGTAGATAAGGTAGACTCAGACTACCATATGATTTGAGGAAGAAGTATGTGTATACCTTGAAGAAGTGCCTATATAGAGAGAATCATTTAAGAGGTACTTAATAGAAGCCAATAAGCTTGGCTCATAGCAGATCCAAGAAGCATTGGTGTAATCAGCTGAAGCCCAAGATGGAGAATAATAAGTATGTGGAAATGAATTCACTAGAATCCTTTAGATACCAAAGGGTAAGCACATTAATGAGAAATCATATATTATTATGGCCATATGAAAGTTGAAGTAGCAGGATGAAGAATTGAGGATTTGAAGATAGTGGAGGCTTGGATAACAATCTAAGAACCTAGTCAAGTTGTGAGTCACAGCACATTAATCACCTCACCTTAGGACTAGATGAAGAGGAACTTGTCAAGTATATCAGGATGGAGCATCAGATTTAAAAGGGTATTCATTCGACAAGGACCCAAAGTGGAACTCCAACCAAGTAAGAAATCACCTCAGACTCTCTCCACATAAGGAGGTAAATGAATAAAGAAGGAGAAGAATGAATCCTTGAATAAGGAGGTGAGGATAAAAGAATAAAAGGAAATAAGAGCCTAGGTGCATCTCCTAGCTAAGGAAGAAGACTACTCAAACATGAGGAAGAGAAGGAAAAGATGAAGAGATGAAGGAGAAAATAAAAACAAGGAAACCTCCATAGATGAGTCCATGCCTGTCAGATACTCAAGATATAAAGAAGAAAGGCTCATAAAAAAAAGCTAAATTCCTAAGCAATCATAGATCTAAAGAGGAAAGTGGATGAGCACATTCCACCAGCCATGGGGTAAAAGAGGACAAGGTAAAATTTTCCATTCCATTTCAAGAACATGATAGCACAGAAGGATTTATTTGGTCTTGGGAGCTAATGGATGAGGATATGGTCAAATTGTGCACTAGAAAGCAACTATCATGGTCAGAATACACACCCACATGGATGAGCCTGTATCTTTGATCAATATGTGAAGAGTCCATGTGCATTCAAAAGGTTGTGAAAAAGGCACCCCAAGCTAGACATATGACAGTAAAGCCTATTGTCATGTCAGATGAGTAGGTCAGCAATGCATTGGTGAAGGTTTGGAGATACTGAATTTCTAGAAGAAACATGGACAAAGCTCAATGTGTATAAAAGCACTGTGCTTTGAAGATAAAGACAAAGGAAAGAGAGATAGTGTGCATAACCTAAGGAAGGACTTACACGCCCAAGCAGAAGAAGAACCAAGTATTCAAAGCATCGCAGAGGAGTATTGGGACAATGTCATCAATAGAATCTAGGCCACACTTGGAGAACCAAGGTACCACAGACGTTTCCTTCAGTGATACCCCTAGTGTAGGTTTAGTGGACAAAGTACTTGAAGATGAACCTCTATGCACATGCACAAAACCTAAACAATTCAGAATAAGAGGTAGATATGAGAGAATGTGCAAAATGATGAGAAATATTGCATCCTATGAAAATGTTGCAAGCGCTACAAGAATGGTATTGAAGAAACATAACCAGGATATACAATTTAATATATGCACAAGCTCCAAAGGTGGCTTATCAACATAAAGTACCTTAGAAGATCCCAATGAGGTCTAGAAAAAATGAAGGATGAGACATTGGGCCTTGCAGAAAGATTGTCAATGGTTAAACAGAAGCACGAGGCCCTGCAACAGCAGCACAAGAGCCACACAAGACTTAGCTAGAAGAGCTTGGGAAATCATTACACAGAAGATGGATCTTTTAGAAGGAAGAATGACATCAATGTCCAGTGTTTGTTGGCATTCTGCAAAATGAAAAAGGAGAGAAATTCGAGGGATGAATTGGAATCCATTGTTGTGGACATTCAGAAAAAATAAGAACAAGCACTCATCTGAATGACAGGCTTGGAGGCCGAATAAAAGAGGAGTATCTAGAGTTGATACTTCAAACTGATACAGAGGAGGTGCCTCAAACTACATAAAAATTCTTTATTTATCTACATTCTTTCATTCTTATTCATTTCCATTCTTTTATTCTTTACCTTCATAGATTTGGAGATACCCATTGTCGGAGATACAAACAATGAGATTAGTGTGGGGTAATGTTGATCAAAGAATACTTGTTAGAGATCACATAAGAATATCACCATGGGAGAGAAGGATTAGGATCAAGGGCATCGAATGGATAGGAAGAATGACACCCTGTGCATGAGCATAAGTTCAGCATTAAAGGACTTAGTGGGTTGATTTTGAGCATGAAGACCTATTTTTAGAAGATGGCATGTGGAACACACCAACGATACAGAGATGTGCACACCACACATTGTCTATATTTGGAGGATAGATCAAACCATATTTCTTGCATGGAGACGAGATAAGAATAGGATGATTCACTTCATTAACTATAAGAGGTCTATAGATAGCACACTTGCATGTGTGGCTATGCCTGTAAATGGTGTGGCTATTAATAACATATGACCTATTTCTGGAATAGATAAGCAGTGAAGGGAAAGTCCCCACCCTATATATATGATGATGAATTACTAGTGGGTGGAAGATCCTGTATGTAAAGGTTTTCCTCATGGTATATACAGAGCCCATTAGAGCATAATGATAATGATCATTGGGATATGAGGATTACTGTATATAGATCCATGCGCTCATCGGTATAGATTTCAATTATTGTAAGGAGCTTCTGTGTTTATTAATAGATGGAAGATATTGGCTGAATCTAAGTGTCATTCCTATGTGTAATTGAGTAGTGCATGTTCTTTAAATCATGATTATTGTTTAACTTTGTTCTTTCATAGATCTGAATAACATGCATTGTAGAATGATGGATTAGTTATGAATCTATATGTTTCTTCCTTCATCATGCTAACATCCTACTACAACAACCCTAAAGAGGGACAAGGGTACCTTTGCTCTTCTTATGGGTGAGCGCTCATTCTTTTCTGAGTGATGTGCCAGCGGACTAGGGTGTTATCTCAAAAATTCTAGGCTGGCATTAGTGTTAGACCAAGCTTCCTCTGGAGTCAAATGCTCAAGTGATCTATGTGGTGTGTGATTCTGAATGTAGTTAGCATTATTACCTGATTCTACCCAGTAGATAGGAGGTAAATCTTTAGAATGCATCATATATTTGCTACCATTTCATTCAAATTTAGTATTCTTCCATTCTGCTAAGCAATTCTGTTGGGGATTATGAGGAAGATAATGTTGGTGAATAATGCAATGAAGGAGTTGCCAAAAATTAGAAAATTGATTGTTGAAGTAATCCACCCCATTATCAGTGAGTGAAGGTTCTTTATGCAACTAGAAGATTGTTTTTACGAAAGCCTTGAATTAGGGTTGAAGTTTGCATAAAAAATGTGTACATCACTTTTGTAATTAAGAATCATAAACCCAAGTACACCATCAAGAAATTATACCGCATAAAGGTAAGTGCATTCTTAGCTCCATTGAAAGAGGGAGTAGGAAAAATCATCAGAGTCACTATGCGCAAGATCAAGTGGTGAAGAAACCTCTATCTTGGACAAATTCTTAGGAAATGGATCTTGGTGTTGTTTTCCTAATGCACGGTATGAGCAAAACTCTCTCAAGTACAAGGAAATATAGAGGAAGAACCATGTACCATACCATGAGTTCTACAACTCCTTCAAATATCTATAATTGAGACATCCAAATCTTGTACATGCCCAAAGGGCTTACTCTCTGAATCTACATGAGAAACTAATAATTTTTCCCTATAAAACGATCAGGAAGTTTCATCAAAACCCTCAAAGTGAAATATAGTCTAGAACTATGATCAGGAAATACCTTGAGAAACAAGTGAATGAGGACATGTTGTCCAACAAAGTTCGTACTTCTGTCCCATGTGGTGTAAAAGTCATAGTCCCGTTTACTTGACCATAGAATGAAAATTCCAGACATACAAAATGATGGACGTTCTCTCGGAGGTGATTGGGTTAGCCTACGTGGCGAGGATGTGTTCTTTTTCTTGACAACCTTGGTGGAGCGGTGGCACAATGAGAGTCAGTGCTTTTGACTCCTGACAGACAAGGGAGATGATTATGATTCTCGAGGACGTGTGGCACATTCTTCATGTGCCGATACAAGGAAAACTCATTGAGTACATCAGTAGAGAGTGCTAAGGAAATTGTAGATATCCTGATTGAGGTTTTTGGTCACATTGATATACCTCTTCTTGGATAATGGTATCATCAAAAATACGTTGGATATCTGATCAGTCTTTCACTGCATGATATCAGTGTATATGATAACCAGATCATTCCTTAGTGGCTTCTCTTGCTCAAATTGACATGTACTAACACATTTCAGCCTTGTCTTATCCAAACAGTGATACTGACATATTCCATATGTGAAATTCATCATAATCCATAGTTTTCACTGCATGACAGTGTATATGATGAAGTGGCTTTTTGCTCAATACATTGATCAACATGATAATGACATATGACTTGAATTACTCAATAAGAACTAAATTACTAAATATACGGTCAGAAGACCGTGGAAGTGCTACACTACTACCAAATTAGTGGTGAAGACCATCCCACTAACTTGCATACTAGTAGTTAAGTTAACTCTTCGAGTAGTAAGCAAAAGATGAGTCACATAACTGGGAGCTAACTCCAAATCACAACTTGGTGATGAACTCCACAAAACTAGTACGATAACATATTACTATCCAACAAATTTAGGGCTAATGAAGTTCAATTATCGTACATAAATAAGCATCCCTAGGATCATTAACCAGTGGGATAAGAGGATGCTCTTGTAGATCAACAGTTAGCCATACAGTAATGAGCATTTCAAATACTTAGTAATCGAGGGACTTAAAACTCATGGATCTATAGGGTGGACAAGGGTTAGAGAAATTTTCTATTAACACCTATACACCTATCACTGAAAATTATAGTGGGACACAAAAAAGATCCATCCTCAACACCTTCCATATGTTCTTCACATCATGGACCCAATGACAATCATGTGGTACGCACACAAGAGTGAACCGAGAGATCAAGACATTGCCTCAAGATTCAGACTCTATGGCCTGAGTTAGTTTTTGGGATGGTGTCACTGGTATGGGCACCCCTGAGACATAGAGATCCCTTGGGATCACGGCTGCAAGTATGGAGCTTGGTATCTGATAGTTCTACCACACCGAATTACTATTCCATAATATTTATGGGATGCCAGAGTGATCTCCTCCATCCTTCAAAATGATGAGCACTAAATAGCCTTTGCATAAGAGGGTGACGTTATGATTGAGGATGGTGATGATGATGATGAGCTTGATGGTGGTGGTGGATAGGGTCCTCCAAAATTACATTGACATATACAAAGATTTAGGTATAGATCCCATAGTGGAAAAATACCAACTATGGTATTCCTCTAAAGCATGACAACACATATGTACCCAAGGTCCTCCTCCATGGTAGATTTATCTAGATTAGGATGTTATGCCATGAAACCTGAAACCATATGCCAAAGTGCACTTTAAATTTTACAAATGGATATTCAGGATAGTAGTTCACATTAAATGATTTATAGTTTCCAAGTCTGAAATAGATGGAGATCCATGTAGTTGCCAATAATTTCTAGTATGATAAGGCACTTTAGGTGGTTCACGAAGAGGGATCATGGCTCGAAGCTTAGATTTATTTCTTACTGTGCAGCAAGATTAAGCGATAATGTAGGCCATCCAGAAAGGTGGCTTTTTGAAATCAGAGTTCCACCTGGATCCAATAGATTCAAGTCAGTTGGCTTCGCAGAGTGAATCCCAAATTATGGGCCTTTTTTACAGCAATCCCAAGCAGAATGTACACAAGTTGTTACTGCAGAGAGAGATTGTGTCATATTGGAGAGGGCCCACATTAATAATATGAGAATCAGTAAGATGAGCTGGCAATTAGAATAGGCCAATGAGCTTCATTAGATAGTGGGGATAGATGGGGCCAAAGTGGCGCCTCATGATATTCATGGACTTGGCCAAAATGGCATGGCCTCTGACTATAAGGCCCTATACTACGAGGTGAAACTTCCAAATGTGTAAAGGATACCTAGTTTTAGTGAGTAGGTCTGAATTGGGTAAATCGCTAGGCCTGTTTCAACAAGATCCGTGGATCAGCCTCGAACGAGAAGATTAGGAAAATACATGAGCGCCGAAAGTACAATTAATATAAAAGTCCCCTCCTAAATCGTAGGCCTCCCAGTTCTCATAGGGATTGACTCATTTTTGACTCATTTTACATAGATGCATTGATGTATACATTTTGGATGTACACCTCTAAAATGAAGTAAAATCATATTTGATCGATGTATGTATTTTTTAGGATATGTATGCCAAGATTATGAAGTCTCAAATTATTTGATCAATGATGCCTTGAATGGTAGATTTTGTATCGATCTTGATTTATATTCTCTTAAGAAGACATGATAATATACATGAATATGAACATTTATATTAATTAAAATATGAATTATAATGGCATGCCTATTCAATATTTTATGGATGATGATTTATCAATGATGTTGCTTGATTGTACTTCTTATGTATGTATCATGAAAAATATTTTTATGTATCACATGTGTTTGACATTTTTATAATAGATTCAAATGTTAGTGATGTCAAGTTATATGTACATTGTTTTGTCTAGATCAAGCGTACGAGATGATATGACCCCATTGTGTGGAGGCGGATAAATTGTTAATATTTTCAAAAAGTGTTGCCCCCTTTGATGATATGATATGTGATGACTAGCTTTAACATTTTCATAATATGATGCAATTAGATATATTTATCCATTTTTATTTATTATGATGCACAGGTGGCATTAGATGTGATGGTATTTGGAGTGTCTATGATGATGTGATAACAAAATCAATTACAAGAAATAAACAAGCATTATTTGGGTGTGTGTTGACGTTACACATACCAAATAATACACATTATCAAACAACTTGGAAACAAAGCACTATGCACAACTATTTACAAGCATAGCAATTAAACATAACTCCATATTGTAAACACAAGAGATAAAGCCTTAATCTAAGGAAGAAAAGACCAATCTAAAGTGGTATGTTTAAGCAACTGAGATTGAAATCCTATACAAAATATTTACGAAGTATTAGTAAAAATTACAAGCAATCTTTCAAGTGAATTACATAACCAAACAAGCAAAGCAATAAACTTTAACAAAGCCTAAACAAAATCTTTTTAATAGCTAACGACTATGTGTGCGATATTGTTTTCATAAAAAAATGTCCGTTTTGTGTTGCCACTTTCGACAACATTTAGAGTGTCCAATGGTAGCATAAAAATTTCTATTGGATAGCATTGTTTATGCTATCGCTCTATACAACATACTATATGTTGAATGTTGGTAGCATACAAAAATTACCAATTGACTGTAATTTAGAAAAAAATTGTGAATTTCCTATTTTTGTAGGAATGTCTAATTACCCTTAAAATTGGCTTGCACGTAGTGAAAATTGTGGAGGAAAGTTTGGTCCTAACTTGTACCCAAAAAATTCATCACGTTTCAAATTAAAGCCCTATATTGTTCCCTTTTCGCATGATATGTGCCAAATACGTGGCCATGAACGAGCATGTGGGCACCTGTATAGAAGCCAAAAAATAGATTTGATTCTATGTTGGCCCCCCATATGTTGTTGTTCAAGGCCCATGCGAGTTTTTTGGGTCTCAGGTTGGACCAGTGTTCCTAAACATTCATTGTAGACATGATGTATAGTTTCTACTCATCTTTCATAATTAGGCTATTAGCTCATAACCATCTCCTGTAAATGAAGCGATTCTCTTTCCTCAAATTGGTTCATTCTAATGTGGTTTTCGAATGGATAGTTATCGAGTCATGTTCTCTACTTGTCTGGTTGTTCCTAATTATCATTAGAAGAGATAGAATTTTTTTTTTAGGTTGTTTTGGATGCTTACAGTGTCTAAGAAATCATATTTCTAAGTTGTAAATGCTTTCCTCTGAAGAATTATTGTAGAGGTTTAATTTGTCTCTTCTGAGGAAATTGAAATGTCTTGTTAGTAGCCAATAGGACATTATTGCCAAAGGTAATGGTGGGATAGGCATGAGGTGTTACTTGCCTGATTATGGGCTAATTGGAATGTTTCTCTGTGATTCTGATCCAATGATTATTCTAGGCATTATTTATAACTATTTCTTAGCAATGAGATTGTTGTAGTTTACTAATCTTTTTTACCACTAGCTCTGAGTAATTTAGGGGTGCATTTATTCACCAATGCTTATGTCCACCTTGTTTAACTATAAATCTCTCTCTTTTATACAAGTATGAGATCATAGTGAGCTTGAATAATTAATAAGGAACTTGATGTCCTTGATCTGAAGTGGATACCTTTAGGGGGTAAGGGATGTGTCATGGTAGTAAACCAAGGCACATGCTAATTACCTACAAGTGGGCTTGTCCTCTAAGTATTAGTATAGACCTAATAGCTACTTATGCAAGTAGAAGACACTCTAATAAAATAGTGCCTGAATCAGCAAGAAGGACCTTCAGAAAGCTAGTTTCTCATACCTGGGACCCCTCATCACTACATAACGTCTGTACAAGAAAATGAGGGTCAAATCAGGTCCAATGGAGTCATACTTTATGAACACACAAGACATATTTTCATAGCCAGCAAAAAAATCATACAATAGCAAACAATATCAATAAAAATGTGACAGATAGCCATCCCCATTCGACAATCCTGCAAGGAAAGTGCTACACATGAAGAATTAGCATGTTAGAGAGATAAATATTATGTCAAGGTATGTATATGACAATGAAACATAAAGTAATTGTTACCAACACGATAGTGAAACATATAGTAATAGATACTTTGTAAATGTACTTGCATGAGTTCAGGTGTGAGGGAGATTATGAGCCCCCAAAATAGCCTATTTTGTTCTCATTTTTACCTACATTATGTTCCCAATATTTTTTTTACTGAAAAGTTGACATTGTATAAAGTGTGAATAAATATTAGTTCAATCTTAAAGTTAAGTTCCACCAACCTAGGATGGGAGTTAACCATCTCTAAAGTATATCAATCGAGCATTGGACATTTGAGGAGCACCAGATGCTATTAGTTGAGCACCAGAGTTCATCTAAGGAGAGCCAACATCTGTCACATAAGCGTCATATTAAACCACAACAAAACAATAAGGCTTAAATATTGGGAGGAATGATCAAAACAGACTTATAGGACTAGTGGAAAAACATACATATTTTTCCCCATTATCACCTTCTAACCCAAATTGTCTTTCCAATAGCTTCTTTAACTCTTTTCTAGATGTACTTAGCTATTCACCTTCCTCTCCATTACCTTCATCTTCATCCTGCAGTATCCAAATTTAAATATCACTACTCAATCATAAGATCAATACAATAATAAATGTCATTGTTACCCCAAATTTACCCCTGGGTTAAATTTGGATAACCTACCTTTTGAAATGGATTCAACCATTTTTATTAAACCTCGTAGGAGATTAAGGTTTAATGAATTGGTGGGCTATATTTAAAAAGGCTGCTTGACATTTATTTGGCCATCAATTTCATCACCAAACATAAAAAACATGCCACATGGCGGGATTCTAAATCTCCTCAAATATTTTGGCTTCGGTGAACATGAGACCCACAAAATAAACCGCATTCCATAATATTTCGGGCCCGTGGTGAGGCAGAAAAGTTAGCGAACGTGCAAGGAAACACGCAACGGGTGAAGGCAATGAAAGATGGTGCAAGATCAATGACCAATGGTGAACACATGTCACCATTTTGACACTCTTCAAGGCATATGCATTTCGCGGACCTCAAGTCCACAAAATAGATCAAGTTCAATAAGTCATCGAGTCTAGGCAAGGTTGAAAGGTTAACAAGGATACGTCTCAACACTTGTGTGAAGCCAAAAGTTTTAAGTCTGCCCAAGATAGAAATTGCAACGTGAAGGTGTAACCAATGAAAGGTGAACACGTGCCATACATAGAGCCTTCCTATTGGCTCATGTTTCGCAACGGTCAAAAGGGGATAAAATAATAGTCTGACACTACGACGAGTGTGGAAATTTCTCATTGGTTTAAGCTTAGCAATGGATAATGGAGGTTTCATATGGCCCTGACATCCGAACCAATGAAGGAACAACATGTGGTAAAGGAAAAGCAATGCACACGTAGGTAGAGACAATCCCTGAGAAAATCAAATTCTGCCACGTGTCACGTTCCTGTGCTCCCCAACATGCAAATATTCAAATGGCCATATCTTTCAATCTAGAGCTCCAAATCACACAAAATCTATATCGTTAGAAAGGTATCCTCAAGCTCTTCAATTTAGAATCATTAGAATCATATTTTGATGGTGTTTAGTGGGATTAAAGGAGTAAAAAATAGTTCTGGCATTAATACGCAGTTACAAACGGCTCAACTACTCGAATTGATGAAGTATGTGGCTCTTACCTTCTCCTAAAAGCAAAAGGAGATTAGGGAATGGGTTTAACAAGGTGCTCATATTTTTTTGCAAAGAATTAATGCATGTTGTTGGTGGGTGAAGTTATAAATTCAAATTTCCCTATAATTTTCCCTCTTCTCTCTCCCCCATTTTCTATATATTGCAAGGAGGGACTCATTTGTAATGTTGGACATCCTTGTGTATTATTTTCAAGTGTTGCACATGTGTGTATGAGCTGCAAGCCTCAAATTTGGGTTTCTCCATGGCGAATCTTACCTTTGACCTTCATTTTAATGTACTATGCATCCTTCTAAAGCAATCAAATACTTGTTTTGTAGGACTATTAATCTATCCTAGCTTTTGTTCTACTGTAATCTCTTGCCTTTCATTGCATTTGTAGGTATTTTGTGCATCTTTTGTTCTAATTGCAAGATCTAAAGCTATTGTGATCCTTGAAAGTAGAGGTTTGAAGGTTATTTTTTATTGTGGCACTCATGTCTGCCCTATCCTTTACCATTTTATTTCCATTTTACCTCATTTAAGAGTATCCATCCACCCTTCTCTTGGTAATATCACCTCTTCCAGTGTAGGATTTCCTATTTTCATGCATTTCTCTCTCTCCCTAGCCCCTTAGAAAGAATAGGGTTAGATAGATGAATTTCCTTTCTTATGAGTATTTTAGCATTGATATTAGGTAGAGGAACTAACCTTCTCTGGAGGTTTGTCTCAAGTAACAATTCCTATAAGTTCAGAGACAATCCCATGTTAGAAAAAGGTAGGGATATGTATTAGACAAATCCTAGGGTGCTACTTTTTAGACATAACAGTCACTTAAATTATAAATTGGTAAGAAAAAAATAGTTTGAAACAAAATTCAATAAATATTTCTATAGCATGCAAGGTTTTAGGACTAAATCTCAGTCTTGCTGGTCTATGTCACAATAAATTCACCAAAATAAAACTAAATCCGTAGAATGAGAAAACAATTATTTTCAAAGTCTAATCCTTTTACTTTCCTTTCTTCATAACCTTTTGTAAAATTACTCTCTCGGTTGTTGATGTAGTATTTGGATGAATTGTCTCGAAATGCAACCCATGTGACTACAAAATCACTTCCTTTAATAAGATCATACAAAGAAGTTAAATTGGCGAAAAAAATACTGGTCTGAAATAAAATCCAATAAATATTTCTATAGTATGTAAGGTTTTAGGACTAAATCTCAGTTTTGCTGGATGTTATGACAATAAATTCACCAAAATAAAACTAAACATGTAGAATGAGAAAATGATTTTTTTGCAAGTCTACCTTCATCTTCATCTCAATTGTCTCAAATATGTAACTTAGGTGAATATAATATCACTTACTTTAACATGCTCATACAAACAAGTTAAATTGGTGAGAAACAAAACTAGTATGAAACACATCCAATACCTATTTCTATAATATGTAGGGTTTTAGGACTATCTCAGTCTTGCTAGATTGTGTCACAATAAATTCACTAAAATAAAACCAAACTTGTAGAATGATAAAATGATTGTTTTCCAAGTCTGCTCCTTTCACTCTCAATTGTCTCAAAATGAAACTCAAGTGACTACAAAATAACTTACTTTAACACGATAATAATTTTCACCATCCTCCTAAATAATAAAAAAAACAAAGAGATACAATAATTAAAGAAATTAATACAATCAAATCCACATACAAAGAGAATGCATAACACTGACAATAAAAATCATGGCATAGATAAAATAAAGGGTAAAAAAAAAAATTAACTATTTGTCCAATATATATTTCTAAGACTATGATTTGATGAAACTCCATGATGAAGAAAGAGACTAATCAATATTTCGCAAAGGGACTTGCATGAGTTTGGGTGTGGGGAGATTATGAGTTAAACAAGAGTAATTTTTGAGTCCCCTTTTTACCTACATTATGTTCCAAGTCTTGTGTACAAAATACTTGACATAATATAAATTGGCCATAAATACTAGAACATCAATCTTAAAGTTAATTTCCACCATCCTAGGATTGCCCTTTAACCATCTCCAGAGGGACATCTATCAAACATGTCATTTTTACAGTTCATCTGAGGAGACCAAGCCTCTCTCCATCGAGTTCATCTAAGGATCCTTCCATGTCCCACATAGCTTTTGATGTGATCTGAAGGAGCACTGTCCATAGTCTATCACATAAGTGCTTCAAAGTCTATCAAAAAATAATAATAGTGTCATAGATTCAAGTAAATAATCAAAACAATAAGGCCATTAAATATTTAGGAGGAAATCATCAAAATAGACTTATAGGAAGAGTGGTAAATCATAGATATTTTTCTCATTATCACCTTCTAACCCATATTATTTCTACAAAGCATCTTTAAGCTCTTTTTAGATATATTAAAATATTTATTTCCCTCTCCATTACCTTCATATTCATCCTGTACCATTCAAGATATAAATATCACTATTTTTTCAATCATAATATCAATACACTAATACAAATCCATTTAACTTATAAATTGGTTAAGAAACAAAAATAGTCACCTAAAACAAAATCCAATAAATAATTTTATAACATGCAAGGTTTTAGGACTAAATCTTCATTCTTTTTGGATTGTGTCATAATAAATTCACAAAAGTAAAACTAAATGCATGTAAAATGCCAAAATTTATTACCATTGTCTAAGTCTACTCCTTTCAGTCAAATTGTCTCTAAATGTAACTCATGTGACTAAAAAATCACTTCCTTTAATCAGGTTCATAATTTTCACCATCCTCCAAAAAAACACAAAGTACATAGTTAATGAAAGAAATTAATACAATAAAATCCACAAAAATACCAAAGTTTAGTTTACTTCACTCATTATGGAGCATTGTTTAGAAAAATAAAGGGTCACATAAAAGTCTTCCAAAAAAACTCTTTGGCTGAATATATATTTCTTAAGTATGATTTGATGAAACTACACGGTGACAGAAAGAGAACTTTATAATATCTTGCAAATATACATGTATTTTTTGGGTGTGGGGTAGATTATGAGTCTCCAAAATAGCATTTTTTCTCCTTTTTGGTTACTAGTTATTATGTTCCCAATATTTTGTACAAAATTTGACTTTTCTATATAACCCATGTATAAATACCAGTTTGATCTTGACAATTTAAGCTCCCACCAAGCTAGATCTGGAGTCAACCATCTCAAGACAGTCTATCAACCAGAGTTCCTTAAGTTCATTTAAGGAGGAGATCCTATCAGCTAAGCTAGATTTCATTCAAGCATCTAGTTCATTAGATCTATGATTGATCAGCCAGATAGTTCATTGAGGATTTCTATAGTCTATAACACAAACTTCATCCAAGTCACATAATGAAATTATCTACATTAAGTGCTAGAGTCAATTGACTTTAGGATATTGTTTGGGAGGAATGATCAAAATAGACTTATAGGAAGAGTGAAAAAGCATACATATTTGTCTCCATTATCTCCTTCTAACCAGATTGTATTTCTAATAGATTATTCATCTATTTTTCTAGATGTACTTCAAATATTATCTCCCTCTCCATTACCTTCATCCTTCATACCTCAACGTATGTATTCAAATATAAATATCACTAGTCAATCATAATATCAATACACTAATCAATTCAATTTCACTTATAAATTTGTTTCAACTAATGGTCTAAAATAAAAGCACAATAGATATTTTAGCGTGCAATGTATGACTATTTAGGATAAATCCTTAGTCTTGCTAGATTTTCACATGATAAATTCACCAAAATAAAACTAAACCTATAGAATTATTCCAAATGATTGTTTTCCAAGTCTTCTCCTTTCACTCTCTATTGTCTTAAATTCAAACTCAATGTATACTGTGTGCAATCTCTCTCCTTTAACATGCTCACAATTTTCACCATCCTCCAAAAAAACACAAAGGTTAGTAATTAAAGAAATTATTACAATTAAATCTTTAAAAATACAAAGAGAATGTATAATACTGACAACAAAAAGTATGGCATAGATTATTTGACAAAATATCAAAAATAAATCATTATATATATGTTCCACAATTTCTTCCACTAGAATGTTCTATCATTAGAAACCACTAGAAGGAAATTAGTTTTGCTAAGAATTCCAAAAATTGTGAGTTAAAAATGGACTGTTCCAATTTTTCCTTAGTTCACGTCTCAATGTCATTAGATAATTTTTTATAATAATACATAAAAATACTTCACAAATATCACTCTATGTAGACCATTTTAAAAGGAATTTTAATTTTTTAGATAAATTGGTGCAATCATATAGCTTGTCCTCATAAGGAAGAGGAATATCTATCAGCCACTTTTAGTACAAAAATATTGACATCATTTGGACCAAGCTTCTTCTCCATGACATGTCTCAATTGAATGTATCCTTCCATGAACTGAACAACTTTTATGTGATTATAAACTATCATAAGGATCACATATCACCCACTAGAAATTGAGTTTTCTTCGAACACTAGGACAAAAAAAGTAATATTAGTATATTTGACCCCACTAAATAATTAGTGAAAAACAAAAACTATGCTAATATAAAAGATTAAGTCCAATATACTTAATTTGCCATATTTTACTGGTCAAAATTATTTTCACACAATTAGCATATTACAATGATATAAGTCTCATCATGAGCATAGAAAAAGAACTTTTCCTCTACCTATATCTTGCCTAAGACAACAGACTTTTCATTATTTAAATTCTTATATCACAAATGAGATAAAATGAGTCAAATGAGAATATTCATATAATCTAGTTAGTTCTGTATGTATAAAAATACGCATGTATAATGGTGAAAACTATTCAATTTTACCTCTAAATGATTAGGTTATTTATCTTTTTGATTCCATGCACTAATAATTGGTTCAACTGAGGAGGAAATTGTGTTCAATTTTTAGTCATCTTAGATGAGAATACCTCCATTTTTTTTAAAAATGTTTCCATAACCCTCATCTAATGAAAATTAGTAGATATTGAAACATGTGACTGTATTTCTTGGATTTTAGCATATAAATCCACTGAACGTGGAGATTTCGACCTCCCTTTCATCATCTCATTTTACATAAAATTTATGATTTGTCAGATGACATAATGCACAAGTTGTATTCAGATGTTTTGGATTTTTTAAGAAAGGTTAGATTATAAGACCATACAAAAATGTTTAGATGTGTTATACCAATTTTAATGCCCAAGAGGTATGTTGGTTCTCGATATTTGATTGTGCCTTAGTTTTCCCTCTAAAACTTATTCAATCTGCGGGCTCTGTCTTATTTTCTATTTCCCTGAATGGATGCGTGACAATTAGGGTTTTCTTCATTTATATGTTGTTGAAGATTCTTCTCCATGGTTACTTGGATCACATTTGGGCCTTGTATCATTTCCAAATTCTTTGTCCTTAAAGAAAAATTCAATTAGGTGCACAAATGGTGATTTCCCTGCATTTTACAATTTGATGGGCATGTTTTCCCCATCAAATTATATCTCAACATCTTCAACTACGTGGTCTCTTTTGATTGGATGAGGAACGTCAGGCCTAAAGTTTTATAACTTTTAAATTTTTTCTATGTTTGCAAAAAGATAAATTTGGCCCCGCAGCCTATTGAGTTCTGATTGGCTGGTCAAATTTTATAAAGGTAGATGTGAATTTCTCTTTTTTGATCCCGAAGGTGTATACGTGTTAATTTTTAATATGGTTAAATCCTGACAGGTATTTTTGGTCCAAAATTTGACACTTTTGTCACATTTGTAAAAAATACCACTTGGCCCCGAAGCCCTGATAGTCTTTGATTGGCTATTCAACAAATATGAAGCAATAGGGAAAAATTCTTACTTTGACCCTGAAGAAGGACATGTGGTAGTTTTTCATGTTACAAGCGGGAAGGTGGGTCGGCGGAACATTTTGAAGTTTTTTGCCTCTTTATATGAGGGAGAAAAGTTATGAAATAACCCGCAACTCCGTTGGGTCACCACATCAAAAGTTAGCCAATTGGGAAGATGGGTGATGGCAGAGTATGAAAATTGGAAATGGAAATTTTCCTTTTTGTTAAAAGGGTAAAATTACATAAATGAGTCGTGACTCCATCAAAGGCCCAAATTAAGCCATGTGGTGAGCCTGTATTTCAAAGGTAGAGGGCAGGGAAAAATGTAAAAAGTGGTATTTTCTCCAAAAGTCACAAAATACAAAAGGAAACCCCAAGCCCGCTTGAATCAGATTTTTCCATGTGGATGAAAGGTCTAATCTAAAGTTGAGAAAGGGTAGAATCAGCTGTTGTTGTGCATTGCATCTAATTTTATCGCCATTTTTTCTCCAAGACTCCTGGAGATGCGAATACGCATTGTTTTTCATCATTTTTTGATGAAATTCCTTATCATTTTTTTCTACAAAGTGCAATTGAATGGATTTAGATCTTAATTTGTGAGTCCAAGGAATGTAAAGGTTGATATTTTGAAGTTGGAATTGCTTTAGGCACTTACAAAAATGTGAATTACTAGAGAAGTTGGATGCAGAGTCAAAGTTGTAGAGGAAAGAATGGGAAAAGGATGAATTGATGGAGGAGTGTTGCATGCACAAAGGATGAAAACGTGCTCCCAGTTAAAAAAATGATGGAGATATTTGCAATGATTCACCTTTTTGAAAAACTAGCAATTTTTTGTTGCAAACTTGTTAAACATCATTTTCTGGAAATCATGATCAAACATGTAACAAACAAAGGTTCCTTGAATATTCTTTTCTTGGGGGGAAAGCTTGGATGTAAATTGATTGTTATAAAAAGCATGCTTTAGTCATGCAAATGGTCGGGGTTGAATTCTTACGAGAAAATTTGAGAAAGCCCATCTTTCTGAGAGACAGTCAAATCTGAGAAACCTGTTAATCTCTTATGTTTTAGATTTGATCATGTCAAGTTGGTTACAAGTGTACAGCCATTGAAAATCTCTGAGATTGTTCAAGAAACCTTCTGTTGCTGATGAATCTAATCAACTTTGAATTAATTTGTGTTAATCTTGGGAAAATTTGTGTCTGGTTTATTTAAGAATGTCTGCAAATAGTATTTCTTGTTCCTATTGCAATCTTGTATTAAAATCTCTCTTAATCACACAAGATCTCATCCCTGTGATAGTTTAGTGGCATTTGCAATTTCATTACGAGAAGAGCCTTCATCCTGTAATGAGATAAACAATTTAAAATCACTTTACTGTCATTTTGTTGATAAAGATTGTCTGTAAGCCTTTGAGTGTATCTTAGGTGTGAGGAACTAGGGTTATGTTAATGTTTAATTGAGTCTTTATCTCAAGCCTTCATGTTAAATTCTCATAGATTGTGTGAAAATGTGTAAATCTAGGCCTCCATTGATGCACACCTTCTGGTTGAAAGAATATTTTAGCTATTCCAAAGCATTCTGTCATTTAGTTTTCTAAGTGTTGTGAAGGTTCTCAAAGATCTGGAGAAATCAAGTTTATCCTGCTTAATCTCCCACCAAAAATTATTCAAAACAATGAATCCTACATGAACTACCCCTATTTTCCCTGTATGTCCACAAATGAATAAATTATATTGCCAAAATATGCAGAAGTAATCAGGATTCCATAATGTCTTTAGTAACCTTAACCTTGTTTAGAAAATATCACCATTCTTTATAAGTGACAACTCGTGAGAGTTAAATTTTGGTGCATTGATCATATTTTCTCAAGGTTTCCTTTCAAATTTGTGCAAAGAAGGATATCTTCATTCTCCTTCACCAACAGAGGTTACAAAATGGGTCCTCTCACCCTGGTTGAAAGGCACAACCTAAAGTAGTGAGGATAGATCAAATCCTTTTGAAGGTGTTATCCATTTCTCCAACATTTGAGTGACAAAGAGCCAACTGAATCACCCTCCCGAGCTACAAAATGACATACATGATGATTTATTTGTCTCTAGGCTTTTTTGTTAAATTTTTGATGATGCTCAACTTGTAAAGGAGAATCAATTTGGATACCAACAATGTGTATTAGATGTGTTGGGATATTTGAGAAGGGTTTTAGCACATTTTCTTAAAAAATAATTAACAAATCAATAGAAAAAAGGATGTTTACAAACTCAAACATAATAACATTACTTCAAGGATTTTCATTGATGAAACTGTTAGAGGAAGAAATTTTCTCCTATATTGCATCATTTAAGGCTTCACAACATCTTCTTTTTTAAATATGTGTATCTCATCAATTATAGTGTGCTCTATCATGTTGCTCCTCTTATAAAAAATTCAAATTTGATAAAAAAATCATGTTGTCATTTTAGCACCAATTAAACTCAAGCCATAATCAAGTCTATCATGTTGAAGAAGGTAAAAAAAATAAGTACATAATTAAAAAATGCACAAATGTTTATCTTCTTAGTTGGATCAATCCTACATCTTCCAAAAGTGCATTGACTATAATGGAATATTTCACATTTTCCTCATGCTTACTACTTTTTCCAAAAAAACACAAAATCATGTACCCTCTTTTAATGCATTCTAAATATTAGATCAATAAGACTATGAACATTGATTCCCTTCCTTTAATTGTGGTTTCTGTCACTTCACTTTCCAATTATTCATAGATTTGAATAACCATATCTTGTATCTATAACATTCGTAGTGATACCACCCCATGTATATGATCTTAAAAATGTTTTGATTATTTTTGAATAACATGATTTAGTCATGTCTTTGTGTTTTTTGTGATAATGATTCAATGTTAACATCCAAAGTGACATCACTTGCACCCCCAATATATGGATACACCTTGCTACCATGTGATCTAATAAGAATCCCATCTCTCACCTCAATCACAATAGGTAATCTTCCCTTAATATTTCATCTTTGATTAATGTCTTTGAATGTTTCCTATACTTAACTCTTGATAAATTATATGTTTTTTGATATTCATTAAAGGACTATCCTATGTTATTTATGTTAATCATGAACATATAACTCATTATTCCTAAGGTTAAGCTATGAAATTTATAAACTATTACTGGTTGCATAACCTAAGGGCATGAAGAATCCATAAAAGGAACCCATGGTTAGTGTGGATGTAAAATTTTTGTGGACATAATAATTGCACCATTAAATTGCATATCTGAATTGTTATAGGTGGATATATGTTTCTTGATTATTTGTATTTAGGTCTTTTGTATTCCACTGGTGGTGGAAATTGTTGAGTTGGATACAATCTGGTAAGCATTGGTTCAAATGAATTGCAAATTGAATCTCAACAATTGTTAGTTTGAGGTCAACAACTCTATTTATAGATGGCATTGCTGGGAGTGTTCAAAATTATAAATTGACTATGATTCATTTGACATCGTTGACCTTCTTGAATATTTTCTTTTGAATAGTACATGATGGGTTCTGAGAAGAAGGAATGGTCATTAAGGTATTATTGTGCATTTACCCTTGTTTGTAGACACAATTTTTTGGCCTGCAAATTATTTCCATTATCCAAACTATCAGTTCAATTCTAATGCAAGATTATAAAATAATCCCTTGCATTAAATATATGGAAAAATTGGTTGTAAATATAAATTTTAAATATTGGGAGACATACAGCTAATGATTTATTTTAATTGGTTAGTATTAGAATATTCATTATCTTTCTTCACATTCTCAAAAGGGATTGTTCATAAAAAACATAGGACCATTATTGTGCATCATCTCTATCATGTTTAAGATTTATTTCTTTGATTTAACAACATTTTCATGCACATGAACATAAAACGTCTTAAGACATGGTCCATTCATGTTCATGCATTTTTTTCTGAAACTGGTGACTAAGAATATAGTAACAAAGTTATGGTCAATTGAATGTAAAAATGGTAAGCTAATTGAAGATCTTTTCATTGATTTGTAATATGCTTTAGGAAAATAGTATGGAAAATCATGATCATGAATTTAACTATATATCCAGGTATAATTATTATAGAAAAATGACACATCAAAATGAGAAACTAAGTTAAAGTGATCATGATGAAAATAATTGTTATGTATTGCACCACAATGAAATTGGTGTTAAGCCGAATTCGACAGGGATCTTATTTGGAAGACAATTTTCATGTACATTAAGGTAACATTTTAAGTATGCTATTGAACCAAGTATGATCAAATATTATTTGGTCAAAAAAATACCTATTGTGGATTATTGTTTTGAGTTGAAGGTCATTCATCTTTTGGTTTGAAGAACTCTTCATCATCATCATAAATTTTCTTTAGTTTCATCCTCATCACCATTTATTTCATCTATCCTCCCCAACATCAATATTAATCTCTCAAATATTGGCTCTGAGGTCACTTCTTGCAATTGCTCTAAGTGCATAATATAACTATCATCAATTGATTGGAGTCTGTTATTCATCATGTATCGACATAATTTTAGTTACACTTTTTACCATGCAAAATCCATTGTGTTATTCACCATTGTTTATTGAGACTTCTATGGAAACATAAGACCATGACTTTACTTCATGAGTTCTTCAATCCCAAAAATTGTTCATTATGTTTTTACTTGAGAATAACCCATCACGGGTTGGTTCAAATGCATCGATGAAAATTTTGGCAAGTATTAACCAGTATAAATCCTAGATACTACTATTTGGTGTGTTGCATATGGTTTGACCCTTTACATTTTTAGTTATGATTATTGTTCCCCAGATATCAACTCTTTATTACCTTGGTCATTTTGGTGATTTGGGTCATCAAATTTTCTTAAGAGAACCATATTGTCTTAGACTCCATAGACAACACAATGACAAGGTTGACTTCTTATTTTTTTGTATTCCACTGTTCATGTTTTGCAATGTCTGAATTCCATTGATATTTAGAATCTTCATAATTATCAGCATTTGAAATGTCATATTTCCCATTGAAATATCATGACCTTGTGCTTGTGCTTAATCTCTCTTGCATTAATAATGTTCAAAAGATGGATTTTTTGAATTGATTCTTTAATATGTACATTGTATTGACATACGCTCCTTCAAGAAAGAGGCGTTCACATTTATCTTTATGTTTGATGTATCTTGCCTATGGGAAAGCATAATCATTGTACAAATGTCCAAATTGTCAATAGAAAAGAGTGGTTCCTCTCAATAATTCTGTTAAATTTTGTTGGAATACCTTTATGGATAAAAATATCACTTAGATGAAGAGATATATTCGCATGTACCACTTCTCTCTTGGAGACGCTGTACTCCCAAGATTCTCATTTATAGTATATGTATCACATTTTTTATTATGTGATGAGTTAGGGAATTGGGTATGATATATCTATGGAAACTATGTCTTGGTTAATTTTCCTCTTCCTCAGGTATTTTCAATACATGTCAAGTTAAAACTTGTAAATTCCTCTTTCATAATAGGTTGTTGTTTTCAAAAAATGGCCTCTATCGTATTGAATGAATAGCATGACTGTATTATATGGAATTAATTTCATTGTATTAACTAATTTTATGAATATTTCTTAAGGAAACCTTAGTGTATTCATTCTACTAGGGTACATTTGAATATTTGTATTTAATAAGATGTATACAAATATTATCTTATTATGTCTAGAAAACATTTTCATAAACAACATAAGTAATTCAATCAACCTGTTAGATCAAAAATCATAAATTTTAATGATCTAACACTTATGTAAAATCATCAATTATTTAATAACTCATAATAATTTTGCATGGTCTATAATTTGTGAAACTTTTCTAAACTTGAAATGACTCATAATAGAAAGTTATCCATTCAATTAATTAACAATAATCATTTTATTCATTACAGACTTAAACCTTTAATGTCAGCTTAAAATTCTCAATGAATTACTTGTTGGAATGGTAATCCACTCTGAGGATGTTAGGAAATAAGGGATAAAATATGTGGAATAATCCCTCACAGAATCACAACAGTAGAAACTAATATGTAGAAAATATTACAGATCTAAAATAAAAGTGCAGAATAAAATAACACAACACAAAGAGACAATATTTAACGTGGTTCACCCAATTTGGGCTACGTCCACCAAGAATCACTTGCTCAAATTTTATTACAAGCCACCACTCTCTCAATACAATACCCAGATCTATTTGGAGCTATGCTCAACAAACTCTACAGAATTCACACCCGAATTCAAAACACATCTGTAATGTTACATTATATCTACCATATGCATAAAACCATATAAGTAGACAATTGCTTAAGCATTTTTACAAAACTGATGGGTATCAAAACCATGGGGAAAAAAACTATCAAATAAACCTATGGTTCAAAAATCCATTGCCCATATGAGAAAAGCATGTTTCCTCGAATATCGGGCATGTTTTATGGATAAAAAAAATTCTTAATGCCCCCAAATCCCTATTATTTTACCACCCTTGAACCCCTACTTAGGGCTCGCTCAGGCCTTGAACCCGAGTAGAGACCGCCTATGGAAAGTGTACTCACTCTTAGTGTATAGTTTTAAACACTTTCACACATGAAAATAGGCTCCACAAACCTAACAATCTCCCACTTGGAGACTAGTTTTCCTCTGAGAAAGCTTCTCAACCCTTCACTAGTTTCCATGAAGACCAACCAAAGCTGAACATAGCTTCATTTTTTCCCTTGTGACCACCTTGGTCATCATGTCTGTAGGATTCTGACTGGTATGAATCTTCTCCAACTTCAACTTCTCTTCCTCCAAAGTTGTCCTGATGAAATCATACCTTAACTGTATATGCTTCGTCCTAGAGTGGAAAGTAGAGTTCTTAGCAAGGTGTATAGTACTCTGACTATCACTATACAACTTTCCTTCCTCCTACTTATGCCCCAACTCCTCAAGCAATTGTTGTAACCAAATCATTTCTTTGCTTTCCTCTGTGGCAGCAACATACTCAGCCTCCATGGTTGACAAAGCCACCAACTTTTGTAGTCATGAAATCCAGCTTACTATTGTCCCACCTATAGTGTAAACATAACCTGTTGTGCTCCTCCTGCTGTCTACATCTCTAGCCATATCTGAATCTACATAACCACACAAAGTGGTGTCTGATCCACTGTAGCACAAAACTGTCCCCATGGTCCCTCTCAAATACCGAAGGATCCACTTTACTGCCTGCCAATGATTTCTACCTGGATCACTCATAAATCTACTCACCACTCCCACTGCATGTGATATCAGGCTTGGTGCACACCATGGCATACATCAAACTACCAACCACTGATGAGTAAGGTACCTTGGACATCTGGTTTCTCTCCTGCTAAGTCTTCGGACTCTGCTCCTTTGATAACTTAAAATGGCCTGCCAAAGGAGTCCCAACCGGTTTAGCATCCTGCATATTAAACCTCTCCAAGAATCTTCTTAATGTACTCTTCCTGAGATAAAGTTCATATTTCTGTTCCATCCTATCCTAAGATTTCCTCATACCAAGGATTTGTTTCATTATCCCCAAATCGTTCATAGTAAAGGATTCACTTAGTTGTTTCTTGAGTACTTTTATTTCTTACATGTTTTTACCTGCAACCAACATGTCATCCACATAAAGACACAGGATAATATAATTTCCATCCTCAAATTTCTTTGTATACACACAATGGTCAGAATGACATCTAATATAACCTTGCTCCATCATGAAGCTATCAAATTTCTTATACCATTGATGTGGAGCTTGTTTCAAGCCATACAAGCTCTTCTTCAGTTTTTTACACCATGTCCTCTTTACCTTTGATGTATTCATAGCCCTCTGGTTGCTGCATATATAGTTCCTCCTCCAAATCACCATGGAGAAATGCAGTCTTTACATCAAGTTGTTTTAAGTGCAAGTCTTCTGCTATAACTATTCCTAGAACAGTTCTAATAGAAGTCATTTTTACTACAGGAGAAAAAATCTCATCAAAATCTATAGTTTAGGTTTTTTTTCTGTGCAAACCCCTTGACCACCAACCGAGCCTTGTATCTTTTCTTTCCTCCTTCCTCATTTGACTCTGAACACCCACTTGTTTGTAATGATATTTTTCCTTTGGTAGCTTCACCAAATCCCATGTCTGGTTCTCCATGAGAGCCTGATGCTCCTCATCCATGGCTTGTTCCCACTTCTTCCTAGCATCTACCTTGCATTTATTCATCAAAGCTCTCTGGCTCTCCACTATAGAGTGAGTAACAAATAATAAAGAGAACGAGAAAAATGTTTAGGTTCTCTTCTTACCCTAGAATACCTCCTCAATATAGGATTTTAGGGTCCTTGTTGAGGAGGTTCCTGAACTGATTCATGTGTCACTTTTCCATCCAGAAGATCCTCTACTGCTGCATATTATTTCTTGTATTCTTCCATGTTTTCCTGCAAACTTTTCTTATACATGACTTTCTCATTAAATACCACATCCCTAGATCAAATGATTTTCTTGTCCTTAATACTCCAACATCAGAAATTCATCACCACCATAACCAATGAAAGTAAATTTTTCTAATTTAGCCTCTAGCTTGGTCCTATCATCCTTGTCTATATGGACAAACACCTCACATCCAAAGACTCTAAGAAATGAATAATCAAATTTCTTACCATACCAAGCCTCCTTGAGTATGCCTCCATCCAAGGCACTTGAGGGTCCTCTGTTTATCAAGTACACAGTTGTGGTCACCACTTCTACCCAAAAATAAAGAAGGCAGTCCTGCATGTAACCTCATGCTCCTAAATGTTCCATTATTGTTATGTTCATCCTTTCTGACACCCCATTCTACTGCAGAGTTCCTGGAACCATCTTTTTTCCTGTAGATTCCATTCTTAGAACAATAATCATCAAATTCATTGCTGCAATACTCCCCTCCATTATCTAATTTTGAGACATTTTATCTTAAGACCTGTATCATTCTCTACCAAGGCTTTCCATTTAACAAAAGTTTAAAATACATCAAATTTGTAATACAATAAACCCAAATCCTTGTTGCATCATCAATAAAAGTAACATAATAACATTGAACACCCAATGAGATGGGATACTTAAGCCAGCCCCCACACATGGAATATGGTTCTGCATCAAAAACTATAGTATGATCCCACTTAGACATAGTGACAACATCAATGGGAATAGGATTCTCGTCAGAATCCATAAACTCTCCAGTAACCTCCTCGAAGAAAGGATGCTCGAGATGAGAATAAAGAGTAAGTAGACATTGAATAAAATGAAGAGTCATGAGGAGATAATATGTCATCAAATTGAAAAAATTTTAATAAAATAACCTCATAAGTGTCACAAATTTTTTTTGATAAGCTCTTTTGTCCTCATAATATGCTACAAAAATAAAGGGGTTTCTCTTATTATCCAAGGTTTTCCTTGTCTTCTTTAGCAAAAAGGCACTAAAATGGATCCTAAAGACTTGAAAAAAAGAGATATCAGGATTATTTTTTGACCAAGCATTATCGGGAGTCATATGATCATGTTTCTTTTTCGAGTGTGTGATTCTAAATGTAGTTAGCACAATTAACTACTTCGTAGTATATATGAGATAAATATCTAGAATGTATCATGTAGTTATCCATTTACTTGAAATTTCATGTCTTCCTTTATATGAAACATTTTTTCTAGAGTATAAAGAAAAGAATACATGCAAATAATGACACGAGTTTTCAAAAAAATAGAAAACCCTTTGCTGAATTACTGCACCAAGTATGAATTTGAAGGTTCTTTATGCTCAACTACAAGATTGTTTCTTGACCAATTATTTAAAGAATTCGAAGTGTGAATAAATAATTACTGGAGAAAATAAACCCAAGTACGCCTTGAAAAACTATAAATAAATGTAAGTGAATACTTAGCTCCATTGAAAGAGGATGTAGGAATTACCATCAATTAAGTATGCACAAGATAAAGTAGTCAATAATATCTCTTATACATACCCTTAAGAAATGGTTTTTTTGTCTGAATTCCCTAATGCATACCTAAGGTAAACTCCTTTAACAAAGTAAACTCTTAATTGATATTTCCTAATCATTCATGTTAAAGTTTACCTTATAAATTTGTATGAGGTACAAATCCTATCCTGATTGAGGAAGTGTATTCAAAACCCTTAAAGTGATATAGTCCAGAACTATGATCACCAATACCTTTAGTAACACTTGAATGAGGATACAATAAGGTTCATACTTCTACTCCATGTGGTGTAAAATACATTGTCTTTCCTTGACTAGAATGAAAATTTTAATATACATAAAATAAAATTTGTAGTGATGCTAAGAACATAAAATGCACCATGAATGCTTCAACCATCAAGGTGTATGTAAGATTTTCCCTTAACAGAAAGAATGGAAGAATCTCTAACTTGAATCTTAGAAGTAGAATCAAACCTAGAGATACAGAAGACACATTGGAAGAATTCAAATGCTGAGAAGCACCAGAATATATAACCCAACTATCTACAATTGTTGATCAAGATCTCCTAAAAAAATTACATGCGCATGTTCATTGGAAGGAGGTGGAGTGGAGATAGAGCATCATCATTGGAAGGAGGTGGAGTGGAGATAGGATATCTGGGATTTTTTATTACATTCCTATAAGGCTTGCATATTTTCTTTGAACACCTAGTATCTACATGGCCAATGCCCCCCAAAAAGGAACATAAAAGGGTAGACTTATTCTTAGATTTAGAATACTCTTTGGGTTTATCTTTGTTTTATTTTGGTTTAAGAGTAATTTGAGATGGAGAAGGGGTGAACTTGGATTTATCTTTTATGTTTCCCTTAAAAATATAATTAAGTGATAGTAATAGCCTTTTAAGAGGTGCAAGACTAAAGGTCATACAATTTAGATTCTTCCCTAGTGATTTTAAAAATATAGAATTTGGAAAACCCTAATTACAGAGTAAAAAATGTAATCAATGAATAATAACTATTAGATACAAAAGGAAACAAGAACTAAGCTAAATATATATGAATCCCTTAGTGAAAAAGAGGGAGTAGAAGACTCGTGTGATTTAACACTTCATTTAAAAGTGTTATGGGCTTTGTGATTGATGGACGTAGGAGGCTCGTGTGATTTAACACTTCATTTAAAAGTGTTATGGGCTTTGTGATTGATGGACGGGAGGATCAAACTATCACAATCAGACACAAGAAATTGTGGAGATTTCAAATGAGCCTGGAACAGGAATATGACGCCTAGACACTGACGACCCCTGTATGGATATTGTGACTATGCAAGAGCTCATAAATAGATTTTCTTGTATCGTAAATAGGTCCCTAATGTTCAATGTTTATCACCTGTATGTCATACTATAATTACTTAACTGTCCTTTAACATGAAAAACAAATGATATCTTGAAAATATCTAAAAATCATCAAATCCTATGATAGAAAGATTCAAATATGGATTCAAAATGACCCCAACGGTCACCCGAATAAGTGAGCTTAAAACTGATCATTTTAGTACCTTTTAAACTCCATATAGTTCTTATGTGTGTATGCAAAAATCATTCCCTAGGAATCCCTTTTGTAAATGCACATTTTGTAAATGCACATGATAACAGTTCATAGCTAGATATAGAAATGTAAATAGATGTGTAGATGTGAAAAAAAATTTCCCTTCGTGTGAATGAATGTAGAAAACATATTCTTTTTTCCCTTTAGTGAGTGCTATATTGATGTCTTGATGCTCTCAGAATGCCTCTACAAGTAGCCTTAAGTCATGATAATAGATGATTACTGTAGACACCTAATTTCAGTATTTATGTCATCTTCGCCTACGTGCATTAAAGCCTCCAACAAACCCTTAAATAGCAGAGTACAAAGCAACAATTACAGCAAGTCAGCAGATTCTTTGACTTTTCTAGTTATTGACAATGTTTGGATTCCCACAAGATTCACCAACTGTACTTTCGTGTGACAACCAAAGTACAATTCACATTTCTCACAACCTAGTTGAGCACCAACAGACCAAGCATATTGAGATACACATCCACTTCATTTGTCAGCACATTCAGGATGGAGTTCTTTGCTTGGAGTACATTCCAACTCAATAGTAGGTTGCAGACATCTTTACAAAGCCTTTTGCATCACCTCGCTACCTTGAGTTGCATGGAATGCTTGGGGTTTCAGAAGTTGTTCTTGGGGGGTGTTCATGAGAACATCTTCCTTCTTCTTCTTCTTTTCTCTTTCCTTATAGTAGGATTATTTCTTATTTTGGTTCGAGATTCTTCATGGATATTTGTACATGTCCCCGCATTGGCCTAGTTTCATGGGACTCATACTGTGGACTACCACTTCTATTTTGCCCTAGCTTTCACTGAGGGGGGTGTTTAGAGTAGGTTATCTTACCTTAGCCTCATGTTCACCTAGGTGCATTATTTACCTTTAATTGTATTTATTCCATCCTCACCCACTATGTGTGTGGTTTTTCCTTTTTATTTATTTAGATATTAGGATATATTATCTAGTTGTTAGGTATATGGTTTCTTGTCCTTGATCTATTGTATTGACTAGTTCTTTTTTAGATATTGGTATTGACTAAATCCTTGAATATCTAAGTTCTCCTCATAAATCTATGGACTTACTAGTTCTTTGATGACTAGTTCCTTTCCTGATTTATTGCCTTGATCTACGACCTTGACTGGTTCTTAATGTTATTCCTTGCCTATATAAGCAAGGCCCATTCCTATTGTATTTCATTGAGTTCCATAATAATATGATATTTCTACTCATTTTTTTGCAAAGGTTTGGTGTAAAGTTTATTCTGTGCGAATTATTTTCATCTTATTGTAGTGTGTTTGATTAGCATCTGTGTTCTTGGCTTGGTACGATCTGGTTATCGTTCCTTTTAGCTAATGCAACCACGCCCCTACCAAAAATAACCATGGATGTCTAAATTTAGGTAAACCTCAGCATATAGCATTAATATGAAATATAATGGTAATTGTCATCCCGATGCAGCGAAATGGGATGGGGGATCCCTTCGGCGGGCCACAAATCTAGGATAAATCAAGGGTGCACAAAGGGGACATAAAACATTTTGCTTACATTAAATGGCCTTATTATTTTGGCCTAATAATTAGACCAACAAGACCTCTTAATGGCTTCCTTATCACAGTATGCTTAACCCATTAAACCCCACATACATGTCACACTTGTTTTAATTCATTCCATAATTTTTTAGTGACTCGGGATTGAAAAGGGTGTTGTTTTCAAATTTCTTTGTATTTTTTGAAGATCTATCAGTATGTTTTCACAATATGTTTTATATTTCCCAACTATATTCGGATCCTCAAGAATAGATGATGATTTAGTTATCTCTAAGTTGCCCTATCAAATAAATTAGTAGAGGAATAAGCCATGAGTGTAAAAAATAAAAGTACAATTCAATTTAGAATACTTTTTTTTGAAACTATAAGCCTAGGTAAATTGATAAAATTTCACATAAATTAAATTTCTTTTCGAAAAAAAATAATGAAACATATACTTTTCCTATTGCTTCCTAAATTTATAATGAAACATAAATTTATATGTACACTCTTATGTTGATGCTTGCTTTAATTATATATGCAGATGGTAATCACATAGATGTTACAAAGAGCAAAAGCAACACTTATGATGAGCGTTTGTTTGTGAGATTTGGTGAGGTAATTTCACAAATCACTGTTTGACTAGAATGAGACTAGGACGGTGTTATGTCAGAAAAAATACATCCCCATAAGTCCTCTCTATCCCAGGGTCTGATTTTCACAATATATGAGCTGATTTTCATGTAAAAAATGACCAATTTTCCCTTTAATATATTTTTTCATATTAATTCGTTCAAACGTACATAGAACCCTTTAATAAAACAGATAAAATGTACTCGAAGTCTTTTCTGAAGGGGAGGGGAAATATTGGCTTTTGGGGAATTTTGTTCCTTTTCCAATTTCCTACGGGATGTTTTCGTCAAATCTAAAATTCAATCCATTTTTGATAAGTAGTAGTTACACTTTATGTGTGTTGCCTTCTCAATTGTAAAAACAAGGTTCAATAAGAAAAATGTTGGATCACAAGAATCAAGCAAGCTCGGGCTGATATATTTTTTGCTACCATTAGACGGAGAGTATTCGTGTGTATTTCAAACCAAGATAATCGGAATGTAGATATAATTCCAGAGATAAAATGACAAGAAGAATATGGTTAGGGGTTGTGTTTTTTTTTTCTTTTTTTTTTTTTTTTTTCTGTTCTCTTGAAATTCTTGGTGTGAATGATCCCAGGAAAATCATAAATGTCGGTTTTTCCCTTTACAGCCTGGTTGGAGGGATGAACTGATTTATAACAAAAACTGGTAACAGCAGCAGGTAGTTTCTAATGACATTTATTTAAGGTTAAAATGAAACACTCTATTCAACATAACTAGGTTAGGATTGGCTTTGGTAGGCTCCTAAAAATAGTACATTTCCATCTTAAAAGTGCATTGAAAGAAGACCCAAAACATACTTTATGATATTTAAGTAAAGCTAGTAAGTGATTCA